>JANRMT010062825.1:6547682-6669471 GCA_026402145.1 Polypterus bichir lapradei | reverse complement strand
TGTGTGTGTGTATATATGTGTATATGTATAGATATGTATATATATATGTTTATGTGTGTGTGTGTGTATATATATATATATATATTATATATATATATATATATATATATATATATATATATATATATATGACAGCAACACTCATCACTCACAACAGTGACAAAACAATTACATTGACAATCATGTTACGTTATTTTCAAAATGTTTCCTTTTCTTTTTCATTGCTTCTTTAACACACTACTTCTCCGCTGCGAAGCGCGGGTATTTTGCTAGTTTTTAATAAAAGCACTTGGCACTTTTTTTTTTTTTTTTTTTTTTTTAAACACCATCCCCTTGCTACATTTGTTGTGCCTCACTGCCGAGCTCATTGGTGACATTACAGATGGTGTTGGGTTCAAGGGCTCCCAGACAGACAATGCAGCGAACCCACATCGTCACAGTAAGCTCCTAACTGTTCATCATCTAAATATGCTTCAATTGTAACTAGGCCTGTCATACAGTTGCTGTCTTTAAAAAAAACAAACACTGTGGTTGATGCTGATCTTGTTTTGATAGTTTCTGGGAAACTAATTTTCATGTTCAAGCCATATCCTGGCAAAGAAAGGTACAAGTAGTTAGGAAATAAGCTGCTGACGAATGTTTAAATGTGGTGGTTTTATGATTCACTTCTCACCCCCACCCTTTTACAACTGTTGGTCAGGCAGGTTTGTGATTTAAACCTTGACTAATTTCAACCATTAAAAAGCAACTGCAGCAGCTCTCTCTAAGTATCTGCATGTACACTTGTAAACAGTGGCCCTTAACTGCCTTTTTTAATTTTTTATTTGTTTCCCCCCTACCGATGCGGATGCCTTACATTTTAGATCCCTTTGAAAACAGCAGGCTCACATAGGAAGCTAACAGTTTTAAAATTGAATGATTGCATTTTGCTAGACATAATTAAATTTGACAATTCAAAATGACTCTACATATCTAAAACTTAATTTTGACTAGTCAGAACTGCAGATGAAGTTGATGTTAAAACTTGTTAATGGCAGCATTTCTACATTTAAGATATACTTATTCAAATACATTGAAATATTTGATGGGCTTAAAGTGGAGAAGGACAAACAAACTGTAATTGCCTTTACTACACTATTGGCACGTAAACATATCTTGCTCAACTGGAAGAATCCTAACTCTCCTCCTTTAAGCCAGTGGGTAACTGATGTTATATACTATTTGAAATTGAAAAAAATCAAATTCTCACTTAGAGGATCTGTGCAGAACTTTTTTAAAACCTGGCGTGATCTAATAATAACATTTTAGAATAAGCTTTTAAAGCACTGAGGAAGCAGATTCTCTCCCCTTTTCTTTTTCTTCTCTATTTATCTTTATTCACAAGCCCAGGTGCATTACACAGTATTCACCAAATAAAAATAAAATAAACCAAGTTCAACTTGGTGATGACATCTTTACCAACTGAACCATCATTTAGGCAAATTGCATTAATATGGACCTTGCTTCAAGCTAACCTATATACATAAATAATAAAACTGCAACTTGCATTTATAATGCTATTTGTGGTATAGCCCTACGGAATCTTATTAGGGCCACGGTGAAGAAAAAAAAAAACCTATGCCGAGAATAAAGTCAACATGTTGACTTTATTCTTATAATTTCCATTTTAATCTTGACGCTTATGTCCAGATTAAAGCCGACATTTCCACTTTATTCTCGCCGTTTATGCTGAGATTAAAGTCAACATTTCCACTTTATTCTCATAGTTTATTTTGTCATTAAAGTAGAATGTCGTAAACTAAACTTCATCCTAAAATCAATGTTTAATTTACTAGATTTTCTCAAACCCCGTCATAAGTTAATGTAGCACATTAAATGCTTTGTGTTATGTTCCCCAACCCAGTTGTTAATTGCTATGCGCTTCTTAAACTGACTTCCTCTGCACTAAGAGGAGCGCTGGCAGTGGTCACCACACATAATACATTCACTTCATGATATTCCTGCTCTCTGAAAATTTAGAATGCTAAGATATATACTTGATATCATTTTCAGGATGAAATGTATTAAAGCAGTTATTAAACATGCATGGTAGTGTGGCAGTAGTGCTGCTCCCTCACAGTAAGGGGTCCCCAGGTGTATGTTCAGTGTAGAGAACTTTATGGCAGGTGTTGGGTTCGTGATCTGATGGTCGGAGACACAAACACAGAATTCAATGGATGTTCTTCTGAGTGGGCTTTCTTTATTGCATGCGTGCTGTCGCTATCTGACATACCAAACCCTCAGCTACTATCCTTTCTTTTTCTTTCTCCACCTAACCAATCACTACATGATAAACACCTTTGTTAATTTAAAACCAGTTATAATTTTAGACTACAGAGTGTTCAGAACATTAAAAAATCTTCACTATATATGTTTATATCCATTCAGGGTTGCGCCCATCACAGCAAGCATTGTGTGCGAGGCAGGAGCAAATCCTGAACGCCAGCACATTGCAGGGTGAATACGAGCAAAACATATACTAGCAGGATCAATATAGCATAACAAAACCCCACATCCTACATGACTTTGAAAGGAAACTGAAGCACGCCGAGTAAACCCTCCAGAAAAACATGCAAATTCAAGGCAGGGTACGCCTGAGAGAAATTACGAGAGTAAAGTCAACATGTCAACTTTAATCTCGACATAAACGGCGAGAATAAAGTAGAAATGTCGAGAATAAAGTCAACATGTTGTCATACTATTACACAGTACCCAGGTACATTACACTGTAATGAAAAAAAAATAAAACAAGTACTTGGCAGGCAGTATTATCCAGTAGTATATAAACAGTATTCACAGATTTGAACATAATGGTCCACATCCGACCTTTTAAAACCAAAACATCTCCAGGCAACGAACATGTCTCATTTTTTTCGGCAAAAGTTCTTCTGTATCATCATGTTCAACTTTATCGTCTGCTACAGCTTCAGTTTTGGATTGTTCTCTGCCCATTTTCACTGCACAATACCTCCACTGCATACTTATTTAGCGGTGTAGCAGTGAAAGAGCCCCCGCGCAACACCTCCACTAATGCATGTACCCCGTTGTATGTGTTTAGCAGTGTAGAAGTGAAAAAGGTCCCCCCTTAAACAGTTTCCCGCTGCAGCACGTTCTGAACGTTGTTTAGGCAGTTTAAACTGGTGTTGCGGTATAAGAAAAATCCATATAATAACAAAAATATAAAACTTTTTCGGTATGAACCGGTATACCGCCCAGCACTAGCTGACCCTCTAATGTACTAGTTCCTAATCCTGTCCATCCTCGTCACACCCAATGCAAATCTTAACATCTTTTAACTCTGACACCTCCAGCTCTGTCTCCTGTTTTTTGGTCAGTGCCACCGTCTCCAAACCATACAACATAGCTAGTCTCACTACCATCTTGTGGACCTTCCCTTTCACTCTTGCTGGTACCCGTCTGTCACAAATCACTCCCGACACACTTCTCCAGCCACTCCACCCACCTGCACTCTCTTTGTCACCTCACTTCCACACTCCCCATTGTGCTGTACTGTTGATCCAAAGTACTTAAACTCACCCATCTTTTCCAGCTCTACTTCTTGCATCATTACCATATTTCTCTGACCTCTCTCTCATTCATACACATACATTCTACCTTGTTCCTACTGACCTTCCTTCCTCTTTTCTAGAACATATCACCACCTCTCCAGAGTCTCCTCGACTTGCTCCCTACTCTTGCTACAAATCACAATGTCATCCGCAAACATCATAGTCAATGGGGATTGCTGTCTAATTTCACCCGTCAACCTGTCTAACCCTACTGCAAATAAGAAAGGTCTTGGAGCTGATCCCTGATGTAATCCAGCCACTACTTTGAATGCATTCATCACTCCAACAACAGACCTCACCACTGTCACACTTCTCTTGTGCATATCCTGTACATATTTCTCTGCCATTCCCGACTTCCTCATACAGTACCACAACTCCTCTCTAGGCACCCTGTCATATACTTTCTCTAAGTCCACAAAGACACAATGCAACTCCTTCTGGACTTCTCTATACTTCAACAACACCCTCAGAGCAACTGTAAGCAAATGCGCATTTTTCCCCATGATTACATCATCCTATAAGCCTTCAGATGCAAATGCTTATACTTCCAAATTTTAAAAAGATGCAAATTATCAACAGCTGTAGCCAAAGCCCAAGTTTACCTTTCTTGCTCGCTCATAATTTATGTTGTGCAAAAAAAAGTAATGTAGATGACTGACTTTGTCAATTTCTTTTAACATTTTCAAAACAAACAGCACTGTTTCTCAGAAAGTTTAAATTCATTTTGTTTTTATTATAATAATACAACTATGGGAACAGTACATTTTTCTTCTTATCTTTTGCGATTCCTTCTTCTGCCTGCAATATCACTTACTGATAGGATTAAAATATAAAACACCAACTTCAGCTCTGCAAGATGAAGGAAGAATACAAAAGCAAACATTTTTATTTTTGTTATGCTTATCACATTTTCTTTAGTTTATTTCTGCCCATCAATAAGTTTACAGATTTCCAAGCTTTTTGAAGTTTGATTTCTGAATGACTTTCCAACATACAAATGCCTTGAACTATATGAACAATTACAGTAATGCTCTCCAGAATGCTTATTTTGATAGGACAGCAAGTATAGTAAGAGCTGGTCATAATTACAAATGTCACTGTCCATGTGAAATCTGCACATTCTTTCCAAGTCAGTATGGATTTTTATCTTCTTGGCTTGATTTCCATTTATATTTTAAAGACAAGCTTGTTATGCAATCTGAAAAATGTAAAGGGGTTTAATATGGTTGATTGTGTTAAGTACATTTGTGTCTATACAAACTAGAACAGTAGTTTTCAGACTTTTTGAGCGCCCCCCCTTGGCTAGTAGAGTTTCAAACTTCAGTGGAAAACGCCACAGACTGATCACATACCTTTCTGCTTTTTGTGGACTGTCAATTTGAAATGACTGTGCTAAAATACATGCCTTGCCCATATCTTGCAGAGTCACAAATTTTCTACAGACTGGTGCCAGTCAGATGACCAGCAGTTAGGAAACACTACCCTAGAGTAAGATAGCATTTAAACTAGGACTGTTTTTTGCCTTTGGAAACCTATATTTTTTGGTTGGGATTACGACATCCTTGCAATGGATAAAGCAGGTTCAGAAAAATGAAGAATGTTTGAGTGAACACATTTTGACACCAGGTTTCAAATATTTTTGATGTGATTGTAATGAAACGCAAGACAAATATTAATGTCTATAAGTTTAAAGGAATACTCCACTCAAAAATGCTACTTTTTGCATGTTACTCATTTCACATAGTTTGTAGTAATGGCAGACAACCTCTTCCTTTGTATATTCTGCTGTACTTCCCACATTCCACTATCAGGTTTCCTTATCTTCCTTTCTCTATCCAGATGTCACACCAAGCATCCTTCTAGCTGTCATCCTTACTACTTCTGCTGTAGTCGCCCAGCTATCTGGCAACTCTTCACTGTCACCCAGTGCCCGTCTTCATGTAGATCAGAGATAAACATTTCTGAGATAACAGCTGGATCAGCAGCTAACAATATCAAAAAAGAGCATTGGGGGAAAAAAAAATCTCACATTACTCATGTCACATAATCCACATGGCATGTCATCTAGATATATGCTCACAACATCACAAATATGTGTATTTTTACTAAAATATTGTTAAATAAACCACTTTTGGAAAACGGTCTTGTGAATGAAAATGGAAATCTTCCTCCATGCCTCATTTATTGGTCAGGAGTTGAGCCCTGTAAGAGCTTATTCAATCGCTAACATTGCACTTATTGTGCTATATCAACAAAAATCATGCGATGACAGACATGTAAAAATATACTTACTTCTTTTATAAAGAAAAGAGAGTGAAAATATTATCAGTATGAGAATATTCCTAGTACTTGTGCACATCCTACATGTTTCAACAAGCAGAATGTCAATTCTCCAATGCAATTTTACAGACTGCTGCTTAATAATCAGAGGAACACCTGTTGTGGCTCACTGCTATGAATATAAATGTAACAACAGGAGACAATTCAAATGCACATTTGTGTCCGAGTGTGTTCCATTCTTGTTCATAGGGATGTTTTCCGGAAGTGGTTTAATTAAAAATATTTTAGTAAAAACACATGGGCCTGGAATATTGTGAAGATACGATTCGCTGACTTGACATGTGAATTGTACAACATAAATTACGTGAGATTTTTTCTATGGACTTTTTAATAGTTAGTGTTTTCCAGCACTGGTCACTATAGAACCTATTATACTTTATCTCTATTCTGCATGAAAATGTGAGATTAAAAATGTTCCCAGCCACCAATACAAACTACATGGTAATTTAAGTAACATAAAAAATATATCAGTTTTGGGTGGAGTACTATTTTTCTTTAAGAGCTGTGAGAACTCTTGAATTTGAACATTTTAATAACAAATCGAGATAACATTTTCAATGTACTCTTGATTAACTTTTAAGGAAACCTATCAAATATAAAATGAATAATACAAACTCTGGCAAAACATTTTTGAAAAAAGCAAAACAACAAATTAAACATAAACCTACTAAATTGCAATCATCTGGATGTAACCAATTTTGCTACTCTCACAATCCCTTTTTCTACTTTACAAGATCTTTAGTTTGGAAAGGTATGGGAGATCCATTCTTCTCATCACAACCTTTGGCCTCACTTGTTCTCTTCCACTTCCAATGTTATTTCACCGCACTTCCTCATGAAGTCATTGTCCTCTTTTCATTCCCAATACCAAAACCAGTTTGTTCAGTTTCTCCTCACCACACTATACAGTTAGCCTCTGTGGATCACTCCCTTTTTCAAAAATTACTATTGTTTAATTGATATTATTGTTTAGTAATATTTACAAATGATCTTACAAAATCATTCATTTTTACAATATCATTAAAACCTCATTTCCCATGGGATATAATTAATTTTGTCAGGAGGTCTGGTTACATAAATGTAAAATGCTTCTGGTAAACCCAGCTACCTAGGCCCCCCTTCTATTTATCACACTTGCTACATTTAAACTAAACCATTTAGTGTTTAGTATGAAAGAACAGGGTTGTAATATCTCATGTTGCACACTATTTAGACATTTTCAGAGAAATATGAAAAAAAAGTAGTTTAGTTAAAAAAAAAAGCATTAATTTAATTTTCACATGTTAATAAAAAGCACAGAACTGACTTTACAAGATAGTGTTAAAAATGCCTCCAGCATTCAGGAATAGTAACTTTCAGTAGAGTGGTTAAATGCTAATTTTACTTTCTGGAAAAGATTATTTCTAACCATATTCAGATAATTCAAAAATTTCCTTTGTACTGCTCTAGTAAATAATCCTCTTGTGTAATCTGCTTTTGATGTCTGGCAAAAGAAAATCTACTTACGGCTTCCCTTCCACATGTTGTTCGTGCAATTACATTTGCTTTACTGCATACAAACCTGTAATCATTGAGCTACTGCTTCATAATATGTTATAGATTGTTGCTGATGTAACAGCTAAAATGTGCAGATTAAGGGCACAGTCTGAATTACTTATATGTTCCAATCAGCTAAATTTATTCACCAAAACAAGAAACAACTGTTTGTAACTATAGTATCAGAAGGAACAAAAAATATTTCCAATATCTCAATTGCGTATGACACAGTCAAGGTTATCACTATGCTTGGCAACAGATAATTTACTCTCCTGTGATTTCCAGAAGAAAGCTCAACTTGGTGAAATTCAGAAAGTCATTCTTTATTGCAGTACATTCAGTAATGAATGGACTGGGCATTACTCAGTAAACATCACAGCAGCTGTCCCATCCCATCCCTTGGGGAGAGTCAAAATACTGTTTTGAAGGCTTGCAATTCCAGCATTAAAGTGTAAATGATGTTTACCGGATGGGGTGGAGATATGAAACAAACAAACACATAATTAGACGAAAACTGTAGATAAACATTTGTACCAACTTATTATATGTAATTTTCTGATATTCAAAAAAAATACATCCTGTCAGTAGGAGAGTTAACTAAACTAATGGATGTTGCATAAGCATTCTTTATTCTTAATATAAAAAAACATGTGATTTGTAGGATTTATCCATTTGTACACTTGCAATTATATGCATTAAGCACCAGGAAATATTTGTGTTAAATATTTGTGAAAAATGTTTAGAGAAAGTGTTTTCCATGCCAAATAAACCATAATGATTTCCTGATTAAATTAAAAATTTTTGTTTTAATGTATATAGCACCAGTGTCCTCCATAATGTTTGAAATGGTGTGATCAAAATGTATGCAAATATCCGTAAACTGAAATCTGCAAAGTAACTTTAATCACATCTGAACTACTTGATTTATAATTTTAAACTGTGGAGCAGCGGTCTAAATAAAAAAAAAAATGTGTCTTTGTCCCAAACATTATGGAGGGCACAATATACTTTTATTTCAAGTCTTTCTTGCTTCCTTGTAAATGTTTCCCAGACATCTTAGCTCTATGTATTAATCATAATAATGTGTATATCAGACTTTCATGGGATAAGAACCTAAACCAGAAAAATTACACACAAGGTTGGAAATCACCTAGGACAGCCAGTTATTGGGTGTGAAATCCTATGTTTATAGAATGAAGGAGCACCACCCTGAGAGAGAAGGGAAAAAAAAAAAAAAAAAACTTTCAAAAGGTAGAACATGCAAACTCCATAGACAGTGACCAGAGTTATTTAAGCTCAGCGTCCCAGATATGTCAAGTTGTAGTGCTGACCCCTGCGCCACAATGCTTTGTGAAGGTCAGTCCATGAGCAATAAAAATGTATACACACAAACTGCTCACACAAATCTTTGTTGTCAGTTGTTATTGCTGAATTTTAACAAAACACAAAAAAATGCAAAAATTAACATTTATTTTGATAAGTACCTAAAAATGCATACATACACAAAATCTAAGAAAATGTGACTTTTGGGTGGTTCTAAACAAAAGGTTCTAAAACGGAAAATTATTTTTGTAAACCAACGATTTTTAATTAGATGCTGACAAGTTATTCAGAAATGTGTAAATTTTCAAGTTTAAGGCTGATAATCTGAAATAGAAATTGTGATTCAACTCTATGTAATTCATCTTTATAACAAACTAGACATTAAGCCCGTTAAAATAACGGGCGCTAGAACAGTAGTGGATAAACATTTGTATGAACAGTCTATATTAAATGGCAAGGGACCTTGTATGTGGCTGTAATATGTGTCACTGTATTGTGTGCCTTTAATTTTCTCTCTTAGTAATACTGGTTTGTATTTCCGTGAAATGCCTGTAATTTTGTCTGACAGTAACACAGTGCAACCTCGGTTCACGACCATAATTCGTTCCAAAACTCTGGTTGTAACCCGATTTGGTCGTGAACCGAAGTAATTTCCCCCATAGGATTGTATGTAAATACAATTAATCCATTCCAGACCGTATGAACTGTATGTAAATATATATTTTTTTAAGTTTTTAAGCACAAATATAGTTAACTATACCATAGAAAGCACAGCATAATAGTAAACTAAATGTAAAAACATTGAATAACACTAAGAAAACCTTGAACAACAGAGAAAACTAACACTGCAAGAATTTGCGTTATAGCCTTATGACCCGCTTGCTAAAAACTCTTTTTTTAATGAGTTTTAAGCACAGGGGAAAAAAATGAACATTTGAAAAAGAAAAGCAACATTGCAACAATGCACGTGCGCACCTGTGTGTGTGTCTCTCTCTTGCGCGCCTTTGTGTGTGTCTCTCGTGTGTGTGTCTCTTAAGCGCACGCCTCTGTGTCTGTGTGTCTGTCTGTCGCGCGTGCCTGTGTGTGTGACTCGTGTGTGTTTGTGTGTGTGTGTGTGTCTGTGTGTGTGTCTGTCTCTCTCTGCACAGGGAATGCACAGGAAGAGAGTGAACACATGCTGTGTGGCCCCGCGCATGCGCACTTCTCCAGAAGACACACACACGGACACCTCGTGCCTGTGTGTGTGTGTGTGTGTGTGTGAGAGAGACTCTCTCTGCACAGGGAATGCACAGGAAGAGACTGAACACGTGCTATGTGGCCCCGCGCATGCGCACTTCACCAGAAGATACACACACACGGACACTGGACGCACACAAGGGTTTTATTAAAGAGGATGATTCTCTCTCGCTCTCTCGACCAAAGCTACTTAAATCTTTACTAGCATTTACAATAAATATTTTGCAAACTGAGTTGTGGGGTAAAGAAATGAAGGTCATTTAACATTTCATTGTTTCTCAAAACTTTAATGTAAACAAGTTTTTGACTTTAAATAAATCAAATGTCTAGGCATGTTCAGAAACATTCTGAAAATGCCAACAACTTAAGCGATCGTTTCAAATTAAACTAAAGAGGTGATAACATTTTGTATAGCAGGACTAGAAATGTACTTTTCAAAATTTAAATTGTTGATTTATGGAAGTGATTATTTGACAAATAATGCAGTACATTATAAAATTTCTAGTCAATAAATCACTAAAAAAAGGAAGACTTGTTACCCATTTTGCAAATATCTTAATGTATAAAGAAAATGAACTTTAGAACAGGGTGTATGGTGTCACAGTGGTAGTGCTGCTGCCTCGCAGTAAGGAGATCTGGGTTCGCTTCCCAGGTCCTCCCTGTGTGGAGTTTGCATGTTCTCCCAGGGTCTGTGTGGGTTTCCTCCGGGTGCTCCGGTTTCCTCTCACTGTCCAAATACATGCAGGTTAGGTGCAGTGGCGATCCTAAACTGTCCCTAGCATGTGCTTGGTGTGTGGGTGGGCTGGCACCCTGCCTGGGATTTGTTCCTGCCTTGTGCCCTGTGTTGGCTGGGATTGGCTCCAGCAGACCCCCCGTGACCCTTTGTGAGGATATAGCGAGTTGGAAAATGACTGACTGACTTTAGAACAGAGAACTTAGGTTGTATTTCCCAGTACAAATGAATTGGCAACCATAATAGACATCTTGTACAGTATATCTGTTTTCATATGTTTCTAAACTGTATTTTCTTCCTCCGTTAAAATAATGACTTCCATCTTTCTATATTTGAAACTCTGCCCCTATGACTACTGTCTTCTCAATCTCAGCTAAATGCACAAACACAGTACTTTTAAACAAGATAAATACATCAAAGGCCACCAGTATAAATGATTAATTTTATGAAGGTGCCCAATCTTTTTTGAAGATAATTTAAATCTTTGAAAAAATTATCTACAGTTGGATAAAAGCAAAACTATGAACAAAAAGTTTATAATGGTCAAGAAGAAAATGAAAGAATGAAGGATAACACTTTTATGCTATCCACTCAATGAAATGGATTTCCCTACAAAACAGAGAGCTGCAGCTTCTGTTCAATGAATTCTTTTTAAATTGTTAGTCCATTTTATTATTGCATATTCGGAACAACTTGACTTAATATGAATTATAAGAGTGCAATCATGGCAATTATTCATCTCAAAAACATTGTGAAACAGGATACATAGAATAATCAAAAGTATGGATATATGCCACTTGTAGGGCCAGCTTCACAAAGTTGATTTCCATTTTGTTTCAAAGCCATACAATTATCAACTAGCAGTATTGATTTCTGTATTAATTTACTAGTTCCAAGTTAATTCAAGGTAAACATAAATCAGACAATACTTCAGGTGAAGAAATAGTTTTTGGTTAAAATAAGCATATATGGGAATCAATTGGATAGTAAAGAGAATTTGCAAGTATTTATTCTTAAACCTCAAATTACTAATTAGCTTTTTTTGGGATAATTTTATTCTAAACACTTGACTAAGTATATGGGAGATAACAGAATGCTGCCTGTACCCCAACCCATTTTTATTTAAGTGAATACACAGCTTTTGCGCAGTGCATTTCAAAATGTGTTTCTACCTGGCATAAGGTAAATTATGCTAATTAGTTATGATCCATGACTGCCTCCAGAAACAATAGTGCTGTTCCCATAGATACATCACATCAGTCTGCATAACCATAAAAAAAATTCTGCTTGATAGAAGTAATACAAGTACAAAGCCCTAAATAAAACCAGTATAGAACTTCTTCTTATTACAAATATTGCAAATAATAAATGACTACTATACATTACACTAGAAGGAAAAGAGAAAGCACTTTGTTGCACATGATGTAATGCACAATTTGCTATAAAAATTTGTTGTCAAATGCTAACAAAATAGTCAATTGTCTTCTTACAAGGAATAACCAATGAACATCACAATTTCTCTTTTTTGCAAAATACAATCAACTTTGAGTCTGTGAAATTCAAGAATAGAAAGCAAGACAATCAACCATTAACAATAGGTTAGGAACAATAAACAATGAAAAATAAACTGAAATATTTTGTTTTTTTCCCCCATTTGGTATTTTAATATGCATTTATCCACAATGCAATTCTGTATATAGTAAATCCTTAACCAATTAAGCAATGGAATTATATAAATTTAATACTTGCATTATGCACTATACAAGTTTCTCTTTATAAAAAATATTTTCTGTTGAACTTGACCACTGGCACTGTGCATGAAGTAATCACATTATGAAATTAAAAGTATGAACCTAAGAAATTAGAAAACTCAGTCCCGACTCTCCCATTACCTATATACAGTTTTTGCTCTTTCCTACAAAATTGTTTAACTTAAAGACTTTGAGGTGCACACACTTGCAAGCAGCAATATTTTGTCTCATGAAAATTAGGGCTACAACAATGAATCAATGTGCTTCATAGTAATTGATAAATATATTTGTTGAGAAATTTTGTTTTTGATCATTTACATTGTTAAATCTTACGTAGAGCACTTCATTTTTATTTCATGGTTTTTGTGGTTTCACGAGTAGATGTTTAATCTCAAATTAAACTGGATGGCTTGCTAAACAACTGAATCAACTACATGTAATGTAAACTTGGAAGACTAACAGTTTTTGTGTTGATCCCTCTATAGAACACCTATTCATGATGAAACATTTGAAACTCCAAAAACTCTACTTGTTAAGTTGGGTTAACTGTAAAATACATGCAAAATTTAATGAACATTTACTCAGCTGTTTAAGAATAACGCAAGGTTTCTGTGGTGTTGGCCCTCCCATTAGAACTTCCCAATGAAACACTTACAACTCCACAAACCCTAGATTTTAAAATTAAATGAACAATATTCCATGAAAGTAGACAATTTTTTTTTTTTTTTTTTTTTGAGTAGTGGACATTTGTGTTTGTCCCCCTCCTCCATCAGACCATATCAACTTAACCTAAACCCACCACACTATCTCGGTTATTTTCAATTTATCACTAATATGGAATGTAGCCTAAACTGCAAACAGAATTAAAATTTATCACTAACTACCCTTTGCAAAATCACAAGCAGTACTGCCACTTATGAATATTGTTCTTTTACTATTGTTAGGTTAGACCTGGCAAGCTTTACAGTGTATTCTAAGAATTTTATGAGCCAATGTAACTTTCATGTTTTAGTAGTTGGTACACTGATCTGTTTAATAGTTATAGGCTATAGTATTGGTGTTGACGTATTGTCCTTGCGTTTGTAGCCAGTTTCATAGGTAATGGGCAATATGGCATAAAATGCATATCAAGGTATAATTATATATTGTTAACATCAAAAATTAAATCTCAAATGAATTTCTTTTTGTAAATTCAACAAAACCTTCTTTAAAAGGAACAGAAGACTTGGATAGTAAATGTTTAATCCCCTACAGTTACAAAATCTTATAAACTGTTTGTTAGCTGTGTTGTTTTTGTTTTAGTATTACTGAAGCTTCATATTGAACTAAAGCAGAAGATGAACATTAAGTTTTTTTTTGTTAATTTTGCAAAACTAAAACGAAACAAAAACACACAGACAAGAATATAATATGTGAGTAAGCAACACTGCAAATAAAATGCTTATACTGTAAACATAAATATGTAATAATTATTTGAAGAAAATAAACTTACAAACATAAGGTTAAAAAGTATTGCACACATTGAAGTAGTAACTCCATGTAATTAAATGGTTGCTTATAATGGACTGATTCCGATTTAACAATGAGAAGGCAAGGTAAAGAATTTCAGCAAAATACAGAAGCATTAATCCTGAACTGGCATTTCAAATTCATACAAAAGCTCTCTGCAAATTAGGTTATTTTCATTTTAGGAGTATCTCACACAACCTCCTTTCCTGGATTATCCTGCTGCAAAAGTTCTTATTCAAGCTTTTGCTACTTGACATTTGGACAACGGTTATGTTCTTTAAAAATTGGTTTCCCAAGCACCTATTTCATAATCTTGAGAAGGCTCAAATTTTGACAGTTCATTATTTATACACACACATATTCACAACAGAGTGATTGCCATTAACAAATACAGCCTAAAATCTTACAGCTATTTTTTAAAGGGTTTTTATGGAAGTTCTCCAGCCTATTCAGCAGATTAAACTTAGCCTTTAATGGGATAATGCTTATCTTTTGTACATTCTACCATGTAGCTACAAAATTTTGGAAGTCCATACCTTTGATTGTTTTGTCCCAAACCATTGTTTATATTTTTTTGAAACTTCAATTACAAAAATTCAATCAAATTCACTTAAGTCCTACTTATTTAACAAAACATTTAGTCTCTACAACTTTGATATATTTATGTATAATAATAATTTCAGTCAATATGTTCTACCTATTCCTGTTCTATTAGCATATTTAAAATTGTTCTCCATTCTTTTACACATATTCTAATTTAACTTACTCTTTATATATTTTGTGCCTTATATACCTTTGTGCAAAAAGTCACTAAAATAAAATCATTTAATCCTAACATTTTTCCAGTCATTACAATGAACAACTTTGACATATTTACATCATGCTCTGTGATAAACATGCTTGTCATTTTTCTTTCAATCTTCAAGCCTCTATAACGTTCCATATTTTCCATTCATTTTATTTTTAGGTATTTTAGGTATACTATCATCATTGGCAAAAATTGCCACCTGACATATATATATATAAATTAGTTTTCTGCTTGTGGTCCAACTTTTTAAATTCAAACCATTTTCTGAGAAGGACACCTAGTGATTTTACTGACTTTATTTCCCTAACATGGGTCTGAATAGATGCCTGAAACACCACAAATCAAGAACACTGAAACTACCAAATTTCCATTTAATTGGCCAGATGAACATGTTCAGCATTACATGACTATACCTAAAATATAATAGGTCAAAATACAAATTCCCCAAACCCATTTGGAACAAATCTGAGAGCACAATCTATGTAAACATTTAAGACACTTCTCTTATTGGTATAAACATAGCAAAATCCATATTGTGACACTAGTTTATTATCATACAGCATCTATACCCGTTAGTGTGTCCCACAACACAGCAGTCCAGTCCAAGGAGAGAAGTTGCATATTCAGACATGAGGCATGAGAGGCGGTAAACTGACTCACATTAGATGAAACTGGAGTACTGATGTTGTGTAGCACAAATAGTGACAATTATACATGTTAAATTACTTATAATATTATACATAATTTTGGGAGTATTTTTACCATTTGCCTCCATTTATTTCCGAAGCTGCATGTACCTGGACCAGTTCCTTTTATGTGCCACATTTAAGAGCTGGGCTGAGAGACACTATATGCCTCTGATATAGAATAATATTAGACATGAATATGCTATATAACAGCATTTTCCCCAAGTCCAGATACAAATTCTTAATTAGATTGAGATCCAAGACTATTTCTCTGTGGCTTTGGCTTTATGCTTGGGGTCATTGTCTTGCTGGGAAACAAATCCCCCAAGGTATGGATTTCTTGAGGAATGCTTTAGGTTTTCCTCCTGGAATTCCCTAAATTAATGTTACTCTTCATCAAAAACCTCACAGGGCCTGCTGGAGAGATGCATTCCCACAACATGATGCTGCCATCACCTTGCTTCACGGTGGGGATGATGTGTTTTTGATACTCTGCAGTGTTTACCTTATGCCAAACATTGTATTTTTAGCTTGATGTCCAAAAAATCTAAATTTTGGTCATATCAGACCATAATACCTATTTCCAGCTGACTTCAGTCTTCCATGTGCCTTCTGGCAAAATATAGTTTAGATGTGTTAACAGTAGCTTCCTCTTTGCAACTCTCCTGTAAAGCTGCGATGGGAGAGACTCTGCATACAACACCTCTTGCCTGGGTGAATCACTAGTCTTGGCCACTGTAGCTTATAACTCCTTCAGTGTTCTCAATGGTCTCTTGGTGGTCTCCTTCACTAGTTTTCTTCTTGCACACTCAGTTTTTTTTAGATGGCCTGCTCTAGGCAGATATACAACTGTGCCATCCACTTCTTAATAATTGATTTAAATAACTTCTAAGGGATACTTAATAACTTGGAGATTCTCTCGTCTCTATCCCCTGACTTATGATTTTCAATTACCTTTTCAGAGAGTTGGAGTGCGCTTTTGTTTTCCTTGTCTAGTTTAGGCCACAATATTGATTTGGACCTTCCAGGTACGGCTGCATTTATACTACAGTCAGTTGACACCCCCTCCCTGACTGCAGGTGAGTGATCTCCACTAAACTAATTATGTGACTTTTAAAACCAATATGCTGCACAAATGATGATTTACATGGTCTGCATTCAATAGGTGAATACTTACATGATTAATTATTTAGTATTTTATATTTGTAATCCATTTAGATCACATTGAAGAGATCGGTTTTCACTTTGACAGTTACAGTAAGGAAGAGTTTTATGTTGATCAGTGTCAGAAAAGCCTAATTAAATACACATTACGATGCCATGTTTGTAATATTAAGCGTTTAAAAACGTCCCGGGGAACAGTGCAGCAACACCCCATGTTGAGCAAGAAGCACACCTACTGGGTCATTTGCAGGGCTCCATCACAGAGTCAAGCAAAAACGGAGGGCATTGCATATAACCCAGTAACAGAAAAACATTAATAATGTGTCAGTTTAGTTTTATCCAGCTATCTGCTATAGAAATGCGGAAAAAGAGTGGACAATGTCCATATCGCAAATGTGGGGCTCATGTCGGAGATGAAAAAAGGGACATGATTGTAGTTCTGTAGAGATTTTTCCACGACACCATGTCGTCCATTAAACAACAAAATTCTGTATTATTACTCCATCAAAAATAAGAAATGAGGAGGAGCAGTAGGAGGCGGCTTGAAAAATAAGAATTTGGCTACACTTATGTTAGGATATAGTGGGTTGGATAATGGATGGATGGGTTTACTATACTATACTATAAATTCAACATACCCCTGCTCAGTTTTTTTTGGCAATAAGACTGATAGATTGATAGAATATGACAATAAGGCACAGCTTATGGTAAAATATGGACAAAGAAAATGAGAAAAAACAAACACTGAATGTTTTGAGGAGCATAGTAGTGGGGAAAAGTTTAGTTAACTATAGGCAATGAAAATCTCATACAGAAGGAAAGAACTGAACTATGAAAATAGTTCTGTATTAGAAGCTTTATCAGTACAGAAACGTCTCACTTAGGCTTAGTAATGATAAAAAAAAAAATATGATCTAAAATTATCCATCACAATAATTTCCAAAATGTACATCATGAAAGGAAAAATTGTATACTATATATATAGCTTCATTCCTACTTAGTTTTATGGCAGACAGCATGAAAAAAAAAGAAGTGATAAAGTAGTATGATGGTGGGAAAGTTAAATAAGATGGGGCAGGTGAAAGACCATTAGATACCTTGGGCTGAATGTCAATCACATCAAATCTGTTTGACTTATTCTACGATGCCTCATCCATATGTTCCCAACCTTCATAGAACAACACTAGAACTATTACTCAGCTATTAACTGTAGGTCTTGGAGGAGCAGAACCCTTGACCAGATACTGAAAACTGGTAGTATACATCATTAGCTGTAACACAATTAGTTACAGACAGATTATTCCCAAGTGAGAAGACAAGCAATTGTTTTCACCTGAGTGGTGATCAGGCAGGAGGGCTCCTAAAAACAAGACAAGACTCTCAGGCAGATTAAGTTCCCTAGTCTCAATATGGATATGGACCATGTCTGCTACTTGGATGCAGGATTTGGTCTAATTAACCTTTGAGGGGTAGCCTGGAAAGAGACATATGATCTTTAAAAACACAATAATCGCAGATTACATCTACGAGGCTGTATCTGTGTGTACAAGACAAAGTGTATTTGAATTAATTTAGAAATATTTACACTCTCAAAACTCACCTAATCCAAATGACAGCTGTGGCAGGCCAAAGTCTATCCTAAAAGTGCTATTTTAGGTTTACACTTGGACAGATTTCAAAAATATAAACAAAGTAAACATAACCAAAAACTGCTTGCATTAAGACAATGTAAATGCATATTTTTTCTTGTTGAGAAATGCAAACCTGAATTCAATCTAACAAGTGAGAATGAATAACAAATATACAAAGAAACCTAATTAATAAAGTATTCATACCTTATAAAAGGTTTTCCTGCTACACTGAATGCAGTTCTGCTTTAAATATTACCTTATAAATTATTGATGCATGCAGTGTATTGTGCGTAAAAATATTTGTTTCACATATCTATGACAATGGTAGTATTACATTACAGTTACACAAGTAACAACCTTTCATATACTGTTAAAATATCTTCCATGATCCATGGATGCTGAGACACATCAGGGCCTGGCATCCATGTACGTACTAGGATAAACTTGTTTGAAAAATGAAATACAGTATTAACCCAGTTGCAACGGCCCACTTTGACCCATTATGGATATCAACTAAACAGTGACTACTTAAAAATTATTGATTGTTAAGGCATATAAGTCTTAAATGCGTATTATTGTAGCTAGCTACTTTCAAATATCGAATCATCATCCCCATGGCTTACGTTTCAAAACATTACGCTCTTGGCCTTATTACTACACCATGCAACTGCTGTCTCTTTTAACATACAATATAAAATAATCACTAAATGAAACTATATAATTTAAATTTTTCAAAAATACTCCCAGACTGATCATATTTAAAGCAATGCGTTGGGCAAACAAATTCAGCATACTGTATTCATGTTTACAGCCGTTTGTTTAGCACTTCAAGGGTAGATTAATCATATATTTTACTTGCTCCAATTTTGAGATGGAGTGCAATACTTTCAGAGGCATGTACAAACTTATTGATGCATATTGTTATACATTTTTCTAACCCACCTAAATCAGACCATGGTCAGGAATGCCTACGGCAGCTAGCATAGGGCAGGAACAAACACTGGACTGGGAGTCAGTCCATCGCTGGGCGAGCACACACCGACACACACTAGAGCCAATTTAGCATCGGAAATTCACTTAACCCGAATATTACAGATTAAAAATTGACATCTTAATATGGTGAGAAATCGATAGATGAGGTGAACAGCCGAAATTGGTTCGTTTCTAAAACAAAAAACAGTATATTTATAGCTAATGAGTTTAGATATCAAACAAAGTTTATCGTGTACTATTATTAAAGATCTTAGCCCTTTTTCCTCTAACCAGTTAATCTGTAAATAACCACTCGATCTTAATTCAGATATTGCATATTTCACGGTATGTAAAAAACTGACATGTTTATTACGTTTGAAAAATACATTTTACACGCTGTACATAAAAACAAAACAAAGCAGTCGATAAAACAACATAATCAACTTTGTGAAGCTAAAAAAAAATTTTGAATACACTTACATTTCTAGAAACTGGACTTGTACCATCAAATATAAAAGTGCAGCTTCAGTTATTAGAAAGATTAATATACAAATGGTATCATTCTTAGCATGCACAGTCACCGTCTCCAAAGTTAAGAAACTGTTTAAATAGTAACCTCTCCAAGTAGGAATGCTATATTAAATGTAAATTTTTTGCAAGTAAAAATAATTCGCATAAAGTAAATAACCTGACATTTATTACAATTTCCCAAAATTGTACATTTCAAAGAATATTTTAAAACTTACCGGCATCATTTTGCCTTCGTACCGCATTTAAAAGTAATAGTTTCCCAGATTAATCACCAGAAATGCGCACTAAAATACAAGATGGTCTCACAGACACCAAAAAAATAAGCCGTCTTCGTCCACAAATTTCCTTCGCTTTGTTAATGTGGTTTCTCCGGTTGGAAAATCACTTTGCTCTTTTAATCTCAGCGATCCCTGCTTTAGCGAGTTTCGATGATGAAACCTGTTGCGGGGACACACAGCGAGGCCTGCTGCTTGGCCAATTCTTTAATTCATGGAAACTTTTTCCGTGTTGTCTTTTCTGATGTAATTACTGTACTCCAAGTCTAAAACTCTCGCGTCCACTCTCCCACTTCAACACTGTCACGTCACGCTTCGCAGAAGGTTTCCATAATGTACACGAAGCTTCGAAGACGATTTGCTTAATTTTTATGTAACTATTTTCTTTCGATACCGTATGTAGTCAACTCAAATATACATATAAATAAGGCACTTTAAACCTGTTTCTTTCTCTTCCTCACGCTCTCTATCTCGCCCTTTTTTTCTTTCTCTCTCTTTTTCCTCCCCCTCCTTGACCTGAATCGGCAGACTCTATGAACAATATGACGTAAGAGGAAATTCATCCCCTAGGAATGGGAGTGGCCACGCCCTCATCCTTGACGATCTCTTCAATTACCCGCCTCTCTTTCATAGCAAGGCGCGCTCCCGAGTCCCGTAGTCTAGCACCTTCAGTCTCTCGCCTTGCGACGTTCAATGAAAGACGAGCTCTAGAATGCTGGTTTGTTGGCAAATCCATTTAAAGTTAGAAACTCAAACCTGGATGTATATCCTACGGAAGCTGGAGACAGAATATCATGTCTTTGTGCTAGTCTGGAGTACGTGGAATTGTGGCTTTTAAATAAAACTCCTCCTCGCGTCTTCTTACTACGACTCGAATGAAACTTTACTAATCCAATCTCTTTTTAAGTGAAATTGATCTCAAGTATTTAAATGGACCTTCTACAAAATATACTGCCAGTCAAAATTTTGCACACACCCAGAAATTTTTAACCTGATTAAAAATAAATTTACATTAAAATTAAAAATCTGAATCATGAACTCAACAGGGAAAAAGTTCCTGTAAACCTTAATTTCCTACAATAAGGTATACTACAGTACCAGTCCAGAGTTCGGACACACCCAGAATTTATCATGTTTTTAATTTAAAAAGATACCTATTTTTTTCAAGATATTTAAATGATTGAAAATATAGCAAAGACATTACTAGTGTTGCTAATGGCTATTACTGCCTGAAATGATATATTTTTAATTTATTAATTACGTACAAATGCAAAGTCCCATTTTCAGCAGCCATTAGTGTGCAAATGGTAAACTTCATTAGTTTATTTTAAATTAAATGAAAATTGGTTATTAGAGAAACCTTTGTAATTGCAATAGCACTGCTAAATCCTGTTGCACAGTTCATTTGGGATGCAAAGTACAAGCAAAGTTTAGTTCTGGGTTCAAAAATGTCCAAAATTAAATAACTTTCTCAAGAAACATGTAAGTCTATTATTCTTTTGCAGAATGAAGGTTATTTCAGGTGACCGAAACTGAAGATTTCATACAAAGGTGCTATTACTGTCTTTAGAGAAGAGGTCAAAGGCCCAAATACACAATTGCATATGAGGATAAGAATGTCAGAGTCAGGTCCTCAGTTGGCTTCTTCCTTAAATATTGTACATGTCAAATACCAGTACTGTATTATCTGCAATAATGAAAAGATTAATCTGGCATCCCGTCATCTACCATCCAATGTCTGTATTATTTTGGGAAAGGTGCTATATAAATAAAGTGTGTATTATTATTATTATCTATACTTTGACCATTTTAACCTTATCTTTTTCAGATATGACTCTTTCTTTGAAACTCTGCCACCGAGGCCAGTATCCTGGAGTTGTGTTCTGTTCTTTATTTCCATTTTTTAATTTCACCTTTTGAAAAAAACACCTCTATGAAATTTAATTTTAGCTAAGTTGTATAGTTCCCCCAGATGATCTCTACCACTAATAATATTTTAAGCAAAAAAACATAGTGATAATAAAGGAGATAGAATATGATGTGTAAAGTTTGCTCTCTTTTCACCACCCTATCCCATTGTTGGCTTTCCAATTTCATGAACTATATATTTCCAGTCCTCCGTTACATAAAGCAAATGAAAAAACACACTCTTTCACCCAATTGAAAGTGAGTGGTAAGTTTCTGTAGCTAGTCATGTATAGTAATTATAGTGAATACTAACATAGTCATGACTGTGTTAAAGAAGAAATGAACAAGAGAGGAGGTTAAAAGGTAATAATAACACTCAAACCAAAATTATAAGACTAAATAAATCAATATATATAAATAAATAATGTCTTAGTGCTTGGAGTTAAATTAAACTAAACTAAAATACAGTAAAATACACTGAACATACTCCAAACTGTTAGGATCCATTTAATAATAATACAACTAATAATAATAATAAATTATATTTATTTAGCAGTTTTCTAGCTGCTCAGAGTGTGTTACATAGATAGTGGGGGTCTACTTCAACCACTACCAATGTACAGCATTCACCTGGATAATGTGATGGTAGCCATTATTGCACCAATAGGCTCAACACAAATTAGCAATTAGGTGTGGAAGATGTAAGAGAGATAGCCAGATGGAAACAGGGGATGATTTGAGGTCCAGATTGGACGAGGCCATGATGTACAATTTATCTAGGACATTGGGGAACACCATATTCTTTTCAAAAGATGTGCAGGAATCTTTTGTGACAACAGAGAGGGTACTTAATGAAGTGCATTATAAAAAAATAAATTGAAAAAAAAATGTAAACACACCTCACATTAATGAACACTTGTGTTACCACTTTTGTTATTGCTTAGACTTAAATGCTCTGCACTCATAAACAAATTATATGTAGCCTTCTTAAATCAGAAGCAGTTTTGCAATTCAGTTGAATTCTGTTCATTTTTCTATATAGTGCTCTTCATTGTGTGCAGACACAGCGTGCTATGATAAGTTCTCAGGTAAAATGTAATTACAAAGTTTACTAATTACATAATGAGTACATAAAAACACAAAGTAGTTTGAAGCTGGTTAACATAAATGGAGCCCAGCACTGTCTGTCCAGTAATTAATTGTTGAACTTTGCCAAGTTGACAATGGAGAAAACAAAACCATGAAACCACCAAATCAGCAGGATCCCTGGAGAAAATAAACCTCCGGAGGATTCACAGTCAGTTCTTTGAAAGAAAATCAAAAACAAAATCAGATGCAGTCAGGCCGACCACCTTGTCCTGGGAATTCTACAATTCAGTCAATACTGAACTGTTTAATCCCAGACAGAATCATTCTATCAGTTGATTCCAAGGCTACCAGTATTTTCACGTTTCTCAAGCAGATCCTCCAACTTGCAAGGAAAACTTGGTGGTTGGTGGCACGATTGACACTCTAGCCACTGTAAAAAACCTCATTGTCAATCATTGCACAGCTACGCTCAGGTCCTAATTTGGGATCTTGAGGTGGTTCATTGTGTGGTGGATGTGAAATGTACTGTATCAGTGTGTACAATGTACTGTATCAGTGTGTACTCTCAACCTCTCTCAGGAAAACAGCATGTCAGTATAAGAGCAGCACCAACAATGTGCCATGGCAGGATACTGAGAAAAGAAACAAAATAGAGGAAGGTTAGTAGTTCATAATTATTGTAACGCTTATATTTTTATATAAATGACTAAAAAACAGATATGCAATATGTACAGCTAATCACCAGCTTTAGTCAGATTCTATCAATAAGTAGTGAGTCTTCAGCCTATATTTAAGGGTAAAACTAAGGGGGTGTCTCTTATGTAAGCAGGTGGATCATTCCACAGCTTTGGAGCCTTGTAACTAAAGACTTGACCTCCCACTATCATTTTATTAATCTTTGGAATCATTAAAAAAACCTGCATCTTGAGATCTTATCATGTACCCTGGTTTGTAAAAAATAATAAGTAAGCAGTTTTCTTGTCCATTTAAGGCTTTACTGGAAGTCAGTGTAAAGACTTCAGGAACAGGAGTGATGAGGTTGTTCTTTCTAGTTCAAACCTGTAAATAAGGCATTGCAGTAGTCAATGCTACTAGAATAAATGAACTAATTAATTTTCAGTATCCTTCATATTTAGAAATGTTTTAATTTTCTGTATATCGTTTGCGCAGTGCTCTGTAGGACTCTCTAGCTTTCTTTTTCAAGGCTTGATATTTTGGAGACAAATTATGCTTAAGTCATACAGATGTTTACAAGGAGTGTCAAACGCAGGAAATTTCAGAATATCAGAATAACTTTATTGTAATTGTAACAAATACAACGAAATTAGGTGAAGTCCCTGTGGTGTCAAAATATAAATAAATATAATTACAAAAGGCTAGGAAAGGATAAGAAAAAATAAGGTAGATTACAAACATTCAACATAAGACCTTAATTGCACATGAAACACTTGCTTGGGCAATGTCATCTATTGCACTGCGGCACTGGAGGTTATTAGGTGGCATTCAGTGCCCTTATAGCAACAGGGTAGAAACTGTTATTCAGTCTATTAGTCTTTGTTTTGATGCTCCTATATCTTTTGCCTGATGGCAACAGTTGGAACATGTCATGAGCGGGGTGTGAGGAGTCTTGTAAGATGTTTTCCACTTTCCTGAGGCAGCGAGAGCTGTGTAGTTCATCCAGAGAGGGTAAATAACAGCCAATGATCTGCTGGGCAGTCTTTACGATCCGCTGAAGTGTTTTTCTCTGTGTTGTTGTGCAGCTGGAAAATGACACGCAGAGGCAGTAGCACAGGATACTCTAAATAGAGCAGTGATAGAAGGACACCAGTAGTTTTTGGGGATGTTATTTTTCCTGAAGACTCTCAGGAAATAAAGTCTCTGCTGAGCCTTCTTTGCCAGCTCAGCTGTGTTCTCACCCCAGGACAGGTCTTCCATGATGTGAACTCCCAGGAAGCGGAAGTCTGACACCCTCTCCACAAAGTCCCCTCTGATGTAGAGTGGTTTGATTCCTGTTTTCTTTTTACTGAAGTCCACAACGAGGTCCTTGGTCTTAATTGTGTTCAGGAGCAGGTTGTTGTCAGTGCCCCATGCTGTCAGCCGCTCCACTTCGTCCCTGTAGACGGACTCATTCTCTCCAGAGATAAGCCCCACCGCACTGGTGTCGTCTGCATATTTGATGATGGTGTTGCTGTGGTGGGCAGGGGTGCAGTCGTGTGTGTACAGCATGAAGAGCAGGGGGCTTAGCATACCACCCTGAGGAGATCCGGTGCTGATGCTGATGGCCTAGGAGATGTGAGGGCCCACCCTAACCCTTTGTGTACAGTCTGTCAGGAAGTCCTTAATCCATATACAGGTGGAATACGGGAGTCCCAGGGTTAGCAGCTTGCACCCCAATCTGTGAGGGAGGATGGTGTTAAGAGCAGAGCTAAAATCAATAAAGAGAAGACGTGTGTGTAGCTTCCTTGGTGCTCCAGATGGGACAGGGTAGCATTTTCGACATGTGAGTAAAATAATGCAATTAAAATACTGCCATCAGATTAGAGGTTGCCTCAACCATCCATGCTTTACAATTGACAAAATTAAAATCTAACAAAATATATCCAAGTAAGCAAATAACCAATAATAAGAGAAGACACTTTCAGCACAATGATGTATTTGTTAGCACTGCTGCCTTTTAACTCCAAAATTACTTTTACTCCTATATCCTAAAGACAATTAGACTAATCTATGACTTCTAATTATCTCAGTGTAATTGAGTGTGGAACATATGAGAGTCCTCTGAGTTGGTCTGACACTGTGTTCAGTTTTGGTTGTGTTTGCTGCTGCTGAATACTCACTGGCTCCCATTGATTTCTGAACTGAATAAAATATTTTCATTCTTTTGAAAGCAAAACATACCTGCCGTTCCTCACTATCTTGTAAGAAATTTGCAGATCTATGGAGAAGCCTGCTCCACATATGATAACATTTGACTCAGGTATATGAGTTAGTGTGTTTCTGTCTCCACCTCTTCCTGCTTGTAATTACCAGAAAACTAAACATAATGTTGTCATGGAAAAATTCAAATGTACTTTAAAGCATAGTAATCATGAGTCATATGCAAACATCTGATCATGTTGTTTTACTTGGTCGAAATCTTTCAGTATGTTTTGCTTAATACAGAAAAACGATGCCTTTTATGGCTTTTTTTCCACACTCTAATTGATTCAGACCACTCTTGCTTCACATTTCTAGTAGTCTTTTCTCATGTCTAGTCTTAACTATATTTGCTGATGCCTTGAGAGATTTCTGTTTAATTTGTCTACCTTCTGAGTTCCTTACAGAGCTGGGAAGAGGTGGAACTGATTATAGCAGTACGGTACTTGGCACAAGGCAGGAACTGACACTAAATGGAACACACATTAATTGTAAGGCGTATTCATTTAAACACACTTACTATGGTGATTTAAATATTGCACTGCCAATTCTTTTATTGCTCATTTAGGCATAGGTGGGAGGGTAATGTTTTGTTTCTCTTTCTCTTTTTTATGTTTTAATGTGAAACACAGCCGTGGAAGAGTTGGCAGAAAAAGTCAAAGGGTAAGCAGCAGATATAATGACATACAAAGCTGGAGCTTTGCTGAGAAAATACAGTCTCTTAAATTTTACTTAATAGTAAAACTCCTGCTTTCCAAACATCAAAACACCAAAAGAGAATGGAGGGATGTTTGGAATTATGCAGTCTTAAGTAGAAGAATGAAAGATCTGGAACAACTGGAAACTCCCAAGGAAAATCCTAGAAGTAAAACAAAAAGCAATATGGATTTAAGAAATATTCAAAAACAAATCCAAAATGTTTGGACAATACTTAACAATAAACACTTAAACTACAGCTTCTCCCTTTGGCCAGGTTGAAGTCAGCTTCATCCAGGTACATGAAGTTGTGAAGTTTGTTCACTTCATTCCAGCTACATTATATACCATATCCCAGAAGAAAAAAAAAAGAGTTGTATGAATTACATGTATTTTCATTTTGGACAAGATACAGTTACATCAACAAGAAGTCTGTGGTCAGAATTCTCAAACTGGGTACTTCTGTAGACCCTGCAGTTTTGCAAGAGCCTCCTGTGTCTGTCCACGAGGATGTGATCGATCTCCTTCACCGCACCACCAGTACTGGAGTACCAAGTCCAACGATGCAGTTCTGGGTGCTGGAACCAAGACCAAACTGTTTCTAATGAGTTTGCACTCAGTTTATGTGAGGAACTTGCAGATTTGGGTATGACTGCCAATCTTAATGTGATGTGGGAGACCTTCCGTGACAACACCCTGAAGGTTGCTGAGGGTTGTGTTGGTGTAACCAGTGTTCCCAGAAGGAGGTGTTTCATCTTGCAGGGCACCCTGAATATCATCAAGAGGAGTCACAGCGCACAGCTCAATGGCAACTCTGGTCTGTACCAAAAACAAAAGGATGGCAGCGAGGGCTCTGAGGGCAGATAAAGAGGCATTTGTTAGAGGAATCTGTGAGCAAGTGACACACCATCTGTGGTCTAGCGACCCACGGCCTACTTACAGTACAGAGAAATCGAAGCATTACGCACATCTAAATCTGTTTCTCGGAGAGACGCAGTCAGAACGGTCCTTACAGATGACATTGCAGTTGTGACCTGCTGAGGTGGCTACTTTGAGCAGTTGTTCAAAGCTGATCCTCTGGCTAGGACATTGGATATCTCTGGGTTCACAGTTTTTGAGGCTGATCCTCCAATTAGCTGTGGACCACCCAATCTCACTGAGAATGCACAGGTGGTCAACCAGCTAAAGGGGAGAAAGGCTGCAGGGATCTGTGGTATCTGGGGTGAACTTCTCCAGGCTGGTGGTAAGGATGTGCTCCTGGCATTGCAAACAATCTTTGCTTCCATTTGGGAGACTGGTATCCTCCCAACTGACTGGAAAACAGGGCTTGTCGACCCTATGTGGAAAGGGAAGGGTGTTTGCCTGGATTGCAACAACTACAGGGGGATAACACTGCTCTTGGTGCCAGGTAAGGTCCTTGCTAGGGTTGTCCTCAACAGGATCCGTGATTACTTGCTCACCTACCAGCGACTGGAACAGTTTGGTTTTACACCTAAGAAGTCTACCATCTACTGCATTCTGGCAACTTCTCATGGAGCGCAAATGCGAATATCGGCAGAGTTTCTTTGCAGCCTTTGTCGATTTTCGCAAAGCTTTCGACTCAGTTGAATGAGCTGCCACGAGGGACATCCTGAGGGTTCGCGGGATCCCCTCAAGGTTGATGGATATCATGGCCGGCCTGTACACTGGTAATGTGAGTGCTGTGCAGAGTGGAGGCAAAACCTCTGTGTTTTTCCCAGTTGATTTTTGGGTTCGTCCTGGGTGTGTTCTTGCTCCTACTCTGTTTAATGCTTGTATGGACTGGGTGTTGGGCAAGGTCGTGGGGTCCAGCGGCTGTGGGTTATCTGTTGGTGAAGAAAGATTCACAGTTCTTGATTTTGCTGATGATGTCTGTCTGGGCTTGAGAGTGTCCTGGATAAAAACCAAGATCCAGGCCTTTAGTGACCTCTTGGGCACAGCCATCAGCAGTGTGTCTGTCTGTGCAGAGAGTGTCGACCTTGTCGAGAGGTTTACTAACCTTGGCAGTGACATTCATGTCTCTGGTAACTCTCCCTATGAAGTCAGTAGAGTGATTGGGAGAGCATGGGGGTTCGTGAGGTCGCTGGAAAGTGGTGTGTGGCGCTCCCTATATCTATGCAAAAGGACGAAGGTCCAAGTCTTTAGAGTCCTGGTGTTTCCTGTCTTGCTATATGGTTGTGAGACATGGACGCTATCCAGTGACCTGAAATGAAGACTGGACTCCTTTGGTACTGTGTCTCTCCGGAAAATCTTTGAGTACCATTGATTTGACTTTGTGTCGAATGAGCAGTTGTTCATGGAGTCCCGAATGAGGCACATTACCTGCATTGTGAGGGAGTGTCATTTATGGCACTACGGCCATGTGGCGCGTTTCCTTGAGGGTGATCCGGCTTGTAATATCCTCATTGTTGGGGACTCGAGTGACTGGACCAGGACAAGGGGTCGCCCACGTAACACCTGGCTGCGACAGATAGAGGGTCATTTTTGGAGGATGGGACTGGACTGTGTGTCCGCCTGGGGGGTTACAAACCGGGATCCCGAGTTGTTTCATTGTTTAGTGGGTGCAGCAAAGCACTGTACCAGTGCCTGCTCCCCAACTTGACTTGATTTGACAGTTACATCAAATGTATACATATTGCAGGTTCTTTTCTACAGTCATAGTAAATGTATATACAGTAGGTCACACTTACTGTACTGTGTATCACTATACAATGTACTGTTTACTATAAAGCAAAATTACTGTATGCTCACAGATGGTTCACCTGTACATACTTGTACTCTAGCTCCTTAACCGTGTCGCCATTCCTGTCAAATGGTACATGGTACAGCTATTTCAAGCTCATCTGGCGTTTTTTCAGCAACCTGTCTATATCTGAGATGCTAACAGATTGGATGTTTTCAAAGACATTGTTGTCATCTATAATGGCACTTTGTATCTCCCTTAATCTAATGGCATTATTTGCTATGACCATGATGCAAATAGCTTCCTCCAGTTGAGGTGTGAAAAGGCGCCCTCTGCCACCACTGTGAAGTAGGCTTGCAGGCCTATGTGGGAAAAATACAGTAATGCAAAACAGAAAATTGAGTGAGGTTTCAAAAATGTGTCACTGTGCATATACACTGTATATCTATCTATCTATCTATCTATCTATCTATCTATCTATCTATCTATCTATCTATCTATCTATCTATACTGTATATATATATAAACACACAATAGATACCTATGCATATGTGTATACGTGTGTTTGTGTGTTGCAGTATATATACAGTATGTACCTGTATGAAGCATATTTATTGTGTACTGTAAAATGGAAAGTTGAATACTGTAATATGAAGCATTACAGTATGTATACAGTATTACAGTACAGTGCACATTGCTGGATTACACACCTGTTGTCCCTATGACACATTTGAATGATTGAGGATATCGCTGTTTTCCCAACATTTGGCAGCACCTTTCAACCAGCCTCAGCTATTGTAATGCCATGACTGAGAATATGGTCCACACTTGTGGCCCTTATTTCATCTGGAATGTGCCTATGTCTTTGGCCTCTTCTACCTCTTCCTCTGTTTTGCCTCCCAATCATTCCACCATACAGTCTTGCTCCTCTTCTTCTTAACAGCTGTTGACCTTGTTCATTTCCTTGTTGTTCTTCCATTATCAGAAATTGAAACATTGTATTGTTCTCTGTCAATATATGCTTGTCAATTGATGGTTCATGAAGTGCACTTCTGAGCTCTTTAGAGGACTGGCTGTTCACTGGTTGATATAAGGTTTCAAACATTGCTCTTCCTTGGTGAAGTTCAAGATTCATCTGAGAGCAATTCACCAGTTCAGGGCACATTTACCAAAAATTCTAATAGAAATGTATAGAAAATATGCTTGACAGATTATGAGAATTGGTTCAACCATTTTGCATGTACTATAATGACTTATGCAATGAACTAATGCCTCAATATTTTGGAGGGTAAGACTACTCAATAGATAACCAGTGTAATACATTTTGATCAACATGATATCAACAATTAATAATGTAGGAAACATAATTATTGGCATGAATTTGCCAAAGCATTTGCAGTTTGTTCAAAACAATGAGACATTACTTTTATGATTTGCACAATTGATTAGATGATGTGGAAGTTGGACAAGAAGTTTTGAGAATTTAAATTATGATCTGAGAAATGTGACTGAGAAAAACTGTAACATGACCGTTTTCAGAAAAAGATTTTATGGTGTTTTTAACTAAAATATAATTGGTTATTCAAAATTCTTCCTGTGTTAATATACACAAAGGAATAAAGAAAAGTGAGAGATCAAATAAAAGTAGACTTTAGATTCATATGTTTTAAATTAAATGTGAGATAAAAAAGAATTAGAACAAACAGAAAAAATGTGAATGTAAGCGTCAGCAGGGTTTGTGCCCTACCAACCAAATTACCCGAACTATTCTATAACATTTCAGTAATTATTTAGCACTCTAATGTGGATCTTTCTGATCATAAAATATGTCATTATGATAGCAATTGACGAGAAGAATTCATAATTAATTGCAGAATAACGGTATTTGAGGGTTCCTCTAGAGTGCTTGTTTCTCTCATACAATTTGTCTCAAAGGCTAATCAGCGCATTATCATCTCATAACAGGCTTAAGTTATGAGCTTGGTATTTTTCTGTGCAGTTGTTTTAGCTGTAGAGTGTCCTCAAGAAACTGTGACACACAGACACACATGACACACAGACAGATACACACCCATCATTGAGATATCAATGTTTTCATTATCAGGATAACCTAAAATGTTTAAATCCATTGAAAACTGAAATTTGATGTGACACAGATTTGATGTTTTCAGAGAAGTGTGAAAATGGCGAAAAAGAGGAAGCCTGCCAATATAGCCCAATAGCTACATGTTTCTGCAATATTGCTCCTCAAGCATGCCTTATTACAAAGTGAGTCTTGTGGTTAGACATTGCCATAATCAAATGTCTCACTCCACATTCTGAAATTGTCAGATGCCTGCTTTGCCTTAAGTAGCTGCAGATCCTGTTCCTACTAATTCTGACTCATCTCTTGTGTCCTTGGGTTTCAACTTACAGATATGGCATCAATGATCCCACTCAAAGTATCTTTAAGCACTTTTGGAGATGACAAATTCATAGACATTCACCTTTCTGTGCAGTTTTAATGTAGACTTAGTAGGCTGTAGAAAAACATAGCCTCCAGTGCAGCAGGTGTGGACCTTTCAACCCACTTTCGTCTTTACACATTTTCTTTTGCATTGCTCATAGATCCAGGATACAGACGTTCTTAAACCTTCATGCAACATATACTCTGTATGCCCCCTCTTTGTTCCTATGTTTGCAATTTGTAATCCCGTGTTCACATCAATCCCTTGCAAAAAGTCTCAAGCAGGACATACATTATCAGTATTGATGGTGGCAGACTGCGATGAAGACAAACATGTCCTGATTATACAAGTATTACAGTGGGCACATAATCACAAAGATTAAAGTTAATAATGATCGTAATCTCTTTTAGGAGTTTATTTACTATGATGACTTAAAAACACTGATTTTTTTAACAAAATGGCCATTTGTGATTGGTGTAGTAGCACAGCAGATTCATTATTTTGCTGGCTGCAGGCAATTTTTGAATCCAAGTTCAGTTCTTACTTGTGGTACATTGTGTGAATAGTTTACACATTTCCAAGATTTCAAATTGCCTATCACAATTCAAACATTTGGAGATAGACTGTTTAGTAACACTGTAGTGCATATGTGAGGTTGTGTGCTTTTGTGCAGTAGACCAGCTACCCATTCAGCATTATTTCCTGATCTGTGCATATGCTGCCTGGTTAAGTTCTGGCTCTCTACATCACTGTAATGAATAAAGTGGTTTCAGGAAATAGGTGGATTGCTTATATTTATCTTTTACCTCACATTTTATTGTTCTAAGTAAGAATAAACTGTATGAAAATAGCAAAAAGTTAATTTAGGTGCAAGGGGAAAGAGGTTTGAATGGATGACCTTTAAATTGTTGATGCTTAACATTCTCATCTTATTGACCTACAAGAACAATGGAATGCATCAGTTTGTGTTTGTTGCTAAGGCAACATATAGACATGGAGCATAGAGTCACAATTCTTTCATATTCGAGCTAACACTGAACATCTTTACCATGGCTGTATCCAGCATTTTAATATCAATTCCAGCATTTTAAGATGGTCCACTGTTGTTTCACTTAATATTGTTCTGTAAAGAATTAAGGACAATGATCCACTATTTCATTAGTGATGTAGCAGGACATGTATAATGTATAGACCCCCCATAAGATTTTCATTTTTAATTTTGTGTGTATTTCCATTGCTCATTGATTAAGGTGAATCACAGGCAATTAAAATCCATTAAACCAACCTCAAACCAGTGTGGACCAAAGGCTCTAGCAACATCATTCAGAGTTGTAATGACCAGAGCATTTCCTGGAAATATCAAACACAAGCAAAATATCAGGCTTGGATATGGTGCCATTCTGTCTCAGTGCACACTTACTTGTACAACTACATTCACTTACACAGGGCCAGTTTAAAGAGTCAAATAATCCAACATGCAGGTCTTTGGGTTGTGGGATGAAAACTGCCAAAGAATAACACGTTCAGACATGGGCTACACATGCAAATTTCACACAGACAGTGTCCAGTCCTGGATCTGAAACCTGGACTCTGGAGAACTCAAGCATCAGCAACTAGCCATTGTACCAGAACGCATCTTTATTTAAATCCTGAATTACAAACTATCAATCTGGCAATCCTGTGAAATGATCAAGCAGAAAAAAAACAGGGTGTTCTTAAGGTCTGAAACTTCTACTGATTAGAATATGTTGGAATAGTTTTTTGGTCTGAGAATATACAGTTTTGCTTTTTGTGTTTTTATTTGGGTACACACTTAAATAAAATTTACGTCTTATTTGTACTATAACCTCAGGTTGATTCTTAAAAGGTTCTGAAGATCTATTCAGGACTTGTTGTTATGGCATGTTGATACCCAGCAAATCAAGTTCTTAATCTGGTCTGTCTACAATGTGCTCACTAGACCATTATACTGCTTCTGTTTGGATATAGTCAAGTTACACAAAGTAAGCACCAAATATGACACTGAAAAAGAGACAACAGAGTTTCCAAGAATATAGGTCTAAACTAACGTAAAGGGTAGGGGTTTATACTTGACTGCTTTTTTCCTTTATGCAATTTTTTTCAGTTGTTATTTTGGCAATATAAAGAGAATTAAATGACCATGCCCTTTGTATTTAATAATGTGGTCTTCTGTTATTTTTGCTATGTGGCTTCAACCAGACTATAGCAAATTGGAAAAACATTGCGCAATTTTAATGTCTATATATTATATTGTTCTTCATAAACAGGTTAACAAGCAATGTTTATTCATTTTATGAAGCACTTCCAAAGTATATTAGTGCAGTATGTTAGTTTTTTCTAGCATCAATGGGTACAAGGCCTTAACTGTCTATGGGCAGAATTTCAATCCATCATAGGGCACACACATTCACATCACTTTGGGTTAATTTAGTTGCCATAGTATAAAACAATAATTATCTTGAACTGGAGAAGTGAAGTGGACAGCATGTTAAAGCACCTTTACCATGATTAAATTGAGTCCTTGTTTGATTTCCTGCCTTGCACCTATGTTAATTTCCAGGTATCATTCATTGTTAGTTTAAAAGGAATAGAATAACAAGAGGTTCATGTAGTTAAATGGCTTTTTGAGAATTTTGACAATTACTCTTTTTATAAAAATGTAAATGAAAAAACTTTGACTGAATATTAAAAAACATGCAGATATTGCATTTGTAAAAGACCTGCAATTTTTCACTTGAACTTTGAAACTACTTAAATGTTAAATAAAAGGATTTTGAAAAGAAAACGGCAGTTTTGTAATTCTAAAAAAAAATCATTGTGAATAAATAAACATTTGGCAATTTCTTTTACTGTGGTGCATAGATAGGGCAGGATGTTTTCTGACCAACATCTTTAACATATTTTATTAATATTTTCTAATTTATGCTGCAATAGAATAATTTTAATAAAGCTTTAATGTAGATGTGTACTTTAGATAATATGGTTTGTTCGTCATATAGAGAGATGGTTTGTACACTAAATTCTTGTTGCAACTGCTTATGTTTTCTGATGAGCCTGAAATGCCCAATTGTGGCTAAGAAGGTTTAGAAAATAAATAAATGCAGATTGCCTGATGAGAGCATATCAGTGTGTAAATAATGTAGTGAAAATGCATGGCTAAGTAAATATTTCAGTGTAGGCTCTTCTCTCTAGTGCCAGTATAGACATCATGTAAACAAGCTATTTAAATTAACACAAGCCATTTTAATGACTAACATATAAAATACTGCCTATTTCTAGAATAGATTTATAGGCTTCTTTCAAATATTTCAATGTAGAGTTAATTTACAAACACTTCCTAATAATCCATGTATTTTTATGTTACACAGCCAAGGTAAAGTGCTCTTAGCAAGTGTCATAAGCAGGATGTACTCACCTAGGAAAATGCTGTATGGAGTCCCCATAGAAACCGAAAACTCCATTAGGAGCCAAAATGGAAATGAAAGCAGCCTGCCTCTTTCAATATAAATTTACATAAAGACCGAATTCTGTGTGTCAGGTAAAGGAAAGAAAGATCTGGGAACTCTGCCAGGTGTTGTACTGTAAAAAGAGATGGTGATCAATCCAAAGGCCTTGGATTTGTTTGAATGGTGAAGGAAATTCATAATCTGTGATTTTTTTTTCTTTTGATGAAACACAAGAAAACTAGTAATGGGATTTCAAGTGACACTGTTTTCATCAGGATTTCGTCTGGATTCTCATGCCATCCCAAGCATAATTAGAGGATCCACTTACCACAAAGAGACTGTGTTTCAGAGTTTAGCTACTTGACAGATGGGACATGAAAGCAATAGATATGTAATCCTTTTTAATAATAAGTGTTTATATAAAATATTCTCCTGTTTCAAATCAGTAACAGAAAAGAAAGCATCATTGTTTGTTTTTGGTTTGAACAGTTCTGATTATAATATTTGAACATGAGCCTGTATATTAATAGTTTATTCAAACCTTTTGGGTTTTGAAAAGTGTTTTGTTTTCATTCTAACAGATCTTTGTGACATCAACCATGTTTTTTTTAAGTAATATTTTTTATTCATTATCAATATTCTTTTATTTGTAGAATAAACTCAAACATTAGACTATAGTTCATTCCATTATACAATCAATACAATAATACAGACAATGTGTTTGAGAGAAATTATATCAAACTGAACACTAGACCCCTCTTCCCTACATGACTTAGACAAATATTGTATATGACAACAGAGGATAGTATGATGTAGTTTCCCATAAACACCAAAACAGCAGAAAAGATTTATTAGAGTCATGCTTATTTTAAAATAGCATTAATAAAATTTGAACTGTTCCTAACAGAGGCACTTCCATTTTTTCTAGCATAAGGCAGTACAAGACTTCATTTACCAGTGAGTTGTGGGATGTTGGTTAGAATTCTTCCAGTAGCAAAATGATTGTCTGTGCCAGCAATATAGAGTAGGATATAGATATATGACTCTACCCAGTGTTACTAGAAATGTTGTTACAGGATTGGAAGTAAGTTTAAATCTGAGAAACATTTAAATATTTTAACCTAAAACAATATAAGTCTAGAATATTTCCATAAACAACATGGGTGCTTCATCACACTGTTCACAATTTAGATCCTGTCGCAGATACATTTTAGAGAGTGTTAAATGGAATATATATGAGTAATGTATAGATTTTGCAGAGATTGAAGAATAATGTATTTAATTTGTGCATGAAGTACATTTATTCCATTTCCATTTTCTCAATTTGTTTTATCCCAGGCAGGGTCATGGGACAGCAGGAGAATATCCCAACAATCACCATCCACAGAGCAGGAATGACACCTAGACTGGGTGTCAATCCATTGCAGGGTCAGCACACACAAGAGCCAATTTAACAATGGTAATTCATCTGACCAGCATGTCGTACTTTGGGAGGAAACCAGAACATTCAAATGAAACCAATTTAGACATCTGAAGAACATTCATATTCCACAGAGGAAGAACTGAGAACCCGAACTTCAATCTCTTTATTTTGAAAATGTAGCACAACCACTGCACCACCATGAATTACAATCTTTACCTGAAATTCTAATTGAGAGGTCCCTTTCTCATTTTCACTATGATTATCAGCTTACTGGTAGAAGCTAGACATGCTACCTGTATCTTCATCATACTTGAGGGACAGATATGTATTAAAGATGGAAGAATGTACAATATAACATTGCTGAACTCACTTAATTTAATTTTGGGTCGCAGGTGGCCAGAGACTATCCTGGTAAGATCAGGAGTAAAGTAGGCATCAGCTCTGGATTGTATGGTCATTGCAATAGCTCATCATCATCACTTTTTAACAGACATTTTCTAGGTTTACCCAGGTTAGCCAGTTGCTCACTCATTTTTTCCCCTCACTCTCCACCTCTGGGGTGGGACGCAACCTTTTCATATCATCTAACATCACCTCCAACCACACATTCTTTGACATACCTCTTGGCCTCATCCCCTTGGCCTCCATTTTGCTGCACCTCTTCACTGAGGCCTCCTTTGCCTTTTGTTCCTTTGTCCACATGCTCAAACCACCTTAGTCTGTTTCTCCTTAGCACAATATCTATTACAACCACACAAAGCATTCTTTTTAACTCAGTATTTGTTTTCTCTCACTCCATCTACATAACCTTCTGATCATTCTCATCTCTGTTTTTTCCAAATATGCTTCATGTTCTGCTTTAACTGGCAATGTCTCATGCAGATAGAGCAGAGATTCTTAATCTTTAACCTTATTGTTTTATCCAAGGTCTCCCAGTATACCACAAAAATATGTGAGGACCCCCTCCCCACACAGGCTATGGTACATACTCATGTACTTTTTCTACAGACTTAACAAAGGTGTTTATTTTTGAAGTTACATTTATTAACAAAATCATATTTGCTGTTAATGCCGTTACACTGCCTATGCTTTTAAAAGCATAATGCAAAATGAATAAGCCATTTAAAAAATAGTATGGCTTTTTTAAATTAAATAAAAATTATTTTTACTATTGTATAAATTTATTAACCATAACATAAAACCAATAGGCATTTTTAGGAATAATCAATAACCAGTAATAATCAAAATACATACTTTTTCAATGCAGATGTTTTTGATACTAACAAGAACTGCTCACTACTCACTTGGTTTATGTATTACATTTTAAATTAAACATAAAATAATTATGTATTTATGAAGAAAAACAAAAGTAATTTTTAAAATGCAGAATTAATCACTGCAGACATTTTTTTCATAACTTAATTACAGAAGCTACTTCTTTATTTTGTGGATGCAACACTGGAAGTGTTTCTATCAATGATAAACACATTTAATAAAAATGTAAATTCAAATACATTTTCTCTCTACTTAAAACAATGAATTCACCCGAAAATACAAAAGCATTGTGTAGGACTGTGGGAGCAGTCAGGTAAGCCACAGAAGGGAAGACAGCATCTGTACATCTTAAAAAAAATTGAGTGGCGTGTTAGTCTGTCAAATATCTGCCATAGTGCTACAATACTAAAGCTCTTCATAGCAGTGTGGCATATCACCTTCTTCTTACTTTTTCTTGCTGGATGGTTATGAGCAGACCATTCCCATTTAACTACAGGTAGGTCGCTTCAGTTGTGCAGATAAACATGAATGACTACTAAATCTGGAAGTGCTGTCCGTATTTGTGGAGTCCATTACATTTTACTGCCAGGTGTAAATGTAATCCAGCTAAAGTATATATGGATAAAATTTATACAATGTAGTGACCTCTTTGTGGGTAGAAGAAAGGAAGACACCTAAGTCAGCAGGCCAGGTCTGGTCAGGTTGGGGAGCATGCACTGGTACAGTGCTTTGCCACACCCACCACATGACGGAGCAGCTTGGGATCCTGGTTGGCAAACCTCCCAAGGCAGATACGCGGTGCCAGGTTTTATGCGGCCATCTCCTTGACCTGGTCCAGCCACTTGGGTCCTCAACAATGAAAATAGTATCCTTTAAGTTGAAAAAAATAAAATAACCCACTTTCTGGGCAATCCATATAGACATTTCTATCTGTAGGTTTCTAGAGACAAGACAATTACAAAAAGAAAAAGATGCTGATCTTTTTCTGGTTATGAATTACAAACTTTGCAATTAATATCGATATCTGGGAACATTTTACTTGTATGGGCAAAAAGGGCTACATTTGGTAACAGAGGACAATTTCTATCAATTAACCAAGCATTCTGCAAGTTAATATTTTATCCTTAATAGTCCTTCCCTCTATAAACTAAATGCTCTTGGAATAATCTGATTTAATAAAGAGATATGAATCCTGATAAATGTATTATTATATTTGTCTTCCAATATATTTAGAGTGCCAAGAAATAGACCTGAAATGCATGGGAAAATTGTATGATAATGCTTACATAAATGCAACAACTTCACTGGAAAACCATTTAAAACTAAATAGATTCTGGGAAAAATACAGAGAAGCCATATTTTGAAATAAATGTCTGGTAATCTAAAATACTGCCAAAAAATCTGTTATTCCAAATTATCAATTAATTTGGTGAAAGATTATGTGAAAAACATAGTTTTAATGCTCTTACTACAAAAATTTGACAAAGGACTTTGGAGTTTCTTACATTCAAACCAACACCAAAGAGAAAAATTAAGTGATCCGTATATCCTAAAGATCATTGATCCATTTAATTTGGAAAGCACTCACAAAACTACAAAATGTGCAGCCGCCAAGCTGTCCCTTGTACTATAAATACAAATGTTAGGAACTGAGAGTCCCACCACTGAAGGTTTCTAAAGGAAGTAGTCCCAAAAATGCCCACTAGAGGGGCAAACACATAATCCTTATATATCTTCTTCTTCTTCTTATATATATATATAAAAGGATTTATTCTTTAGAAGAAAAAAATGCTCAGCAATACTATGAAGTTATAACGAGCACAAGAGACATACTATGCCTGTTGAAAGCAATTCAAAAAGCAAACAAAATCCCAACACAATTTCCAAAGAGTGTTCAAAAGACAAAGCAATAATGTCAAAAAATCTAGAGAAATTACAAAGCACAACAAAAACACAAGTAAATTCACCAACACATTCAAATGAACTATTACATATGTGGGAGATCCTCTGGTTTTATAGGACAGAGGACAGTTGCTGGTGATAATCGGCAGGTGGCCCCACCTTTTGGGTGACCACCCACAAAACACATGGCGCATAACACAGGCAAAGACAGTACAGCAGATAATCAACAAAACTAACATTAACATAAATGAATTGCTCAAGCAAGAGCAAATAACATATAAAACATGGATTTGAACCACAGCCAGGGGACCAAAATAGAACACTACCTAGCAAGAATCTTGTGATTTATTCCTCCATATGAATCTAATGGGTTGGCCAACTCTGTCATACCATACAGAGGAAGCAAAAATAGCCAATGCCAGGTAAAGTAATTGAGACATGGCATCTAGCTTGGAGAGAAGTACCCTACCACTCCACAGTTCACTAACCCACTAAACCTGATCCTTTAACTCATCAGTCCACGCCACTCGTTAATACTGATCTTCACATACCCCACCCATAGCTCCTGCTGGCAATATTTATTTACCTAGTTGGCAAGCCGCACTGTGTCAATCATATATGAGGAGTTTTAATAATAAGACTCACTTTAAAGGAGGTGTTTAAGAAACCTGACAGTTACAGTGCTCCGTATGTAACATGTTTTGGATTCTGATGAAGCTACCTGCTTTATCACCCCTGCTGAAGCTGGATATTTAGTGATTTGAGTGTTTTGCTACCTGTATTTTAAGTAATCTTATGGCAACCTGGAGGTTTATTAGGGCCCCTTAGGTGACGTCCACCCTGGAGCTCCATGTAGGTGGAGTTGACTCCAATGGACCCCAGCAGAATCTAGCTGCAGACCTTCGGAGATCTAACCGGTTACATTATGGTTCAGATTAATGTTGAGAGACACAGATGTGCATTCACTGGAAAGTGATTCTCTTTAGAAAGGTTACGTAAAGTCTTTCATCTGTCCGTAACCTTTCTTAGGCAATGCACACTATGGCAAACTAATACGAGAGGAAGTCATCAGGGCGCCAAAATGTTTTGGTGAAAATAATGCTTTAATTTTTTTTTTTATATGTCGCATCAACACTGGCTAATTCTAAAACAGAGAAGGAGAGTAACACTCATGCTTAAAGTGCTCGAATTTATTGTGGAACCAAACAACAAAAAACTTTTTTATTACAATGTGCAAGGAGATAAAATAATGTATTTAGAAAATTAAAAACGCTTCGTGGGTTCCTGGTGCCAGATGTTAAATTACTTTATTGCCTCGACCCGAGAGTCTGCAGACGATCTCCGAGAACGAGATCAATTAGAAGAACATAAACTACAATTCCCACAATGCAAAGTACTTCCAGGTCATCTGATGCGTGCGCTTTCTTTTTCTATGGCCTGTAAGTTGGTAACATGTACAGCGGACCAGTGTGAGAGGAGAGTAAGATACAGGGGTATTTAGAGTAACGATTTTGAGATCATTAAAATTAACTTGAAAACACACCACAGAAAAAAACCCAGTAATAATTTTTGAAGGCTTCACAAAAAGGGATTTAAATAATGTCGACTGATCAGGTGAATGCGCTTTGTGACCAGTTAATCAAAGCGGTGAACGTTATGATGAATGGAGAGTCCAGTCAAAGGTACCGACTGGAGGCTTTGAAGGTAACTATTTGTAGTTTATTATGTAGGTATTGATCACTGTGTACAACTTTAGCGTAGTCCTGCTGGCCACACGTAACTTCACGTGCTTGTTTCATATTCACCTGTTTTCTACCTTCAGTTTGTTGTATATTGTTCATACCTGTCATTTTGTAGATCGTAGGGTTCGTAGAATCCCTGAAAAAGGAAGAGATTATGGAAGGAACAGTTATTGTTGAGGACATTGTTTAGGTCTGATGCTGTTATAAATAACATTTGGAAGAATAGACAATTGTACTATGTACAAATGACAAACTGTTATTTCATGGCTTGTTTTGCGTGCTGGGCAGTTGAAATATAAAACAATTCTGGCAAACGCGTTTATGCAAAGCACGGGACATTGTGTGATAATTTGTAATAATGACATGTATTCTTAATCTGAAGACCGAATCGGCCAACTAAATTTTATGAACAGCTTATCCATGCGCCCAGACTCGGTAGCTGTAGTCAAAGTAATTATTTGAGAAAATTTTATCCTTGGTCTTTATCAAAGCTAATTTATATGCCAGCGATAGAAACTTCTTTTCTGAAAACCATAAGCAGTGTTTTTTTATGCCTAGGGTTATCAGTCTATTGAAGCGTGGCCAATTACATTTTGAGGTAAACTTGTGTTCAGAAAGTGGTCGCTCAGATCGCACTGCAGATGTGAAAAATAACTTATTTTAAGATCATGTTTATTTTTGGAAGACTAACTATACTTTTCTTTTTCTCAGTTTTGTGAAGAGTTTAAAGAAAAATGTCCCATTTGTGTTGAATGTGGTTTAAAACTAGCTGAAAAAAGCCAGCCGGCACTAGTGAGGCACTTTGGCCTTCAGATATTGGAGCATTGTGTTAAGTAAGTTTCCTTTTGATTCAGCCATTTACCTTTTAGGTCTTGTTTTGCACTGGAATATTTTTATTGGTATATTCACCTCTGTTTTTGGACAGTCACACATGAGATTTTTAAGATTTACTCAGACCTAAGAATCCTGTCAGCAGTAATGTTTACTACAGAGTAGAGCTTTCACTACCTGCCTGGTGCCAAAGAGTAGACTACACTGCACAACACAACACAACAGACTAAAATGCAACTTTACACATTCTATGCATAGAAGAGTTAAATCACCTTTACACTTTCAATGCACCTTATTTTCAGCCTGGTTTATTCTCTATTGCATTACTTTCACTCTACAATGGGTAGCCACAAATACAACACCCCCACGTTACTACTTAGACAGTATGTTGCCATCAGTGAACCCAAGAGTGAGTGGTTGAAAACACTAGGGAAACTTAAATAAACATACTTTTGTGTGTTTCTCTTATCTCTACCATGGCACTGTGGCTTATAATCATGACAAGAACCTATTGTTGAATTAAGATAGGGAAAATATGGAAACTCGACAAACATCTTGGATTTGAAAATGAAAATATTTTCATAGAAGTTCAATCCTCAGCAACCACAGAAATACAATAGCTTGTATCACAGGTTCCAAGTAAAGCTCAGATCTGGTTGAAGCCAGATATATTAAGTTAGTTCTTTTATTTTCCAGAAATGGTTTTCATTTTATTGTGGAGTTTGCATGTTCTTCTTAATGTTGTATGAGTTGTCTTTGGGTACACCAGTTTTCCTCCCGCATACTTAAAACATGCAAGTTAGGTTCCTTTGTAGTTCTGAACTTGCTCTGTGTTTGTGAAAATGGCTTCTGACTCATAGAGGGTTGTTTCCAGCATAGCACCCAAAGTTGCCAGAACAGATTCCATTATAACCTCCTACTGCCACCAGAGAAAGATATTAGCCTAACAGATATCACTGGTTACGTTATTTGCAAGAAGTGGTGGGCACAGTCGGTCGTCGGTCCTGGAAGGCCATAGTGGATGCAGGTTTTTGTTCCTACCCAATTGCTTAATTAGAAACCAAACCTTACCAATAACTCATCTTATTTAATTTTATGGCTTCTTAATGTTTTCATTCTGCCATGTAAGTTCATTCTTGTATCATGTATTTTTATGCCCAGGGATATCATCCAAAATATTTGTAACCTTAGGCGGATGAGTAATTCTCAGTCCTTCAGTTTTTCTCTTTAGTTTCCTTTTGAATATATACAGATGTATATGGAAACACATTGGCTGGAGAACTGCTGAATCCTTTGTCACTTACATGCAGCCATTTCAGACTAAACTAAGCAATTAAGGGTGGGGAATCTTAAAAAAAAAAACACGAGACAACTAAAATGAAGCACAAAAAATTTGCTTGAGCAATAAGTGCTTCAGCAGCAGTAATTGACTTCTCAGTAAGAAATTGGGTTGGAACAAAAACATACAGCCACCATTGTCCTCCAGGACTGCCTTTGCCTTCCCCTTTGTTAAAGGGTATTTTGTTTTTACCAATCATAGTTTATATTAATTTGGGTTTGGAAAATTTTAAGGGGTTTGGTTTCACATTTGGATATGTACAATGTAAATACCATGTTAAACTGCATGCATATGCAAAGCATTTATTACGTTTTATTTAAAAAATGCTGCATTCAAGAATACAGTTTGTACTGGAAAATAATGTGTAATATGATGGTAAAATTAAATATGCTATACTTGACAAACACTGAACTTATCCTTTAAGTGGACATGTCTAAATGTCAGATATGTATGTTTTATTTAGGTATCGTTGGAACAACATGCAACAGCAAGATAAAGATTTTTTGAAAAATGACGTGATGGGATTAATATCAACCGTAAGTCCTAATAAAATATTTTTTATGATGGATAGACTATTTTGTATTCCATTATGCACTTGTAAAGTTGGTGAACAAAAATGGAGACATACAGACTTTACTTAGATGTTAAGGTAGTAAAGTAATTGGTGAGCCTTCTTGAATATGTCTCAGGTGCATTTCATCCATCCAAGTTGTTAGTGATTATAACTTCAAGAAATTTAAAGTCTTTGATCCTTACCACAACATTCCCCCCAGTAAAGATGGGATGCTTTCTGAAGTCTATAAAAACTCCTTTAAAGGGGGAAGCAGTTGTCCTGGCAACAGTGTGTGAGAGGACATTCTGTTAACAGGCATGTGATGGTGGTTTTATAAGTAAATGTAATGATGGAGTTGGAGCCGTGTTTGACGACACACTCATAAGGTAACAAAAAGTGCAGCACGGGGACTGAGCACATTGCCCTGTGGGGTGCCTGTGCTGAGTATCATTGTGGAGGTATGATACTTCCAGTGTGTACTTGCTTAGGTCAGCCCTCTAATAAGTCCAAAATCCATCTGGTAAGGTTAGCCTCAAGTCTTTGAGCTTTGTTATCAGCTTTGATCGCAAAAAATTAAGTGCTGTTCTGTAGTCTTCAAAAGGTTTTTTTGTCGTAGAAGTTTTTATTATTCAAATGTACTAGAATAGTGTGAAATGCAAAGGATTTAACATCCTCTATGGACCAATGACATACAAATTTATGTATCTGGAATATTCTGTTTATTTCTTCCCAGGAAGACTCTTAAAGTATTTAATCACAAGGGGAGAGAGAGCCATTGATATTTAGTCATTGAGACAGTCCACTTTTATTGTCTTGGGTACAGGGATAATTGTCGTCTTTAAGTAGGTGGTGAGCAAAGATTCATTCAGAGAGAACATTAAGTATGTCATTTTAAAATGCTAGCAAACTGGTTGGTACAAGCTGTTAAAGTGTATCCTGAAATTCCATCCAGTCTTGATGCAATATAGACTTGCTTAAAAATTTTTCCTTGTGTCATCCACAGAAACGCAGAAGGATGAATTATGCACTGCTATGCACAGTCACTGAAAAGACAGTTTGTTGTCATGATCAAATCAGGCAAATGAAACATTTAGTTCTTCAGTGACGAAACATGATGTGATTGCATTAGGCTATAGGTTCTTACCAATAAGCATCTGTAAACATTACCACAATTTACATTTATTGCGACTAGCTGCTATACTCTGTCTCTATCTTGTCCTTGTACTGATGATGTTTGACAAATTTCCTGATCTTTTTACCTCCATTTCTTGGAATGTTTCCATGTTGCCAACCTAAATTGCCTTGTTCCGAACCTTGAATAATTTTCAGAATTTTCAATTATTTGTGATTCATTGTTTCTTCTTATCGTGAGAACCCTAAATAAAAAGAGGACTATTTCATTTATGCTAGGTAGAATGCCCAGAGGGGACTGGGCGGTCTCATGGCCTGGAACCCCTGCAGATTTTATTTTTTTCTACAACCGTCTAGAGTTTTTTTGTTTTTTCTGTCCTCCCTGGCCATCGGACCTTACTCTTTTTCTATGTTAACTAATGTTGACTTATTTTAATTTCTTATTTTGTCTTTTATTTTTCTTCATTATGTAAAGCACTTTGAGCTACTTTTTTGTATGAAAATGTGCTATATAAATGTTGTTGTTGTTGTTATTAAGAAATATGAGGATTGTTTTTATGGGCACACAATTATCCACACATTTTTAATGAATCCAGTTTAGGTAAATAAATCGCTTCATGTTGCTCTTCGGTGTCTCTGCTTTATGGGTCATCCCTGAAATTTTGTTTACTTTTCTGACTTGCTTGCAGCCATTTATTGTACTATGACGTTTACAATACTTAGCCTTTAAAACCATGTTTAAATATTACTTAGTTTGGAAAATCTAGGTTTTTATTTTTCTTTTTGAATTTTGTATTAAATGTGTTTGTTTTTGGGTAGGGATTACCAAAACACTTCTCTGACTGCTTTTGTGCAATTACATTTAATTAATTCAGCCCGTAAAGGAAACTGATCATTTTGATTAGGTTATTTTTAATGAGATGGCACAAGACAAATTTGAAAAAGCAAATGTGATAACTTTCAAGAATAAATAAGTAAAAATACAGACATCCACCCCTGCTGTGTGAGAGAAGTACAAGATGGTGAAAAGTTATTTAAAACTGACACTGGGCTATTCTATTACATTTCTATGTATTAGGGTAACAGAGAAGAAAAAAAATAGGTACACAGTGAATAAAAAAAGTCTCATAGTTTATTTTGTCATTAAAGTAGGACATCATAAACTTCATCTTAAAATAAATGTTTAATTTAGTAGAGTTTCCCAAACCCTTTAGAAGGAAACCGAAGCACTTGGAGGAAACCAAACGGGAAGACCTACAAACTTCAGGCAGGGAACACCCAGGATGTGACCCCCTTAATATGAGGCAGCAGTGCTACCTCCACACCACCATGCCCTTGTATGTTTAATTATTAGTAGTATACATTATTTTTATGAAGCTAACATTTTATCTGTAAAATGTAATACATTTGCTTTAATGCATTTCATCATTAAAATGATATTAAGTATAAATCTAAAGCTGTAACATCATGAAGTTAATGTTATTTGTTTGAAGACTGCTGCCTGTGGCTCCTCTCAGAGCAAGAGAAAGTCCACTTAAGAAGCACATAGCGATTAACAATTGGTTTGGGGAACACTTAGAATACAAAGCATTTAATATGCTACTTTTGTTACGATGGGGTTTGAGAGACTCTGGTAAATTAAGCATTGATTTTAAAAGGAAGTTTGCGACATTCTACTTTAATGACAAAATAAACTACGAGATTAAAGTGGAAATTTTGAGATTAAAATAGAAGTTTCAACTTTAATCTTGAAATATACCTTTTTATGTTCATTGTCTTCCTATTTCTTTTTCTTCTCTGTGGCCCTAATATGGTTCTGTACATTTCTAGTCTCCATGGACGATGAGAAAAAATGTGACAAATGTTTTGTTCTTTAGCTGCCTGATGATTGCTATTCCAATTGTCAAATTTCTGTAGAACAAGTGGGTGCTTATTTTGTATTCTAATATGTTCTAAATTAGTAAGTTAATTGCAAAGTGAAAGAGTGCTTGGACAATTACAAACTAAGAATTTGCCAAACTGTGACAGTTAAAATCTGAGGAAAATTGCAAACACCATAGAGTAGCATACAGCAGTCTGTCAGTTGCACCTGAGGTATACATTCTTCATCGCTTTGACTTGAAACTAAAGCGAAGAAGTTGAGAGGCTGAAAGAACTTCAGAAATATTATCTATTTGCAGAAAAACTGTTGTTTTTAATATATTTACAGGTATGTTGTTTTTTAATCATACTATACATACTCATATATTATATACATGTTGTTCTGTTTAATGAAAGGTAAGCTTTAAGAAAAATGAAAAACGTTGAATTGGTCTGGGCAGGATATTATTTTTTTAATGCAATGAATGTTATTTAAATTTTAGGGTGTTTGTCCCATTCTGGAGGAAGAGGGTCATATTAAGGATGTTTTGTCCCGTATTGTGGTTGAAATAATCAAGAGAGAATGGCCACAGCATTGGCCTGATATGCTGAGGGAACTGGAGTCTCTTACTAAACTTGGAGTAAGTGCTGGGGGTCTTTCAATCACTTAGTCAACTTGCTTACATTCAGCTTCTTCAATTTTGGAGTTAAAGCCAGGCTTTTGTAGTATTAATGGCCTTCCTGAGTAATTTCATTTGTATCTCAGAAGTGTAATTTTGCTTTGATTAAATATTGTTTGTGTACTTATTAAAAGTTAGTTGATTATTTATTTATTTATTTTTATTTTTTTTTTGGAAAGATAACAGAATAGTACTTCAGAATTATCAAACATGCCTCTAACATTTTAATTTACTACTTTACAGAATATAATCAATTATAGGTTTTATTGTTAATATTTTTCTCTTCTGTTTAAAAAAATCCAGGAAGTTCAGACAGAGCTGGTGATGTTTGTCCTGCTGAGAGTAGCAGAAGATGTGGTGACATTCCAGACACTCCCTGCCCAACGTCGTCGTGATATCCAGCAGACCCTTTCCCAGAAAATGGATAAACTTTTTGGTTTTTTCCTCAGCATTCTACAGCAGAATGTGAACAAATATCGCAAAATGGTAAGTCTCTCTCTGTCTCTTTCTGTCTCTCTCTGTGGCTCTTATCCTTAATAATAACAGTATTACATTTTATAAACACCTTTAATGACTCTTAAGGAGGCTATACATAAAAATGGTAAACTGACAGAGTAAAACAAAAAAGAAAAACAAATTTACAATAAGGTATAATCAACAACAGTAAAAGCCTATATTTTATCATTTAGCAGCAGAGCAATACACCTAAGGTTAGAATGAAGATGCTATTAAGTTCTGGCCTGGATGGCAAAGTTTTGGACTTGCTAGATTTTGTTACAACTAAGAAGGAGCTATATAAAAGGTGTTGCATAAAATGAAATAACTAGGGGAAGGGGAATTGGCTCCTGTTCCTGTTTTTGCCAAAAATATAGTAATGCTCAACCATAGTTTGATTAACTTATGTTAATAGTTTAAATCAAATTATCTTAATGATTATACAATTAAATTTGAATTGAAAAATTGTCCTGCTGCATTGTGATATTATATAGACTTATTTTAAGACATGTTGTTCATTTAAAAAGGCACATGAGGGCAGTGTTTAAGCTTCATATCAGATTTTATACATCTGGAAAAAGAAAAGATGCCTTCCTTGAAAAACGTGCATTGTAAACATAGTTTGAGACAATTTCAAGCAAAAGCATGATGGACTTTGCTGCACACTGTGTAGTACAGATCTGAAACTAAAGCAGTCCATCTGTGCTGTATTGCACATACAAAGCAAACATGCTTTTGCAAGGTTGGACTGCTATCTTAATGGCATTAACAGAGAAAAACTCTCCTGACTGGAGGTCAGACGAACTTGCAGAGCGTGTGAACAGTGATCGAATAAGCTTCTGCTCAGAGAGTTAACTGAACATGTGACTGTCAACCAAATTGATATGCCATTATTCTTAAAAAAAAAAAAAAAAAATACATGCAATTATTTATAGTAATGTAAAGAATAAAATGTAATAAAGTTTCCTGTAATGTTTGCTGCATGCTTTAACATAATGTTAAAACTACGCAAAAATTATACACATTAAACCTCTGAGAAATTTGGTTTGTATTATTTTTTTGAATTGAATTTTTGAATAACAGTTTTTAATTAATGAAAGGGTGTTGAGGATTAATTAAAAATATGATCAAAGTTGCATCCAAAATTTCTGCATGAGATGGTGCATTTAGCTTTCTAGATAATTGTAGATCCATCCATCCATCATCCAACCTGCTATATCCTAACTACAGGGTCATGGGGGGTGTGCTGGAGCCAATCCCAGCCAACACAGGCCGCAAGGCAGGAAACAAACCCCGGGCAGGGTGCCAGCCCACCGCAGAATTGTAGATCCAGATCTATAGAATATTTTGATTTGATTTGATATACTTTATTAATCCCTGAGGGGAAGTTGTCTTTTCGCATGACCTTCAGGTATCGGAGATTAGGGTCAGCCATTGTACAGTTCCCCTGGAGCAATTTTGAGGTTAAGGGCCTAGCTCATGGGCCCAACAGAGTTGGATACTTTGTGGCAGTATTGGGATTTTGAACCAGCAACCTTCCAGATAACAGTGCAGATCCTTAGCCACAGAGCCACCATGCTACGGGAAATAATGATGGTCATTACAATTAATAATTTGATCTAAATATTCATGAATCTTAGTGCACAGATTCCCAAACTTTTTTTGTTTTTTTTTTAGTCAAGGACCCCCAAAATGTACTATAAAGTAGGGGCCCCAAATATAAAGCCAATGCTCTGAAGGGCAGCATGATCCTGGATCTTGGTCACCGCTAACAATAGTCACACTACATGATTTTGTGTATTAGTAGGCATGTTAAAGCAAGAGCAAAATGATAGCAGGCTTTTGACACATGTGATCAAATGTCATGTGACATCTGTAGGTAAGAAAGAGCACTTACTTGAAATACTGTTTTTAGCTAAAGTCCATCATTCTTGGTTCGTGGTTCCTGAGCAGTCCCCACCCTGGCATGGATCAGCTCAAAGAGGTGGGGATTGAATGGGGCCTATGACCTCAGATCCAGTGAGTGCAGTGGAAGGGTTCGATTTAGAATGGGCAGTGGATATGAAATAGTGAATCTGAAGTACAGCTGAGCATGGAGATTCTGCTTTGACTGCTGTGTAACCAACATTCATTTTAAAACCCCCTTTTGATACCTGATTTTTTTTTTTTTTTTTTTTTTCTCTTGCATAATACCTGACAGCTGCTTGTGTACCTCACAGGTTGAGGTCTGCTGCACTAGTATATAACTATACTGATAAAGTACTTTTATGCAACAACTACAGAACATTTTGAGTTCTTGTATGTTGATTTAAACTACTCTGAGACAACTTTAAAGATCATCTTTAAAATTGGGATTTTTTTTTTAAAATGGTGGGTGCAGAAGTTCATTCAAAGCTGACAATGTGCAGCTTTAACACGGCCCATAGTCAGAAAGCCATTGTGCTACTGCTCTCAGCTGCTCATTGTATTCCTTTTTTTGTTTTGCTGAGTATTTATTTCCATTTCGCAAATAGTGCATGGTAATGAAAATTTTTTTATTTTTAAGGGTTACTAGGGGGCTTTGCCCCCTGCTCACTTCGCTCGCCAACCCCCCTTTGCATCTCTGTCTCTCACGTATGTGGATTTCACTTACACCAACCAACAAAACTTTTAATTTTCGCAAATAGGCCTCTTCATTGGGAAGAAACACTACTTTTTTTTCCCTGATGACAACACGAATTAGACGATCTACAAGTCTCCGACTTAAAGTTTAAATTCGAGAAATATATATTTGATCTCTTTTCGCTGTTCCATTATTTCACAGAGTAATTTCTGTTTGGTTGCGCTAATGCAATCTTTACTATTCTTTTTTTGAGACTTTCGAATTTTCATACTTCCATTATCTCTAACCTGCTCTGCACATGTACTGCACCAACGTTTTTGAATTCTTTGACGTTCTACTTTGTAATCTACTCTTTGTCTTTTATTTAAGGCCCCAGGCTTGGTTAAATCTCTTGGCACAAAGACTCATCTCGCGGGACGTGTAGTGTCTCTCTGAGAAAACCACGTCCCGTCTTCTTCCAAGACTTTTTTTTTTTTTATAATAGAGAAATAAGGAGTATACATTTTCTTTGAAAATGTATTTTATTTCCTGTTTGGAATAGTTGTCAGTTAAATAATTTTTCTATTCTTCTGAAGCAGAATTTTTTCACAGAACAGCAGGGAACATGAGCTCAGACTAGACTGTCACAAGACTAATTAGTTTTACCCAATTGTTTTGTTTTCACAGTAGCAATCCTGAACTTCACATTCTTGGGGAACCCTGTTTGTCATTTACAGGCATTCATCATCATCGTCATTAATAGATGTTCATAAGATAAATTTGAAAATGTTAATTTGAAATTAAAAGCAAGCTCTTTATTACTTTGGTTAAAATTGAAAAAACACAGATGGGGTCCACTTTGAATTTTAAATATAAAGCTGAAAAATCATCCCTACGTAATATCTTGTTAAATGCATGCTTAACTGACATCTCTTACAGTAATTTTGTGTGTATTAACATTAAATTGTAGTCTTAATACTCCAGTTTTTTGCTGTAAGATACTAAGGGCCTTGCCAAACACCACTTGTACATTCTTTCTTACTTAAAGGTATACTGTGCTGCTAGCTATGACAGTTTAAGTCAATGAATAGGTTAGAATGTGGATGAATAAATAGGTTCTTTAGAAAAGTGATGGATGTCATCCCTTTTCTAATCATGTTATACACACCTGGAGCTGGTGCATATCCTAGCAGAAATGGCTGTCAGGCAGGTTGGTTACAACCTGATGCTTTGTAGTGATTAATTCTGAGTCATTACATATTACACATTACATATAAATTTATATACTCTTCATTTATAGTGACATTATTTTTTTTGCATGACATAAATTGCTATTAGTTTATGATATGTAAATATAATTGAAATGCAAATTGTTTTGTGTTAAATGATTATGTTAAGTGTATCATGTAAAATTAAGGCATGTTTTGGTTGTAATGTTTCTAATTGTTCCTTTATTACAGAAAACCGATCCATCACAGGACAGCAAGGTAAATGTTTTATATATATCAAGTTACCTAACCATATATATAAATATAAATAAATTTTCCCCTGGGGACAAATAAAGAAAATTGGTCTGCCTGCCTGTATGTCAACATTAAATACACAAACCTTTGTTCTTTCAGTCCATAACACGTCACATTATTAAGAACTCCTTGTTCTGTCTGGTCCAGTCAAATCTACAAATCTCAGTAGCATCCTAAATTGTATGTGATTTTAAAACTTTAAAAACTGTTTTATCTCATTTAATCTCTTGTAGGCTAAAGCTTACTGCCGTGTTGGGATAGCAACACTGAACACCTTAGCTGGATACATCGACTGGGTGGCTTTAAATCACATTACAAGTGATAATTGTCGACTACTTGAGATGCTTTGTCTTTTGCTTAGTGAAACTGAGCTACAGCTGGAAGCTGCTGAGTGTCTGCTTATTGCAGTTAGCAGAAAGGTATGGTATTATAAAGACTATTTAGGTCTGATGACAGTTAATGTATAAGACTCTTAAGTAACAGAAGTAAAAATACATTGCCTTGTAAAGATACTCCAACCCTGTAAATATTTTCAGATGTTGTTGGATTACAAATTATACATCCTACTTTAGTCTATATTTTTATTGTGAACTTGCATGCTTACAAAGAAAAAATCTTAAGGCAAAATTAGTTAACTAATATTTCAGACAGTCAAAGTGTAACATATACCCACACAATGTTTGATTCAACCTCATTTTGCTACGTTAGCAGCTTTAAGTTTTTTCAGGCAGGCACTTGGCCTTGCACATTGATAATTTCTACCCATTTAAGTTTCTAAGACATTGGCAATTTTTTGTTAGAATTTTTTTTTTTCCTATGGCATGAAACATGGACCGAGCTAACAGAATTTGTCCAGAAGTATTATTGACCATCATGCAGTCTCCTTTAACATGTGTGTTTTCTGGCAGACACTTGTCTTAAAAGGACTCAGACCATTTATATAAATTATTTTTTTCCTGCATTATCTTTACCCGCATGAGGACAAAAGTCATTATTTTTTTGGCTTCTTTCTACTGTATCTAAGCTAGGCAAGCAACCATAGCCAAAATTTATTAAACTTTCATTTAGTTGGCTATGGCAGTGTATCTTTACCATTCCCATGTACAGTTGTGCTTGAAAGTTTGTGAACCCTTTAGAATTTTCTATATTTCTGCATAAATATGACCTAAAACATCTTCAGATTTTCACTCCAAATCCTAAAAGTAGATAAAGACAAACCAGTTAAACAAATGAGACAAAAATATTATAGTTGGTCATTTATTTATTGAGGAACATGATCGAACATTACATATTTGTGAGTGCCAAAAGTATGTGAACCTCTAGGATTAGCAGTTAGTTTGAAGGTGAAATTAGAGTCGGGTGTTTTCATTCAATGGGATGAAAATCAGGTGTGAGTGGGCACCCTGTGTTATTTAAAGAACAGGGTTCTATCAAAGTCTGCTCTTCACAACACATGTTTGTGGAAGTGTGTCATGGTACGAACAAATAGATTTCTGAGGACCTCAGAAAAAGAGTTGTTGATGCTCATCAGGCTAGAAAAGGTTACAAAATCATCTCTAAAGAGTTTGGACTCCACCAATCCACAGTCAGACAGACTGTGTACAAATGGAGGAAATTCAAGACCATTGTTACCCTCCCCAGGAGTGGTCGACCAACAAAGATCACTCCAAGAGCAAGGCGTGTAATAGTCGGCGAGGTCACAAAAGACCCCAGGGTAACTTCTAAACAACTGAAGGCCTCTCTTACATTGGCTAATGTTCATGTTCATGAGTCCACCATCAGGAGAACACTGAACAACAATGGTGTGCATGGCAGGGTTGCAAGGAGAAAGCCACTGCTCTCCAAAAAAAACATTGCTGCTCGTCTGCAGTTTGCTAAAGATCACGTGGACAAACCAGAAGGCTATTGGAAGAATGTTTTGTGGACGGATGAGACCAAAATAGAACTTTTTGGTTTAAATGAAAAGCGTTCTGTTTTTAGAAAGGAAAACACTGCATTCCAGCATAAGAACCTTATCCCATCTGTGAAACATGGTGGTGGTAATATCATGGTTTGGGCCTGTTTTGCTGCATCTGGGCCATGACGGCTTGCCTTCATTGATGTAACAATGAATTCTGAATTATATCAGAGAATTCTAAAGGAAAATGTCAGGACATCTGTCCATGAACTGAATCTCAAGAGAAGGTGGGTCATGCAAAAAGACAACGACCCTAAGCACACAAGTCGTTCTACCAAAGAATGATTAAAGTAGAATAAAGTTAATGTTTTGGAATGGCCAAGTCAAAGTCCTGACCTTAATCCAATCGAAATGTTGTGGAAGGACCTGAAGCGAGCAGTTAATGTGAGGAAACCCACCAACATCCCAGAGTTGAAGCTGTTCTGTACGGAGGAATGGGCTAAAATTCCTCCAAGCCGGTGTGCAGGAATTGTGCAAAAGTTACCGGAAACGTTTAGTTGCAGTTATTGCTGCAAAGGGGGGTCACACCAGATACTGAAAGCAAAGGTTCACATACTTTTGCCACTCACAAATATGTAATATTCGATCATTTTCCTTAATAAATAAATGACCAAGTATAATATTTTTGTCTCATTTGTTTAATTGGGTTCTCTTTATCTACCTTTAGGACTTGAGTGAAAATCTGATGATGTTTTAGGTTATATTTATGCAGAAATATAGAAAATTCTGAAAGGTTCACAAATTTTCAAGCACAACTGTAGTTCATTTTTGTCAGTTGGCAAATTTATCACCAGCTTTTTTTAAAGTGAAGTGATAGAAAGAGGAAATATTTTCTGCTAGAAAGCACTATGTTCACTTGATGCACCAAAAAACTTTTTTTTAATTCTCTGACCTAACAGCAGCAGGCTTAAGTAAAGTGTTGCAGGTTGGAGTGAGAGAAGGGGGAGTTTAAAGTTGCAGTCTAGACCTCTGCATTTGTTTATATATACAACAACAACATTTATTTATATAGCACATTTTTATACAAATAATGCAGCTCAACGTGCTTTACATGATGAAGAAAGAGAAAAAAGACAAAATAAATAAGAATTAAAATAAGGGAGCACTAATTAAAAGTAAGGTCCAATGGCCAGGGAGGACAGAAAAAAAAAAAAAAAACTCCAGATGGCTAGAGAAAAAAAAATCTGCAGGCCACGAGACCGCCCAGCCCCCTCTAGGCATTCTAGCTAACATAAATGACCTCAATCAGTCCTCATGGTATTCAGGGTTCTCGTGGAAGAACTTGATGATGACGGTCAGGTGGACTTCTGGCCTTTAATCCATCAATGTGAGGACATCATGGTGCTTTGATCAGGCGGTGGTGGCACAGGTCGCCACCCCAGAAAGCCGGAAAAAGAACAGAAGAGAAAGTAGGGGTTAGTACAGATTTTGAATATGAATAATAATGACAATTAATTCATCAGGATTAAACTAAGATGAAGCTATGAGAAAGCCATGTTAAAGTTATGTGTTTTCAGCAGTTTTTTTTAAAGTGCTCCACTGTATTAGCCTGGTGAATTCCTATTGGCAGGCTATTCCAGATTTTAGGTGCAAAACAGCAGAAAGTCGCCTCACCACTTCTTTTAAGTTTTGCTCTTGGAATTCTAAGCAGACACTCATTTGAAGATCTAAGGTTACGATTTGCAGTGTAAAGTGTCAGACATTCCGAACTATAAGAGAGCGAGATTATTTAAGGCTGTGTAGGCTATAAGCAGGATTTTAAAGTCAATTCTAAATGACACAGGTAACAAATGTAGTGACATCAAAAATAGAGAGATGTGCTCGGATTTTCTTTTCCTAGTTAAGATTCTAGCAGCTGAATATACCTGAAATATGTAGTGGAAACACCTCAATGTATTATTAAATTACTTCGGTCTGAAAGGTATTTACTTGCATTTTTCATTCCATATGAATAGATATTCATTTTGTGCCATATTAAGTTTTACAGTTAATACAATAATTTTTAACAGGGAAAACTGGAAGATCGGAAACCTCTGATGGTTTTGTTTGGTGATGTGGCAATGTACTACATCTTTTCTGCTGCCCAGTGAGTTTTTCCATCTTTGGAATATTTTCTTTATCTTAAATATTGGTCTTTATATTGTGTTTAGTTTCTAATTTTGTTCTGGAATTCTGAATGTATTCTGTATTCATAAATAGTAAGTATCAGACATATCTTTATTTGAAATATTTTAATTTATTTAGATCTAAGTTTTTATTCATATTATTTGACTGTGTAAGTGATAATTAAACAGCTCTGTTTTGGAATTTGTAGTGAATCTGCTTTGATCATGAAGCCAATTTAGTCCTGAAAACCAATGGTCGTTTCATCTTCTCTTTAATGTAATATGCAAAAAGATTGTTTGCAGTATAAGCTATCTATAATTTGTTCAGTAGTCCAGCAGGAGGAATCTGAAAATGACAGCTGACTTTTTACTTGCATCATGAAGATAGTCCTGTTGCGTTTGTGCAAAATAGCTGAAATTTTGCTTGTATCAAATATTGGAAGATATTATTATTAAATAGATCAAAGTAAAGAAATCATATCTTGTTGAAAAAATGTATATTCTCATCTCTCACTTGTACTGCTGCTGGTGCAAGAATTTAAACAATAAACACAAAGTCATCTCAGTAGTACATAAAATACTGAAATGATTTTACTCTAGAGTCTAAATTAACAGGCTTCAAACATTTAACAATGCTAATAATTCTGATAAGTTTAATTCAGATTAAGTAGTTATTTCAGAGTTTCCTTGCCCACAGTTATCCTGATATACACAGAAATCACTGGGAAAATTGTCAAAATCATGTAACTCTGCTGGAAAGCTAAACTGAAGTTTTGATCCTGTCACAAACATTTTTATATATGTGCAGTATATACACATCTGCGAGGTATATTAAATAAAGTCATTTATTTATGCCCGATAAACTGCTTAGAGAATCATCATTACAAACACACGGCTACTAAATTCCATCTACAGTAAGTTGTCCTTTCTTGTTAATTTGTTGTTCACTAATGGATTAGATTTTTTTTTTTTTTTTTTTTTTTTACTTTTGTCACATTTAAAATTGTTGTTTTATTGCACAAACCTACATTGAAAGTAATTAATATTTAATATGATTGATAATTTTAGTTAATCTCGTTTTGAGGTTATTAGTGTCCTAACATTTAGTGTGAGGAAATGCTTTCTTTTTTCTACCATCTAGCTACACAAATTGTGTCATAAAGGTTTGTTCTGGAAAAAAGATGAACCTTAATGCAAATTCTCATAAATACAATACTACTCTTTTGCAGGTCAGCACATGGAGCAGGACTTACTGAAAGAAAGTATATATTCTTGAAAAGACTGTGCCAGGTCATGTGTGCCTTGGGGAATCAGTTGTGTGCGCTTCTGGTAATTAACTTATTTTTGCAAAGAAAACTACAGTGAAGTTTTCTTTGTTAACTTTAAACTTTTTAAGACAAAAAGTTAAATTTTTATAAAGCAACCCAGACAATTCTAAATAGTTGAGGAAATATTTCATTAAAATATTACATCTGGTCTCCCAAATGCATTTGTGTTGCTTTCTCTTAATGCACAACTATTTTTTTTTTTTTTTTGGAAATGTTATTGTGTTTTATGTATGCTATATTTAGTATGCAAGTTTTTTTTTCTAAGCTATACCTAGTCATTCTTTTACTGCAAATAAAGGTGGCATATAGTATAGTAAAAGAGCACTAAAACCTTTACTTTTGCTGCTCAGGGTTCTGATGTTGATATTGAAATCCCCAACAACTATGGCAAATATTTGGAAGCATTCCTTGCATTTACTACTCATCCAAGTCAGGTAAAGTGCTTTATGAAAAGAAAAATATGCTTTTAACTGTTAATAATGCCTTTAAGCTGTTAAATTATTTTTTTGTGATAATTCAGTTAAGATAAATCGATATTGAATCGGGACAGTGTAAATCGGAATTGAATTGAATCAGGACATCAGTGCTCTCACCCAGCCCTAGTCTTGTAGTGGTCAACTATCCCATCCTGCCTTGCACCCAGTGCTGTTGAACTAGGCTGTAGTCCCTGAAAACAGTTAATGTGATAATTATCAGAGCCATGTAGATCAGCACCTGCTGTATAGAAACACACCGCAGGAGAGTGTATTAAATTTCCTAATAATCTAACTCCAAACTCGCCCATACCCATTGCAGTTTGTAGTCAAACATTAGTTCATCATGCACACATGCAATTTCTTGACATTGTACAGAACGTTTTTATTACTTAAAAAAATAACTGTCCTTGGTAAACTGTAGTTGGTTGTGTCCAAATGTATTTTATTTGCATTTATTACTTAAAAAAATAACTGTCCTTGGTAAATAGCTGGTTGTGTCCAAATGTATTTTATTTACAAAGCTTCCAGGTCATATTTTCATATCCCAGCCCAGGTATTAAATTAAGTTAGCAAAGCAAGTAAGAAAATAAGTTATCATTGATTGACAAGGCAAGAAAGTAATTAAAAAATGTCAAATCCATATAACAAAAGTGATACATACAAAATTCCAATAAACAATAAATGGCTTCCACTCCTAGGCCTTCTCAACTCACTTATATAGCCACAAGGAGTGCCCAGGAGTGGTGATGTCAGGATGGTTCAGCCTCTTGGGGGCTTCACCCATGAAGGACGTGGAATAGAACACAATAATAAAAATAAAAAATAAGAATAATCACTCAAGAACAACACAAACCACAATAAGATGCATAAACACATGTAATACCATAGCTTTATATATTTTAATTAGAATAGAAACACTCATAACCTTACCTTACGTCACTGGCACACTATTTACAGCCATAACTGCAAGATCTTACTTTATTGACTGTGCAATGGTTGGTTCCTGGCATCTGACATAGAATTAAATGCTGACTAGGGCTTTTCTAAATGATGTCACACAACTATTGTGATGTTATCTATCCTAAGGCTGTTTTTACTATCTTGTGATTTGAGTTTAAAACAATGTTCCTTGGTGATAAGAGTCAGCTACTGCATTCTATCCAGTTTAACGCAAATAAAAAAAGGTCTACAATTCACTAGTCATTTTTTCCCAGGTTAATTTTAGATGATAGCTGGATACTTTTCCTTTTTAACAGCACCTGTGAACCCTAGAATTTTCTTATATGTTCTTAAACTGTAAAGTTGCACTGAACCACATACAGGCCATCACAGTCTCAAGAGAATTTAATTATTTGCATTGTATACAGCCACAGTGTATAATTAAAGTACTGTTTATCATGGTTTTGTTAAAAAATGCATAGGACAGATCTCATACCCACACCCGTAGCCATCATGCTTACCCTGAAGTTACTCTTTTTTGTTTTTTTCAGTCAGTAACACTTCATTATAGTGTTTATGGCCAATTTGAGTTATTTAAACACTTCAGAAGTTAAAAAATTGTAAAAAAAAATTGTAAAAATTATGCCAAGCAGAATAGGTATATGCAATATATAATGGTAAATGTCATGGTTTTGAGAATACGTAATTATGTCTGTTTTTCTAAGAATTTGAAAGTTTATCTTGTGTTTGCTTATTTATTTATTTCTTTAATTTATTTAGCCTTGTTCATAATTTTCCTATTCAGTTTTTAAGGTCCTCTACACAAGTCTGTTGGGGCTCTTTGTTTAGACATGATGCTCTTTCAAAAAATCCTCTTACCATCCAGACAACTTTGAAGTATTTGAGGGCCACTATGACTAATCTTGTTAAGGTAAAAAAATAAAATGTTTGTTATGTGAGCAGTGAAAAATATTTATTGATGAACTCATTTTCATAATTCTGTTAGTGTAGTGAGTATTATTTTATGGTGTCTGCACTGAATTTGCATGGTTACACTGTGGGTGTGTCCTTAGGGTGTGCAAATAAGGCTATTTGGATTTAAATGAGTGTATTCTGTGTGAATGTGGGGATCTCTCCAAGTTTGATTCCTACCTTGCAACTAATGTTTTTGGAATGGGTTTTTGATCTGGTGATCCTGAATGAATTATGATAGTTTTGAGAAGTAAATAAATGCTTTGTTTAATGGGCTTGCATAACAGTGTTAATATTTGACTTATTCCCATGTTTTGATTTTCATGTGATGATTTCTTCTCCTTTGTTTTCAGGTTGGCTTTCCTTCAAAATATGATAGCCCAAGCTGTGAATATTCACGTATGGACTTTGATGGTGATGAAGATTTTAATGCATTTTTTAACTGTAAGTATTTTTAATATTTTGATATTGGTTATTTTTTGCTAAGCCCATACAATGTTCCTGTGTGCATCATACTATGAAAACTGCCAAGGATTAACAAATCTAATCACATTTTGTAGGAACACCAAAAATGAACAATTTGTGCTCACTAAAATTTAAGGACACCTACATGCAGTACATACAATTAGGAACCCCTTTTCATTAATATAAATGATGTTGCAACCCATAAATATGTACAGCATGAAACTGTTGTCATGAATCATAGTTGTTGTTTGAAGAAATATCAGGGTGGGGAAAAATGTGTGATCTTACTGACTTTCACTCTGTTGTAATTGGACCATGGACTTGTGCTTTTTTGATAATTACTGGGTTGAACAACCTCTTTTCTTCTAATTCAACCTCTGTATATTTTACATTCAGAAGAACATAAGGTTGTTCCGGAACTACAATTATAAGGCTAGTGTGGGTATTGTGTAAGGCCATGTGCTTCAAGCCCAGTTTAAAATTCACAATATCTGGAACCTTTTCTAAGACCTCTTCAGATTGGAGTCTTTCTGTAGGAAACAGTCTCTAAAATGTAATTTTACTGAGTCAGAGAATGAAGACAGGGCTGGGACCCTGTTCTTTGGGGTTTAAGCAGATAAACATGATAGGTTTGTTCCAAGGACTTTCACTTGTTTTGTTTTATCAATCCAACATCCTCTTTCCCTCTCCTTACCTCAAATGATCCCTGACAGTGGGTAAGGAAGTTAGGGTGAGAGTAGGAATTAGCATCTTGACTTGATCCATTAACTGGATCTTGTACAAAATGATATTTAGATTGTAAAGTTGAGCCTGTTGTCTGCTGAGAGTTTTCCTTGTACTCTGGCAGAGGCGGGTTCATCTTTTCAAATTGTTTGCGTAATTGCGTGACATATTTCAAGATGTTAGTCTGGTTTTTGGTCTAAGCCTCCCATTCTTACCTGATTAGGTCAAGAATGCCCCGGGCCGAGTCCTGTTTAAAAAAGAAATAAAGCCCTATGTCTGACTTTGGCATGTCTCTAAATGCAAACGGAATGGGAGAGAGACCAGTTGATGTGGCCCATCTTGTCTGTCTGGACAAATTTTGAATTTGATGCCTGGAGCAGGCAAATATTGTCACCCATCACCAAGATGTGTTTGAATTTCTGAGCTGATTGCTATAGCAGAGTCACTGTATTCATAGTCATGTGCTTGAAAGGGATTGTATTTAAGGAAAGGGGCACCAGTGATGCTTTCTGTGCTGAGGAATTGATGTAGATGGTGCTTCGGATAGGAACTATAATAAAAATGTAACTTCTTTTCTTTGCCCAGTGAAAATATTCTTTGTTTAATCCTTCTGAATGTTTTATTAACTACAATGTGCTCTCCATTAATATACAAATATGTGAGTTATGAAAATTGCATAATTAGATCTGGACCACCCAATATTTTAATGAACTGACCATAACAGTAAAAATGGATGGTTTAAGGTTTAAATGGATGAATTAATTTTTTTGCCATCTCTTTTTGTGATCAGCGTTCCGTGCTCAACAAGGTGAAGTGATTCGCAGTTCATGCAAGCTGGTTCCTATGGAGGCTTTCCACATGGCAGGAGAGTGGTTGCATTATCAGTTGAATACATCCATTGATGTTGGCCCAACTACTTGTGAGTTTTGAAAGTTTACTTGTTACCTTTCAGTCTGCATATACTATATTCAGCATCGTTAACAGCCAGTGTTCTAAACCAGGGGTTCTCAAACTTTTTCAGTCCAAGAACTACTTAGAAGGGATAAAAAAAAATGTACAGACCCCCTCTATATGGAAATGCCAAACAAATGCTTTATTATAATACAATACATAGGACTCTTGAAAATAAAACAAATTTTTAAATTGTTTAGATTTAGAGCTTCGCTACACCACATTTTCTATATACAGTATTTTCAATGATCATGTACTTGGTAAATTAGTGGGATAATGTGTACTTGTCTCTTAACTGCATAGTTTCTCAATTCTGGGAGTGATAGGTAGACTCGAATCATCCTCCACATGCAAATGTGTCCTGTATTTTGTCTTGATAGCAGTCAGTGCTGAGAATGAGGACTCCCAAAACCAAACTGTATATAATTATTGTCTTATTTTCCTTTTTTAGAAGGTGATGGGTTATTTTCACTTGACAATGTAGACAATTGACCATAGAATCTATCTGTAGAAGGTTTTTTTTTTTTTTTTTTTCCTTTAAAATCTAGCCAACTAGCTTTAGTGTGACTGAGCAAAGCAGAATTTTTAGTGATTGACAGTATACACAGAATGAGTGATGCAAGGCTTCATTCATTTTTATTGACTCAGAACATTATGGCAGTGACTGGCACAAATGTACATTTGTGTGCTTATGTTCGTGCTTAATGCAAGGGGGTCTCAGCATATGTTGAAAAGGTCAGTCTTTCAGATAACTATATTCCCTTTTAAAAGCTGATATGCAAGACAAGGTTGTGCAAGTTGACAGCTAGTTGGGTTTTGATTGGCTCTTAGAAAATAGTGTTTGTGGCATATGTTAACGCCGCTCCATGCTCACACAGTTTTGCTATCCAGAAAGTTTGTACATTGTTTAATGCTTCTTTGGTTTGTTTAATGAAGAACATTTTTTTTGCATTTTCATCAGATGCAATATTGTGATTTATTTAAAATAAGTGAAATGGAGAATAAAAAAGAAGAGTCTAACTAGACGGATAGCACACTAAGTGTATGTGATATTTAGGAATTACCAGATTTTGCTAGTTATTTTGAGGACTCCTTTGCCAAGTATAAACCCAACTTTGAGAAACACTGTTTTAAACACCAGGTTAGACCAAAAATGATACTCCATTTCTAGAGAAAGATGTACAAAATAACATGTTTATTTTCCAGTTGGCCCATACTACCCATTATTTTTAGCATCTTTAATTTGTTGAAATGGCTGTCACTATACCAGACAGAAAGTAGTGTAGAGTTGCTCTATACTCTATTTGGATTTAAAAATTGTATTTGGTTTAGTTCTCCCAGTTATATACCTTTTATAAACCTTATTTTCTGTTAAGAAATCTTCTATTAGTATTAACTTAAATGGAAAGATATATTGTTTCAAGCAATAACCCAGTATTTAAAATCAGTACTTGCAGCTGAGTTTTACTTCGAGAATGTGTTTAATTTTGTTTTTTTGCTATTTGAAATGTCATTTTTGTGAATTAAGCAATCTGTAACTGTTATAACTTTGATGTGCAGAATGGTATCCAGTTATTTAAAATAAAAATGTTGTACAAATATTCATAATTGTGGTGCCCTGATATCTTCTTAAACTTTATTGAATGTCATTTACATTGTCTTTTGGAATAAAATGTTAAATGCAGTTAGTTTATCTTTATAACAAAATAAGTAATTATTATTTTTAAGCATCTTTACAGACTACACATGAATATGACATATGTGTAAGCTTCATGTTCATGTGTAACCAGTATGGATATTTAAAAGCTTAAGCTTTTAGCACGAGGAGCAGTAGAGTTAACTCAATTTGATGGTATTTATAAAAAATAAACTGAAAATTGTATTTTTTTCTGTTTTCATGCTGTGTTTATTATAATCAGATTAATATTAATTAAAAGACTTACATTTATTTTCATTTTGGTCTTTTTGACTAATACACTGCTAGGATTTTGTACTGCGTTAATTTCAAGAATCATAGTTCATGCCTACCAGTAAACATAATCATGCAGTTCACAATAAATTGTAAAAGGCTTGTTTATTTTTGTGTGAGTTATTGAATAGGTGATGATAGAGGGAAATAAAATTAACTGTTTGCATTCCCCCACAGCTAAAACTGCAGAATGGTTGTGCTCAATATTTTCTCCATCATATGTTCAATGGGATGCCATGACATTTTTCACAGAGAGTGTGGTCTGTCAGTTATTCAGGGTTGTGGACAAAGAGGTAGGTAGCTGTAGTTTTTAATTTTTAGATGGAAATGTAATTTTAAAGATGTTTACTTGGAATTGCTTACTTTTTATGTTGCGAGTATGAATATGTCAAACTGTAGACTGATGTCTTGTTTAAAACTTGTTCCTGTCTTGTGCCCAATGTTACTGGGATATTCCATTAGTCTCCTCCAAACCTCAATTGGGTTATGTTGTCTTGAAAATGAACGTTTGGGTAATAGATATCCATAACTTCAAATTATTTAGCACATCAGTGAAATACAATTGTACTGATAGAATTGCTTTAGAATTTTGTTGAGCAAATGTCTTAATGCCTTAATACATAATCTTAATGTCTTTAAGTAGGAGACCAAAAAATCATTATAGTGTACTGCAAATTGTTTCTAGTAAATGTAGCTGTAGTTGTAAAAGTTTGAGTTTGATTTGCATTAATGTTTGCTTATGCTACACAAATACTGTATAATGATCAGGAAAATAGAGTGTACCTATCCTTTGTTTTCTTCAAAGGCACTTCCATTAGATGATGGAGTAAAACTGCTGCAGGAAGTTCTGAATTATGAAACAAGAGATCCACTGATCCTTTCTTGTGTTTTGACAAATGTATCCACGTTTTTCCCATTTGTTAAATACCGCACAGAATTTCTTCCTCAGGTCTTGTCTAAGGTAACAGTCTTTCTGTTAATGTTAAATGCAGCTGCATATTGAATTTTCTTTGCTTCTAGGAACTGAAAACAAAACAAAAATCCCCCCCAAAAATTTTAGATTTCAAATTTATTCTTTAGATGATGGTACTGTTATTTACAGCATATAATTTTAATTATTATAGAAAAGCTTCAGTTAACTTTAAATGCTGGAATTATTTAAATGAAACCATTACTAAATAAGATGCATATCATATTTGTATTTGGGGGTGAAACAGGCGATATGATTTTCATCTTCAGTTTTATCAGTTGAGAATTTAAAGAAACACTCCACTCAAAAATACAGTAATCCCTCCTCGATCGCGGGGGTTGCGTTCCAGACCCCCCCGCGATAGGTGAAAATCCGCGAAGTAGAAACCATATGTTTGTATGGTTATTTTTATATATTTTAAGCCCTTATAAACTCTCTTGCACTGTTTATAAATATTCCCCGCAGAGTTATACAGCATAATCCCTTTGTATTCTCTTAGATATTAGGTAAGATTAATTGAAATTATGTATATAAACACACTGTTTATATACAGTAAAACCTAAATATTATTTTAAAGATATTGAGTGTCTCCGATATCACATATGTTACAGCCATTACGATAGACAGGCCACCAGCAATAAATACGTACAATGCAAGAAAAATAGTATACAGTAAATGTGTGTACAGTGACACTAAACGTACATACATGTACTAAGCACTGTAAGAAGAAAATTAATTATGGTTACTCACCAACAATGACACGATGACTTGTCCGATAACAATGAGTTTAATTTTACTGCACAACAAAGGAGAGCGTTACAGCCCTTGTAAAGGAGCCACTTCAGGCGATTGTGTAGCACTGCCGTTGTTCTTCTTCTGGCAGTCTTCAATCCAAATCCCTAAAGCAGATTCCATCCAGACTACTGCCTTATTACATCCACTTACAACTCGTTTTGCACCCTGGTTAAAAGGACACTGCAGCCGTAGATCTTATATTCCTTTCCTACTTTTTAAATAAAAAGAATCGTAGCCTTCAACAAATCCAAAACGTTTACCTTTTCGGCAATCGTTAACATCTTCTTCTTGCGCTTGGGCACGGCCCCTGAAGCAGTAGCAGATTGTTTTGGAGCCATAATGAAGGGCTTGACTATGCACAAAGATAAACACTAAAGAGTACAACTCTTTACACAGCGAAACATGTTGATACTGAATGAGCGAGACGAGACTTCCTGGTTAACACTGCATTCAGCACGCAGGAGCTCAACTGCGTGCTCTGATTGGTTAGCTTCTCAGCCATCCGCCAATAGCGTCCCTTGTATGAAATCAACTGGGCAAACCAACTGAGGAAGCATATACAGGAAGTAAAAAGACACATTGTCCGCAGAACCCGCGAAGCAGCGAAAAATCCGCGTTATATATTTAGTTATGCTTTCATATAAAATCCGCGATAGAGTGAAGCCGCGAAAGTCGAAGCGCGATATAGCGAGGGATTACTGTATTTTGTTTAAATATAACCCTATGTGCTTTGTAGTGACGGATGAGAAAAAAATTGATTTGCTTGTTTTCATGCAGAATGTGTGAAAAATGTTTGACATAATAGAACAACAGTAGTGGCAAGTCCTGTCCATTGACGAACAATGTGAAAACATCCATGAAATTTTTTTTTAATGTTTTATGTCACTCATATTGTATAAACCACATGTCCATTATCGGTTCATATAATTAAAATGTGCAAAATATGTACATTGTTTTGCTAAAATATTATTAACCGTTACTTCCCGAAAACTCACCTCAACAGAAAAGATGTGTTTCCCACAGTACTGTACATTTGAACTTATGATCCGCTTTACCCCCTCATTCATTGGTGAAGAATCCTATCTTCATTTGCTCAGAACTTGTCACCATTATAGTTCTGTTATTTCATAAGCATTAAAAATGTTTCATGGCCTTCACCACAAAGCACAACGGGGGAAGTAACGTTTAACAAAATATTGTTTTTGTTGAAGTATTCCTTTAAGAAAACTGTAGTTTACACAGCTGAAATTATGATGGTATTTTGTCATTTACAGATAAGATTTCAGTGTGTTCTGACAAAAAAAAAAAAAAAAAATTGATTTTTTTTTTCATTATTTAATTCATTGGTATTTAAAGTGTATTTTTCAAATAGTGTATTGTCTGCCTGGGCATTGGAAACCCAATGTTATTTCACATAACTAATGTAAATTGATTCAAGTAAACATTTAAGGTCCTTTCTGAATTTTTCATGGTATTTGTAAACACAAAACAATATTTGAATTAGTCTTCAGTTTTTTAAACTTTTTTTTCTTCATTTATATGCTTTTTTTTATCCTATTTAATTTTATACAAAATGTTTTTGTTGAATGTTTTAAAGATAAAGTAAGGGTACAAATAATGTTTAATACAGAATTTTCACTAAATAATGTGTGTTAACTAAAAAATACCTTTTATTTACCTTATAGCTATTTGCATCAGTAACATTTGAGGTGATTGAAGAAAGCAAGGTAGGCATTATTATTCACAAAGGAATATAGTGCTTTTATTTGTTTAATAAATACACTGTTTGTTTTACTGATGTGTAATTGATATCTAAACTGTTTTGATTTTTGTTTTTTAAGATCATTAAATAAAAATAGCAAATGCATATGGAAGTATGAAATGCAGCTTTTTCATTATACTTAAGTAAATTCATAAAGATTCAGCTAAGTAGTTTACCAATGAACTGTGGCATACAAATTTATATAATGCAATGTTGAATATCAGTATTTCTGCCATTTAGGTAATATATTTGGTTTATTTAAAGTGTAATTGTAGTGACAAACTACAGTATATCCTGACCTTAAAAGCTTCTAGGGAAGGACCCATTTATAAGATGTATAGGTATCTTGTCTGCTTACTAGTGTAAAGGAATTTGTTGTATTTAGAGGAGATCTGTATGGTTTTCTTACTAGTTATTTTGAATTGTATTTAGCTAACAACATAAGTTTTTTCATACTACACATACATGTTTACAGTAAAATGTAGTGCTTATTTTGGGAATTTGCAAATACCATATTTTAGTAATGTTATTTTACTGGAATATCTAGGCGTAAAGGTTTTGTTTAACAGGATTATAGTTAGCTATACTGAGTATATGTACAAGTGATGGACTTAGCACTTATAACCGTTAAACTAGGAAGTCATGTGAAAGTGATAGTATGAGTATTTGCTGCAGCTAGATTTAGGAATGTTTGATTAGAGTCATAATTATCAGAGTAAATTTTGTTTTTTTTTATATGCAAATAATTGAAGACTCTTTAAAATTTATTTCTAAGTAGCACGCACAGTTAAATTTATGTATATGCTGTCCAGGTGTAGTACTATCAAAGCTTTGTGTACTTCAAAAACTAAAACTGTACCTTTTTTTTCTGAAGTATAGGTTTATAGGCTTTATTATTGTCACTTTTATAGAGTATATTGAAATTCTCTGTTACTTGCGGGTGGTAATCAAAATGCAACATAACTCTCGTCCATTATTAGTGAGTATTAACATCCTTACTGTGAAGGCTTTGTCTTGCTTACATTAAAAAAAAAAATCCAGAACACAGTTTATAATACCGTATACCATTAGGAAACATTAATTTAGCAGATTTTAAAAAATTATTATGTAATAACAGTCAAAAAGTAAATATGCTCATTGGCCTCTTAAGCCTAACAACTGATGATGACTGAAATAAATAATGCTGGCAAACTATCCAATTTCAGAATTAACTTGCTTAAAACTCAGGAGATGTTCAACAAAAGTGCACAATCACAACAAAACAAAACACAAAATTAAACCTTTAATTGAGTCCATTATCTATCTCTCTATCTGCACTCACCAGCCACTTTATTAGGTACACCTGTTCAACTGTGTGTTAACGCAAATATCTAATCAGCTAATCATATTGCAACAACTCAGTGCATTTAGGCATGAAGACATTATCAAGATTGACCTGCTGAAACTCAAACCGAGCATGAGATTGGGGAAGAAAGGTGATTTAAGTGACTTTGAAAAGTGGCATGGCTGTTGGTGTCAAATGGGCTGGTCTGAGTATTTCAGAAACTACATATCTACTGGGATTTTCGCACACAACAAACTCTAGGGTTTACAGAGAATAATCCAAAAAAAAAGAAAATATTCAGTGAGTAGCAGTTGTTTGGGCGAAAATGCCTTGTTGAAGCCAAATGCTAAAATACATAGACAAGCAAGAAGTAATTCTCAGAGAAACTGAGCTGTAGACAAACACGATAGCGCAAATGCATGCAAGACAAAGTCCAGGATACAGAATGTAAGAATGTCCCAGAGATAGAAATTCGTGGTGTGAAATGGCAGAAATTTCTGACCATAAGAAAGCATTGCTTTTACATCCATACATTAGTGTTTCTTTGAAGATCACTACTTACCAAAGTCAGTGTTGTGATCAATGTCAATCTGTATTTGTAATACTGAAAACAAAAGAATGTATTGCCAAAATAGAAAAATTCAGCTTACTCTGGTTGAGCCATCAGAAGTATCAAAATTGATTCTAACTTATTTTAGAAAACATAAGAAGTATCAACAGCTCCTTATCTTTAACTAGTGTTTGTTTTTTTATTTAGGACTATAGGTCCATGTGTTTAACTAGTTAAAGAATAAAAAATCGGGACGTAGAGCAATTGGTTGTTGTAACTAAAGTTGTTCTGTTTGTCACAATTTTTTAAATTCTGTTTTTATTTAGATTTGTATGCACAGGGAAATCATATATGTTGTTGGTTTGCATTGTTTTGCTAAAAAATAATATATATACATTATTTTTCATTATAGGCTCCCAGAACTCGAGCTGTGAAAAATGTGCGAAGGCATGCATGTTCCTCCATTATAAAGATGTGCAGAGATTATCCACAGCTAATACACGTATGTCATTTTTATGAATAGAGGGCATTCTGTTTATTTGACTTTGCTCCTAAATGTTTGTTTGACTCTCTTCTAATTTTCTGAATTTTATTTTTTAAACATTTATTTTCTGCCATATCTTGATTTTTTGTATTTCTTTTATTCACGTTATGATTCATAATACATTACTATAGCTCAGGTGATGTTTTTGTCCTATGATTATCATAGTTTAACAGTAATATTCTTGGAACTGCATTGTTAGTTTTCTAGATTGTTGCACGCAACTTAGAATGTGTCTTTGTTTTATGATGCCCTGGTTATGTGTTGTAAAGGAGTTTAGTCTTTCTAGTGCCTATGCATTGTGTGTGTGTAGGTACTCCAATTTTTCTACATATTTTGATTTTTAAAATCTAAGCCTTTTGAGATATGTCATTAATCTTATTGAAAATGTTTTTGAAAGAAAATTTCTCAATGGTGTATTCTGCTCAGTGCATTATAGTGTTGTAGTATGTTTTATCTCAGCATATAAATGTTGATCTAATTGCAATCTAGTGAATCCTGTGTAATGACCTTTCAAGATAAATTCCAGAGTGGTTACTCTGATCTAAATGCATACACAGTAGTGCTCTACCCTTTGTGCCCTGAAGAGATACAAGGAAAATATGAAACACTTCTTTTCTAGTACATTTGCTGCCAGCAGAGGTCTTGCACATTGTGTAATTTGTGCTGTCTCTCCACACAACATAATATAAATCACAAAATCATGTATCCTCTCTAGAAAAGGCTTTGCAAGACTCTCCATCATTGATAAAAGAGCAGAGTTAGTAACTTTTTTTGCTTTAATGTACTTTATCACTTAGCTGGTCTTGATAGAAACCTAGTACCTTTTGAGAATTTGGAACACTAAGTCGTAAGGCAAAACTAACAAAAATATAATTCATAATCGCATATGTTTATTTTATAGAAAGGAATTGTTTTATTAATTGGGTTTAATTCATGCCACAGCTGTAGTATAAAAAAATTTGATTTTCTAGTCACATAGACGGCATGGACTCTGATGTGAGTCCTGTGTTTTGGAGCCTTGAGGTTTGATTAGAAGTTAGCCCTTATTTGACAACTAAGTATATTGTGGTAAATGATTCACATCGGATTTGTGATCCAAATGTGTTAGGATTGTAGTACATTTACACATATTGATAAAATCCATAGTTGTACAAAGATATATTTTAAATATACGGCTTCAAGCACATTTCACTGTTTTCTTTCCCTTTTTATCATTGCAGTAGATTTGAAAATGACATTTGTGTCCTTTTCTTTATCCTTTTCTAGCCCTGTTTTGATATGCTTTATAACCATGTGAAGCAACTGTTTTCAAATGAAATGCTCCTGACACAGATGGAGAAGTGTGCATTAATGGAGGCACTTGTCCTTGTCAGTAATCAGTTCAAGTGTTATGAGAAGCAGAAGATATTCTTAGAGGAACTAATGGGAGCTGTCTCCACTCGATGGCTGTCTGGTGAAATGACACAGTATGTTCTAAAAATTAAAAAATTGATCTAAACCAAATGTAAATAGTTATTATTGTTGGTTAGAGTTATTTGTGAAATAACACAGTGGAATCATAATGCACATTATTTTCTGGACCATTTGATGCATTAAATAGCATTATAAATAGACCTCGAATTACAAAGTAAGATAAAATCTAATATAGAATGATTATGATTTTTCACTTACTTTCAGTTTCACATCTCTGTTTAATTAAGATACTGGAAAGTATAGTTTTTAGGAGTAGAGAAGAAGAAAGGCAGAGAGAGCTAAGTAAATTTTAAATAACTGACATTGATCTTTCCAGATATTTTTCTTAGATATGCATTGATTGACTCACTAGCTTTTGTAATAGATTGATTTTTCACAATTTGCAATAGATGTATATGTCAGTTTTTTATTTTCTGGTAGTTTAACATTAGCAAGGCGTATGCATGTTATTGGAATGCAAGTATATAAAAAAGAAAAAACAGCTAACAAGTGTGCATCTTTCAGTAGTACACCATAATTAGGACCCTGTTCATACTACTACATTTTTATTTAAAAACACATACATTTGTCTGTGGTTTCATCTTTTGTTCGCACTACCCCAACATTTTTGAACCCTAAAAACAAAGGCTTTTAAAAACCCTGTCCAGAGTCTGATACTTTCATAAACATAGCATCAGTGTTGTGGGATTAATGAGCAAAAACTTAATTTTCCTAAAGCGACACTTTAATCATACTCTGATTGGTTTGTAGTTGTTTCGTGGTCCTTCCCTAATTGGATTCTGCTCATTACAATGTCTCATTCACTGGTTTCAACATAGCAGGCATTGGAATAGTCACTTTCCATAGTGCTTGCTTTAGATGCATACAGGTAAGCAATGCAACATCTAAATTGGGGTTTAAAGAAGTTTGAATGCTGGACATATGAGTAAAAGCCAACTTACTTATTGGTTAATATAGTTTGGTGATAAATCTTATAGTTGGTGATGTTACCGTTGTAGTGAAAATTCAGAGCCCCATGAAAATAAGACTGTACAATTAAATAACTTGGTAGACGGGCTCAAATCAACATTTATTGCTTAAACGTAATCTTTTCAGTACTGAGGAGCGCGTTCTGCAATAAAATTAATAAGGCACTTGACGAAGTTTTTGATATTACAGGACAGAGAGCCACGAAAGCACAATGCAGTAAAGCAAGTTCACACCACAATGTTGATGCTGTGTTTATGAATGTTTCTGTCTCTGAAGACAGTTTTTAAAAGTCTTCATTTTCAGGGGCCATAAATGTATTCATATTAAATGAAAATGTAGTAGTGTGGGGGTCTAAATCACATCTTGCAAGTGAGGTGTGTAGTTTTTATTGTTTATGCTTCATTTGTTGTGTTTGCAGAATGTATGCTTAATCTATAAATATTTCATTATATATTTGTTTTTACATTACGTAAATTGTTTGTCTAGCTACTGAAAAATTCTGTCAGTTTTATTTTTAAATAATTTGAAACTAGAACACATATATGGTAATCTTTTATTTGAGCCAGAGTGCTTTCGGATCCTGGAATGTTTGTCTCCTTTGTTGGTGCTGACCAGACAATAACTGATCCTATCACAGATGATCCTTGCGGAATCAACAGATCAAGGGTAAGTCAGTTATTTTTTTATATTTTGTTTTGAAGCATGTTACATATCTCATAAGTTGATCTATTTTAAATTGTATAGTTTTTGAATAACTAAATGTTTTAGTTAGTTAATAGCCCAATATGTGCCTGGGCTGTGAAATATGTTTAACCATGGGTTAATTTAAACAATTGTTTTTAGACTATGTTCCCTTGATTGTCTGTGCTGTTTTGTGTTTACAAACTATGTTGCCCAAACCAGACACAGACAAATGCAGGACACAAGTTCAAAACACACGCTTTTTTATTTTTATTTATTTATTTATTTTTTTCCCCTCGGGCAAAATGCCTCCCCCCATTTCCCACCTGTACAGCACAGTTCCAAAGCAACAACACACAGTACCCAGCACTTTCCTTTCTCTTCTCTTCACTCTCTCTTTGCCTCCACTCCTCCTCCAGCGAGCTTTGCCCACCTCCTCCTGACTCCAGGTGTCCGGTAATCATCTTCTGGCAGCACTTCCGGGTGTGGCGGAAGTGCTGCACCAAACGGCTCAACAGTTCCAGCAGCACCCCCTGGCGGCACACACAGAACCCAACAGGGCTGTGCCAAACTCCAATGCCCATGGAGCCCTTTGAGTGTCTGTGGTGCCGCTGCAACCCAGGGGGGCTGCCACATAGTGCTTCAGGGGAGGTTATGCCCTGAATAAGCTCTCTCCACCGGTTCTTCCACTGTCGAGGCATCCTGGCTGGGCAAGGGCCCCGGCCGTCCAACACAGTTTCAAAATACTGGGCTGTGGATGGTGTGCTGTGCAGAATGTCGAATTGTATTATAGTTTGTATGTATCATCATAACTTTGTAAAATGTCAAGAACATAGAATGCATTAAACTTTCCTTGTTTTACCCCATGTCAGAAAGAATATAATGCACCCAATAATCAACAATGATTAATTATTGAGGATTTTGCTAATGTTGATAGTTAAATCAATTTACTTTCAGAATTTGTAGGGTGAAACTTTACTTTCTTTTGCATACTCCTTTTACCCCTATCTACCTAGATCACCATATCTTGTTGATTTAGAAGTAATAAACAGTAAAAGTTCAGTTCTACTCTATTTCCCCCCCCTTCTGCTGTAGATAAGCTTTTGTGTGTACACGATTCTGGGCGTAGTGAAACGGGCCCGCTGGCCTCGTGAACTGGAAGAAGCCAAAGCTGGAGGATTTGTGGTCGGGTACGCCCCCAACGGCAATCCGATCTTCCGCAACCCCTGCAGCGAGCAGGTTGGAAAACTTCTCGACAACTTGCTCGCTCTCATAAGGTGGGTCGAGTTGGACGTGAGTACTATAGCGCTTTACAGTGTCTTTTAAGTGTTCTCAGAACGCAGTCTTCCATTTTGAAACAGTGGGAGAACGGGCTGAGTGCACAATGCAGTACTATTTTCTACTTTTTGTAAGTGGGCAGTAGTACTGAACAATAAAGTGAAAATCATTAAGGATAAGCCTTAAAACCATTTTAAGTTTCCTAGGTCACGTGTTTCCATTTTAAGTAGTGGGAGCACGTGCTGGGGACTTCCAATCCAAAGTAGAATTTCCTCCTGTTAAGTTTTCAGTGGGAGTTAGTGCTGTACATGTAGATATACCCAGATAACTTTTACTATTCCTGTTTTATTTTCATAATATAGTCAATTTTTAATTTTGAAAGATTAGTCAGTCTTATTGTATATGTTTTATTTGCTAGCTTTTAAAAATTTTTTTTAACTACATTCCTACAGCAAAATATTCCTACGCCTCCAAATGTTTATAATGGTGAGAAGAATATACAGACTAAACCATATGAAGATATGTTTCTTTTTAAGACAATTATCCAAAGATTTCTGGAAGATTCACTAATGAAAAATAATTATACATTTCTCTATCAAAATATTTAGTTTAGTCTTTCGAAGAAAAAGATTATGAATGCAGTAAATGTGAGCATGTTTCCATTGCTCTTCTGTGCTAGTTATGGATGACAGCTTTAAGCAGCACCTCCTTTTCTCTATACAATTAGTGATAAGTCACAATGCATTGTATTTTGGGACATGGATGCCATCTTTACAGGATTGTACTGGTTTGTTTGCCATAAGGATCAATAATGCAAGAATCTGCTATGCTTTTTAAAAAGAACAAAAGCTAATAGACAAAGGAATGGAAAAGGAACAAACTGAACTGAGTGCAAGGCAATGCTATTTAAACAAGTTGACCTTAATAACCAATGTGGATAAATATGACTTGCCAGCCAAACAATGGCTTAGAAAAGCTAACTCTTCAGACGATTGTTTGCTGTTGTATTTATTTATTCAATTAGCTATTTTAGGTTTTCTTATATTCCTTTTAGAAAAGATTGATATTCAATAAAAAATGGTTTTTCATCAACTTCCAGTTTTTATAATTTAGTTTAATACCTTACACAACCTTTTAGACAACTGGGCAAAAATTTAATGGGGAAAAAAATGTGTTATTTAGCCCAGTGTTTTCTGAAATTGTGTCAGCAAAGAATTTTCATATTGATGCATTTCATGACTGTACCTGAAATTAAAATTCCATATTCTCCAACAATACAGAAAATGAATAATAACTGGGACCTACTCTAATCAATCATTTTTTAGTCAGAATACACTTTGAAACAGTCCTGCTTTGGCTGTCAGAATCTACGGATCTAGGTAGAAATAGTTATAAGTTTAGTGTATGGCTTACTGTACAAAAATGATAGCTGTGCTTATAAAAACAAAATAAAATAATCCTCATCAGGTTTTTATATGTTTAATAGATAAATCTGCTTGAAGTATACCATACAATTTTTGGCTTTTAATTCAGTTTGGTGCCAAAAACTTAAAAGTAATTGTAGGAAAGTACTTTTATTTGAGATTTGACTGGTAGTCGAGAAAGTAGAGTAATATGGTTATTGGAGACCCTGTAACAGGTGATAGCTTTATGTAATTCCATCTTAAATATTTACACTTATTACAACCACAACTATTTTCAGCAGAAAACTTTTTTTCTCTAAATTTATTACTCAAGGCATTTGTGCCACTGTTCCTATAGTGGAACCTTCATTAAAATAATTGTATCAAGAATTTCTGTTGTGCATTTTAATTTCTGTTCAAGTACATTTTATTGAATGATTATGATTGTGAATGTCTGTTTGTTTGGTCCTCTTGAAATGTATGCTACACTGCAAATTTTATTGGTTAGGTGGCTACATCTTGACACTGTGGTGCGTGTGAAATCTTACAGTCTTCAATGTTAGTGAGCTGTGCATCAAACTTGAAAAGGAGGATTCTAAATTTTATAATGGTAAAAAAGCTATAGGGAACATTATAATGTTGACAAACTAAGAGCAAAATTCCAAAGCTGTCTTAATTCATTTGTCTAAAAAAAGTGCATTTTTGGTTGAGGGAGTTTTTTGAAGCTTTTGAACATTGTCTGGTATAATTGTTTAGCTGTGTGCCATGTTTTCTTACTGTCTGACTTTTTAAAAGATAGGTGCAGGTAAAGTCAGAAGTTTACATACTCTTAGGGTGAATTCTTTCAAAAATCACTTTATAACCCAGATTTTATACTTGCATGCTATAAATTTGTCCTACTGTTTAAGGTATCTACTTTGTTCACAGACAGATTATTTAATATTTTATTGATTTTTATCACAGTTCCAGTGGGTCACAAGTTTACATACACTTTGTTAATATTTGGTAGCATTGCCATTAAATTGTTTAACTTGAGCAAAACATTTTGGCTCTCCTTCCACATGCTGCTTAGAATAAGTTACTGGAATTTTGGCCCATTCTTCCAGATAGAACTGGTGTAACTGGGACATTTTCATAGACTTCCTTGCTTGCACATGCTTTTTCAGTTCTGTCTGCAAATTTTCAATCGGACTGAGGTCAGGGCTTTGTGATGGCCACTCCAATACCTTGACATTGTTGTCCTTAAACAATTTTCCCAACTTTAGAAGTATGCTTGGGGTCATTGTCATGATTCTGTCTGTTTTGTGAAGTGCACCAGTCCCTTCTGCAGCAAAGCACCTCCACAACATGATGCTCCCACCCTCCTGCTTGACAGTTGGGATGGTGTTCTTTGGCTTGCAAGCCTCGCCCTTTTTACCTCCAAACATAAGGATGTCCATTATGGCCAACCAGTTCGACCTTAATATTCATCAGACCAGAGGACATTTCTCCAGAAGGTAAGATCTTTCTCCCCATGTGCCATTGCAACTGCAGTCTGGCTTTTTTATGGTGGCTTTGGATCAGTATTCTTCCTCGCTGAACAGCCCAGGTTTTGTCAATATAAGACTTGTTTTACTGTTGATATTGATACTTGTCTTCCTGTTTCCTCCAGCATCTTCACAATGTCCTTTTGCTGCTGTTCTGGGATTCATTTGCACTTTTCGTGCCAGTGTACGTTCTTCTCTAGGAGACAGAATGCATCTTTCTCCTGAGGGGTATGACAGCTGTGTGGTCCCATAGTGTTTATCCTTGCATATTATTATTTGTATAGATGATTGTGGAAACCTCAGGTGTTTAGAAATTGTTTCCAAGGATGAACCAGATTTGGGGAGGTGCACATTTTTTTTTCTGAGATCCTGGCTGATTTCTTTTTATTTTCCCATTATGTCAAGCAAAGAGGCAAGGAGTTTGATGGTAGGCCTTAACATACATCCATATTCTGACTCCAGTTAAGCTAATTGGCTGTCAGAAGCTAATCATCTAATTGCCGACAGGCTTGATGTCATTTTCTGGAATTTTCAAAGCTTTTTAAAAGTACAATTAACAAAGTGTATTTAAGCCTGTGAACCCACAGGAATTTCAATATAATCAATAAAACTGAAATAATCTGTCTGTGTGAAAATTTTTGGAAAAAAAGACTTTTGCCTGCATAAAGTTGATGTCCTAAACAATATGCCAAATTTATATTTTGTTCGTATGAAATCTACAGAGGGGTTTAAAAGTTAATTTTAAAGAATTCATCCTAAATGTATGTAAACTTCTAACTTTAACTGTAGATTATCAGCAATAATTTTGTTTGCCTAATAATAAATTTTCATATTTTGTTCACCTTTAAATATGGTTCGTTATCCTTGACTTTTGGACTCCAGCTCACATGAGTTAATAGGTCCCTGTTGTAACAAGTTCTATAGTTTTCTTGACTATGTTCATGAATTGTTAGTGAGATTAGTGTACTTATTTAATACAAAAGTAGAATTTATATGTTTTTTTTTATGTAAAAATTCTTTTTAGTAATATATTCATATGTGCCAGTTTACAGCTGTAGTTTTGTGTTTTTATTAACGCTGCTTTATTATATTTTCCCACAAAGCAGTTAAGGCAATGAATAATATTTTCTGTTTATAGAGATAGGATAATGTTTCTTACAGCTACATTTTGGTAATTCTGTTTTAAAGGCACTTTTTAGGAATGCATTTTAATAAGAATTAATAAATTAAGATTATTTAGTTTTCGTTTATCTTTATTGTCATACTTTAATGGAATGCTTATTTGGAAATTTTTCCTCCAAATATTTAGTATCAGAAGGAAACAGTTTTTGAAAGTCTTTTTCAAGACAAAGATGTTTTTTGGGCCTAAATATTTTTTTCTAATGAAATTTAAGCAATGTGTGCATTTACTTCTGTGCAATGTGGTACATTGGTTATTTGAGAAAATACACTGCAAAAAAGATCTCTGTTACATCGCAAGAAAGCCAATACACTGCTCTTCTCTGGTACAGATGAATGTAAAATTTATTAGTTTACAGAGTGAACAAAAAACTTCCATGAGAAATAAGCATATAATGGGGTAATGTTTATTGCTGGTTTGTGTTTGTCTTTGCAAATAGTTGGTGTTTTAAAATAACAATCTGACCGGCAAAATAAATAAACAGCCTGAGAGGATCTAGATTTAATGTTGCTTTCCAAATGTGTTATAAAGGCCACAGAAAGTAGCTTGTTGTCAGTCCTTCATCTCTTTTAGGAACTGTTGATTGATTATGTTAAAAATGTCATGAGGAACACATTAATAAAATCAAAATGTTCAAGAATACATGTTGTGAAATGTGTCCATTGACATAAAGCTGTTCGATATTTATTAAATGCTATAAAAGCTGAATTTTTGTTTCAGAACTCACAACAACCTGTTCTCACCTGAAAATTCTGCTAGGCTTAGTGAAACTTTCTCTAAAGCCTTTGACATGATGGAGGTAGAGAAAAATGCTGTACTGGGTAAGTAACCAAAAGTAATTTAATAATCCAAAGCAGTCAAACTGTGCAAACACAAGTTATATGTGGAATTCATTAAAATGCCATTCACATTATGCAACAGGTAGGCAGGTAATGTAGTGGCAAAAACAGAGAGGAGTAAAAGGAGTTTTTTTTTGAAAATTTATTTGTATATATACTCAGCAAAAAAAGAAACGTCCCTTTTTCAGGACTGTGTATTTCAACAATAATGTTTTAAAAATCAAAATAACTTTTACAGATCTTCATTGTAAAGGGTTTAAACAATGTTTTCCATGCATGTTCAATTAACCATAATCAATTAATTAACATGCACCTTTGGAATGGTCGTTAAGACCTTAACAGCTTACAGAAAGTACGCATTTAAGGTCACAGCTCTAAAAACGCAGGACACTAAAGAGACTTGTCTACCGACTGTGAAAAACACCCAAAGAAAGATGCCCAGGGTCCCTGCTCATCTGCGTGAACGTGCATTAGGCATGCTGCAGGGAGGCATGAGGACTGCTGATGTGGCTAGGACAATAAATTGCCATGTCCGCACTGTGAGACGCCTAAGACAGCGCTACAGGGAGACAGGAAGGACAGCTGATCATCCTCGCAGTGGAAGACCACGTGTAACAACACCTGCACAGGATCGGTACATCCGAATATCACACCTGCGTGACAGGTACAGGATGGCCACAACAACTGCCCGAGTCACACCAGGAACACACAATCCCTCCATCAGTGCTCAGACTGTCCGCAATAGGCTGAGAGAGGCTGGACTGAGGGCTTGTAGGCCTGTTGTAAGGCAGGTCCTTACCAGACATCACCAGCAACAACGCCGCCTATGGGCACAAACCCACCTTCGCTGGACCAGACAGGAGTGGCAAAAAGTGCTCTTCACTGATGAGTCACGGTTTTGTCTCACCAGGGGTGATGGACGGATTCGTGTTTATCGTCGAAGGAATTGAGCACGTCTGGGACCTGTTGGATCGCAGGGTGAGGGCTAGGGCCATTCCCCCCAGAAATGTCAAGGAACTTGCAGGTGCCTTGGTGGAAGAGTGGGGTAACATCTCACAGCAAGAACTGACAAATCTGGTCCAGTCCATGAGGAGGAGATGCACTGCAGTACTTCAAGCAGCTGGTGGCCACACCAGATACTGACTGGTACTTTTGATTTTGAGCCTCCCTTCATTCAGGGACACATTGTGAAACATTTTTTAGTTTATGTCTTATGGTGTTGACTCTTTTAGTGTTCATACAAATATTTACACATTAAGTTTACTGAAAGTAAAAACAGTTGAAAGTCAGAGGACGTTTCTTTTTTTGCTGAGTATATATTTTTTTATATGACAAGTGTATATCACAAATTTTTGCCACAAGGTCATCAGTGTCTCTCAGTGTTCTAATAAAGACAGTCTATGTCCTTTCATCCATTCATTGAAAACTGTTATTCTGAATTGAGAATCACAGTTAACCAGTAGCCATAACAACAGCATCAAGTGCAACAGTACTGCATGGATTGCCAGTCCACTGCAGGGCATGTAGTCACTTATTTCAAATATTTTGAGACAAAATGTTTTGTATTTATTTATTTTATATGTAAACACTAAGTAAATGAATGCAATTAAATCTTGTTAAAATGTCAAATTGGCTTTATGTCAGGCCTCAGTCATACTGAGTCTTTAAATAGCACCTTATATAGAGCCTGCTATTAAAAAAGTACTTTACAAAGCAAGCAAGAACAGAATTCAAGGCAACACAATAACAGTCTTTCAATGCTAGCAATAAAGATGCATGTAAAACATTGTGTTTCTTCAAACAGTGCTGTAAGTCTATTTCATAATGCAAACTACATATGTATTTCAATATAAAAATGTATTATTTGGTGTTGAGAACTGATCAGTGGTGGAGTTCTACTCTAGAGAGCCAGGGGGCAGGGAGCAGCCTTGAGCTTAAATAAAAATCATACTCTCCTGGTCTCAGTGGAGGTGGAATTTATAAAGTTGAGAGGTGTACTAAATATCTATTCAGTTAGTAGCAGAAATATTTCACTACAGTAACACATTTTAATGCTGTATTTTCATTGGACAAATTGTTTTTACAGAGAATAAACAGCTTTTGCCCATAGTGCTGCTTTAAATGATGCTTGATTTATCATTTATTCAATGATGATTGGTTGAGTTTTTCCTTGTTTAGAGTGCTGCAGAGAGAAATTATTATTATAAGAATTAGAGAGCCCCCACAAAATTATTTTGATATCTATAAAACTTCTGTTTCAATATAACACTTAAATTTGTTAACAGGAGGAATTTGGACACAAATGTGCAAATGGGATTAGGTTAGCTTGGCTCACTTTTACATCTCTTTATTTTTTGACTGCTAATTAAGGAAAAAACTGTTAAGGGGTCAGAGTCTTTAAAAAGGAAGTCAAGTGATTGAAAGCATGCATGAAAGCACACCCTGTAATATAATTGTGCTTCAAGCCCAGCTTCTTGTCTCTCTACATTAAAAATGCTTGTTCAAGAATTAAACTGACTGCTATTTTACTTATTTAGTTACAATGAGAAATCAAGCAAAATGACACCTTTTACTGGTTAAGTTAGTTGTCCTACAACAAGTTAGCCATGACTCACACTTTATAAAGATTAGTTCATTTTGTACATGACAATTCTATGATTGGATTGTTATGGCATTTTATAATACTTTTAATCTTTGCACTTCTTGAAGACCAAAGTGGTCTACTGTAGGCTGTGCATTAGGTGTGTTTGTTAATATTTAACATTAACAGCAGTCACCACATCATCTAATTTTGGTGTATTTTATAGTATGTTTTACAATACAAATGTTGACATAGTTTTTATTGTGTAGGCCTGCCTCAGCCTCTGTTAGACCTATATGATTCTCCTGTATATAAAACAGTACTGGAACGAATGCAGGGATTCTTCTGTACATTGTATGACAACTGGTAAGGTTTTAAAATTTGTTTAATCAGTATTGTTATTTCCTTATTGTAACAATGCCATATGTACAAAATATTTTCTCTTCTAAGTAAATCTTTCAAATGTAAAGCAGCAAAAAAGGTGAATGGTCAGAATGACATGAACTCTTTATTTTTTAGTTCTTTCCAGTAGCCATAAAACTGTTTTAATAATAGAAAATAATATGGACAGAATTAAATCCCACTTGAAGTGTGTTCCCTGTGAACTTGTAATCGTAATCCCTGTAAACAATATTTTTTATTTAACTTTTTTAGTTCATCAAGGAGATTTCAGTAGGTTTATTTTAATAATATATAGTTACAAATATTATCAATAACTGGGCTTTCACAATTAACAGTAAATCTATTTGCAAATGCTGCACTGTTTAAAAAGCTTAAAGCTTTTTATATAAGCAGTTTAATAAAATTTGCAGTAATAATTTTTAATGTTTAGATGGACTGAAACTATTGTACATGGTTACTGATTTTATTAGTTCTATTAACTTTAAAATTTGTAAATATATATTTTCTTTTTAACATTTCACTTGGATTGTTTACCACATATTGCACAAGATAATAAATTGCACTTTTCAGGAATGCATTCAAATGTGCAGGGTTTATTTTCAATTTGGTAAATTGTTTTTAAAAAGATTGTAGTCATTATTAAGTAGTACGAAAGGTAGCTGAGTAAAAGTAATTACAAGATTTGTTATTGACACCTCTGCTCATATTTACATATTTTCAGCTGAAGTGAATGTTCAGGAGAATTATGAATTTATGTTGAAAAAGTGCAGAATTTAATCAAGTGTTTTTTTTTTTTTTATTTTCATTCTCAGTTATCACATTTTAGGTAATGCAGGCCCTTCTTTGGAACAGGATTTCTACAATATTCCCAACCTTGCTGAAAAGCTGGTCAACTCTGCCTTTATCAATCTTGTGTTTGTTCCGGACTACCGTCTCCGGCCAATGCTTCATATCCTTTCTGCAGTTTGTTTCTACTGAGTTGGGGATAAAGATTTTTTTTTTTTAAATTAATGAACATAGCTGCTGGTATAAAGCAGTAATTTTCAAGCATCTGGACAAGTGGCCTAGTTTTAATTTGAAAATTTCTTCACTGACCTTTACTGGGAAATTGCAAGCAGAGTAGGCATCAGACGGTTTTCATGGGCCAGCAAAAATGTTTTGTGGACCCGCAGTTGGGAAAACACTGTGTGGAGTATGGCCCGGCCACAGACAGACGGACGGACATTGTTGGTTCACCCACAACACGTTTATTTACAAAGTCCATTATTTACAGTGCACACACAACTCCCTAAACTTCCCCATAGTCCTGGCCTATCCAAATGCCTCACTCTCCAGGCCGCCTCCTTTTCTCCGTCAAGACCTTTTCTTCCTTTGCTCCTGACTTCAGCTCTCGAATGGAGAGAGGCGGCCCCTTTTATCCCCACCTGGACGTGCTCCAGGTGCCTCCCAATTAGCTTCCGCCGCCACTCCCCAGTGTGGCGGAAGTACCGGCTGCACACCCGGAAGCACTCCGGATGTCCCTGGTCTTTTTCCCCCCAAGCACTTCCGAGTGTGACAGAAGTGCTGAGGGCCAGGGCTCCAAAGGCATTGGGGTGCCCCCTGGTGGTGACCACGGGCCCCTATAGGGTTGAGCTTCCAAGCTCAGGTCCCCTGGTCCCCAAAGCCACCAGGGCAGTTGCCCCCACGTAGTCTGGGGGAGGTGTAAGCCCTCCTCTGGTTCTCTGGGGCGTCCCGACTGGGTACCACCCCCAGCCACCTTTGACAACTGCTGTAAAGTATCTGTCTTGTTACTCTTTCTTAAAGGTTTTGAAACTACCACTTGAAGAACGTTTTATTTATTTCTTTAATTTGAGGGCTAAATTATATGCTTTTTTACTGCTTTTTATCAGTAAACAATGCCTTTACATAAAATGTATATAAAGTAATAAAAGGTAGGTGTAGAAAACAGTATGTGAAAACCTCATTGGTAAAATTAGTGGTAATCTAGTAATACATACAAGAAGAATACAAGCTTTGCATAATCCTGAAATGTACAAGACTGTTCAATGATAAGTGTTACTTCTGTAAGTAAAATGTCAGCATTTCAGACACTTGTATGCTGTTTGTACTGCCTTTTTCATTGTCCTCTTATTAAGGCTTTATCTCCATTCCCTTTTATAAAATGATTAGCTCACATTACATGCATTACCCTTATTACAGAAAATTCCCAAGCATAATCCCTTATGGAAATGTAAATAGTTTCTTTCTTGAATTGTGACATTACTGACCTCTTAAATATAATTTCATTGTGCAGTAGGTTATTTCATTTAGCAGCATCCATAACTCCTCAGGGTAATCGGCAACTTCTGTTAGACTGCTGTAAATGTATGGGGTAGCAAAAGTATTTAGACAGGTTGTAGCCTTGGATCCAGTTGGCATTCTTGTAATTTGCAAACAGTACTTCTAACAAATGTCTCAAATGCCTCTTACATGTGATAGGTTCTAATTAGGTTGCAGTCTCAATTATGTTATACTACATAATAAGCATTTACATATTTTAATCCTCTAAAACTATTACTAGGGAAAGGAAAAGAACATTGAATGTTACTTGTAAAGAATCCTAAGATATTTAGTATCCTAAGATATTTAGAATAGAACTAGGATAGAAAGTGGGCTGAACTAAGTTAGGATAGAATGTAGGCAGAATTAAGATAGTTGTTTCTAATTTTGTTGACTCTGGGTAACCTGTAAGCTGCTGTTATAGAATTTGAAAAACAGAAGTAACTGACTATTGTAAAAGAAGGTAATGTTAATGAGAAATATTTAAACAGTTCAGTTTTGAAATTGGAGCTAACAAGAGACTGGATATATCAGCAAAACAATAACCCAAAACCTATTCCAAAATTGACTGATACGTAAGTACCTGCAGAAACAGTTAAGGTTTTGGAATGACCTGCATAGTTCCCAGACTTAAATAATATTTTAAAAAGTATGGGATGATTCAGATATGCAGTATGTGGGTGTGGCGGGCGGACACAAAAGAAGTGTTGGTTTCTAAATTGGAATTGAAAGACTATATTTTGGAAACGTGGGCTTTTGCCTAAAGTGGTGTTACTAACTGCAGATGGACAGGATACTTAGATTTATCATTGATTTTTGAACTTGATACTTTCTAACTCCGTAGTTAATTATAGTAAAAATTAGAAAAAAAATAACATTTAATTAAATATTTGAAGCCATCATACATTTCTCCCTTAACTTATCCACGCGTGTTTTTGAAGCAGCTTGTTGTCTCCTGCCCAGCAGAATACTATGATAGTCTCATTTGTCCCATTCTTCGACCTCTCTTTTCTTTTCTTTTGCAGGTAAGACTAATATTTACTGTAATTATCATTGTATGGCTTTGCCAATTTAACAAATGTATACTTTTAAATTCAGAAATCTTTCAATGTAAGCAGCTTAGCCACTATTTAATGTCGCTGTTGCTGTCGGTGTTTTGCTAGCTGTTAAAGTATGGCCCATAGTTAACTAGACATTGTCATGGGGTAAATAAAAAAGCAGAACAATTTTTATATACTGTATTTTTAATTTTCCATAAGATTTGCTTGTAATAATATTTTGTTTTTAACAAAAGTGCTCAAAGATAGCAAAATGATTGTGTGACAATAATATATGATGTAATTACCTTATACCTATTTTTTCACATGTTATTTAAGAGGCTTAATCAGAAGTGGCAGATCCTTAATCAGAAAACAAGTGATCTCTGGTAAGTTAGTGGTTCGTATTTTTGTATATTTGTTGTACATACCAGCCTAGAAAAGCAGTTTTTTATTCAGTCATGAAGTGTAGGATCTGGCCTTACAAATGTAACTATATTTGTTGTTTGTGATTAATTAGGGCAGGACAGAATGGAGAAATGAAATGTCTTTGTTTCTCCATGAATTAGATGCTTATTGTCTAATGAAAAATGATAGTATTTGTCCAGTAAAACAGCTTGATTCTTAAAATGTCCTCCTTTCAAACAGGTTTTCATTTGGCTTTCTCAGATTTTCCAGATTCATGATAATAAGCCAAGTAGAGAAGGCCAGAACCAATACCAAACGTATAATATGCAAGGCAGGATGCATATCTAGAATGGTGTGCTCATCCTCCATACAACATCTTTGCAATACATACTTTTTTTTCTGTGCTACTGTTGTGACTGCTATACACAGTTTCTATGTAGGTATTGTGACAGAGTTCTTTTTTTTTTTTTTTTTTTTTTTTTTTTTTACTTGAAGATCCAAATTGCTTAAGTTTTTTAATATGCATTTCTGCAGGTCTTCATTTTGGTTTAGGTCTACTGACACCAAAGGCAAATTCCAAATGGAAGAGTAAATCAAATCAGAAATCAAATCATATCACAATCAGAACTCACTTTATTGGCCAGGTACACTTAGTAATTAGTAATGTGTACTAAGAATTTGTCTTGATAGTGTTGGTGCAACATACAAGGACAACACAGAATACAAAAGATAAATATAAGAAGATAAAATATAAAATGATAAAATATGATGCAGCATACAAGGGCAAGATAAAAAAAAATAAAGAAATAGTAGGATGAATAAAATTAAAATGTCCAGGCAGTCTAGCGTGCAGGTGTACATGGATACTGCGTAGAAGCTCAAACCTGATTAGTAAGAATAACTGCACATGGAAGAAAGCTGTTTAGCTCATGGGTTCTTTGTGCTTTAACTGCACAAAGAAATTTGCCATAAGTAAGTCTTTGGAACTGGTGACGCCCTGGTTTGAGCAATGATCTTGACAACTCTTCCTTACCCTGCACTCGTGGAGGACTTCACTGTGTAGTAAGTTATAGCCTGTAATAGTTTCATAGGCATTGATGATGCCTTGCAGATTGGCCTTAGCCTGAACAGGGAGCACCAAACCAAACAGTTACAGATAAGGTCAGAATGGACTCAATGATGGCTGAAGTGAATTTCCTTCGCTAGTGCAAAAAGAACATTCTCTGAATGACTTTCTTAAAAAAAATGCATGTGATGTTATTGTCCCACTTAAGTTTTTATGACAGCATAGTGCCCAGAAATTTAAATGACTCCGTCATCTCAAAGACTGAGCCATTTATTTCAAGTGATAAGTGATCAGGTGACTGTTTCCTGAAATGTGTGATCATCTTCTGAGTTTTTTGAATGTTAAGGTCCAAATTGTTATGGCTGCACCACAATGTCAAATATTCCACCTCTTGTCTGTATATGGACTCATCATTGTTTGAAATGAGGATTATTAGTGTTATGTCATATGCAGATTTAGATGTTTGACAGAGAAATCGCTAGAGATGCAGTCATTTGTATATAGTGAGAAGAGTAGTGGGCAAAGGAAACATCCCTGTGGTGCACCAGTACTACAGGTGAAGGGTCAGACATGTGCATGCCCAACCACATATACCGTTTCCTATCTGTAAGAATACTCTGTGATCCAATCAGTGATTGAATTGGACACATTGAGCTAGGTGATTTTCTTATCTAGGAGCTGTGGTATGATTGTATTGAAAGTAGAGCTAAAGTCCACAGACAAGATCCTCACATATGCCCCTGGCTTATCAGGATGCTGGTAAATAAAGCTCAGATTTAAATTTACTACATTGTCCAGGGACAGGTTGCCTCTGCATGCAAACTGCAATAGGTCCAAAAGTATTTTTAGCATTCTTGAGATAATTCAGAATAAAGCATTGGAATGTCTTCATTACTACAGAAATTAAAGCTGCCATCCTTGTTGCATTCATGTAGTAATCTTCTCCTTTCCCAGAACTATTGTGTGTAGACAATCAATACAGCAATAAAGAGTGGCTAGTTGTTCAATATTTATGCTTACCTACTGTAGTTAGACCAGTCACAGAGTATTTTTATTTATTTATGTATAATAAATATATATTGACATTTTTTTATTCTTGTCTTGTATTCATCTTCTCAAATCCATCCTGCTTGAGCATTCAGTATATTAATAATATCAATGCATTGCTTCAATATTTACTGGAGTCGCACTAAAATACAATAAATGCATTAAACAAGTAAAATGTGAAGAGACTACCATGCTATAAGTATTACCTCAGTAGGTTTAGTGATTTAGTGGTTACTGCTCCTGGAGTAGAAAGACTGAATTGTTTTTTTTTTCTTTTGATAAAATTAGACTCCAACGTGTACATAAGTATAATGTTGCCACTTTTTGCAAAAGTCATGCTGCATGTGTTAGTAAACTAAACATGGTCACTTTTTTGTTGTGCTACTTACTGAATATTATGCAGTATTGTTTTCCTTATTTTCAAATCTAATAAAGCAGTCGTAGTATTTGTTCTGTGTAATTTGAATATGCCTATTTTTTGACAGTGACTCTGAAGAATCTCTTGAAGAGGGTCAGGTATCTCAAGAGATGCTTGAAGAACAGCTATTGCGACTAGTGACCAGAGAAGTTGTTGATTTAATCTGTAAGTTTATATTCAGTTCTTTCATAATAAATTATAGATCTCTGGTTAACACACTGTAATTGTTATCTTTATACGAATACTTTCTGCTCTTTGTGTAATTCATTTTAAGTTGGTGAAGTGTGGATTTTTATCTTTCACAATAAAGTTTATAGAATCAACTTTCATATACCTCTAGTTAATTTTATCACATTACAATATCAAATTCAGCTTGTTCATCATCCAACACCCTTCCTACCAGTTACCAAAGCAGATACCCCAGTATGTTATTGTCACTCAAAGATAATGAACTCTCAAAAAATTAAGAGGCTCAACATGCTTATTTAGGAGAACATTAGTAAGTTCTTTATAAATTATAAAAAAGATTTTGGACAGTTTCTGTAATAGAAAATGAGATTTTAATTTATTTTAGCTTTATTGAAAAATATTTAGGCATGTAAATCACATCTAATCAAAACATAATCATTATAAGATTTTTAAAACAGAAGATGTTTTAAATCAAAATCAATACTTAAAGCCCCACCTATGCTCAGTTCCAAGAGCTATTTCAACTAAAATCCCATTATTAAAGTGGTTCTGACAAAATCAATTACTAAAAAGTCAAAAGTAAAACTGAACCAAGACAGAGCCGTGGCCGGCTTACTTCTGAATAAATTCTTCCCACAGTCTGAAAAATCTGAAAATGCTTTGCTGCATTCCTTGTAAAGAAAATTTGATTTGTTTCTAGTTTTAAATAATATCTGACATCACTTTCCCATTAACTTCCAGAGGGTGTTCCAGTTGATCAGAATAAGTCAGTGTCTAAGCAGTGTAGTGATTGGCAGTCATAATGAATATATTATTACACTAGCCATGGTGCCTGTGGAAGACATTTAATAGCAAATATGTTCCATCTTTTGCTCTATGTGTACTTTCAGTGTCTTTCCTCTGTATTTGTGTGTGTGTGTGTGTGTTAGCCTCTCTTCACCAGCAGTTACTTTCACAAGCGTGTTCCTATAAAGCCTGCTTCTCAGAGACTCATTATATTCAATGTGCCTTTATCATGTTCTATCTGTTTCTGTACTTCCCTTCTTTAAAGGCGACTCTCAGCATGCATCCTATATCTTTACTCCTCCTCATGTGTCTAACACTCATACTAACTCTTTCTTTGTGTCATCAAACCCAAACTAGGCCATCAAACCAAAGCTAAACTGAACGATCAGATTGCTCTGAGAGACTGGACACACAGACCTTACTGTTTTTTTAAGTAGAAGATTATTATATAATCGTATCTGATCTGGTGTTTCACTGAATACTACCATTAAAGCCTCAAATAATTGTGAGTCAATAATTATTTGACAGTTTAAGCAATTTAAGAAAGATCTTAGTTTAGGGCAGACAAAAAAAGACCCAGCAAATTGTGTACTAGATAATGGCATGTTTACAATTTTAAGTTCAATTACACCTTGCTTTGCCCAAGATTGATGAGTAGTGTGTGTATGAATAACTACATAGAGGTGAATTAGATGATAAAGTCTAGAAATGCTACTATATTCTCCTAATTGTCGGCTAAAATATATTGAATCTTTGATATTGTTGATAGACTAGGGAAGTTAGGTATTGTATCTTGCAAATAAGTTGTTTCCGATAAGGAAGACAAATTTAAAGGTGAGGCAGGCAGACGTTTTCAGCACATCCAAGTTAAAAATTTCACTGTATTCTGCACAAGATACTAGGGGTGTGAGATACTGGCAAAATTATATCTTAATATTATTTTGGACTTTGACAATAATGATAATTAAATGATATTTTGCATCCTTTAAAAACATGTTTGTAAAACTGTTACTGATCTAGCTTGGTCTTGATAATAGGATATTAATTGTAGCTTACTAATGAGATTAATGGTAACGACAGTTAAGGAAAACAGGTCTTATTTATTTACTTAAAACTAAAGTTAAATAACAAAAAAACATTAAAATCACCAGTCAAAGTATTACTGAGATCAAACAGTGCGAGTATGAGTAAACCATTTCAGTAGCCTACGGGATTTACACAAAAAAGACCAACAAAACTACTAAAATGAGAGAAATTTAAACAGACACCTTTAATGTAAACAAGATATGAATCCAAAGGGAATAAAATACTAATCATAACAAAAATATACGGAATGAACATTACAGTCTAGATAAATAAAATTCTCTGCTGCAACTTGAATTTTGCAGCTTACAAGCAAGAACAAAAATCTAACATACAGGTGCTGGTCATAAAATTAGAATATCATGACAAAGTTGATTTATTTCAGTAATTCCATTCAAAAAGTGAAACTTTTATATTAGATTCATTCATTACACACAGACTGATGTATTTCAAATGTTTATTTTTTTTAATTTTGATGATTATAACTGACAATTAATGAAAGTCCCAAATTCAGTATATCGGAAAATTAGAATATTGTGAAAAGGTTCAATATTGAAGACACCTGGTGCCACACTCTAATCAGCTAATTAACTCAAAACACCTGCAAAAGCCTTTAAATGGTCTCTCAGTCTAGTTCTGTAGGCTACACAATCATGGGGAAGACTGCTGACTTGACAGTTGTCCAAAAGACGACCATTGACACCTTGCACAAGGAGGGTAAGACACAAAAGGTCATTGCTAAAGAGGCTGGCTGTTCACAGAGCTCTATGTCCAAGCACATTAATAGAGAGGCGAAGGGAAGGACAAGATGTGGTAGAAAAAAGTGTACAAACAATAGGGATAACTGCACCCTGGAGAGGATTGTGAAACAAAACCCATTCAAAACTGTGAGGGAGATTCACAAAGAGTGGACTGCAGCTGGAGTCAGTGCTTCAAGAACCACCACGCACAGACGTATGCAAGACATGGGTTTCAGCTGTCGCATTCCTTGTGTCAAGCCACTCTTGAACAAGAGACAGCGTCAGAAGCGTCTCGCCTGGGCTAAAGACAAAAAGGACTGGACTGCTGCTGAGTGGTTCAAAGTTATGTTCTCTGATGAAAGTAAATTTTGCATTTCCTTTGGAAATCAAGGTCCCAGAGTCTGGAGGAAGAGAGGAGAGGCACAGAATCAACGTTGCTTGAGGTCCAGTGTAAAGTTTCCACAGTCAGTGATGGTTTGGGGTGCCATGTCATCTGCTGGTGTTGGTCCATTGTGTTTTCTGAGGTCCAAGGTCAACGCAGCCGTCTACCAGGAAGTTTTAGAGCACTTCATGCTTCCTGCTGCTGACGAACTTTATGGGGATGCAGATTTCATTTTCCAACAGGACCTGGCATTTGCACACAGTGCCAAAGCTACCAGTACCTGGTATCCCTGTTCTTGATTGGCCAGCAAACTCGCCTGACCTTAACCCCATAGAAAATCTATGGGGTATTGTGAAGAGGAATTTTCACGCACAACCATTTCTAGGGTTTACAAAGAATGGTGTGAAAAGGGAAAAACATCCAGTATGCGGCAGTCCTGTGGGCGAAAATGCCTTGTTGATGCTAGAGGTCAGAGGAGAATGGGCCGACTGATTCAAGCTGATAGAAGAGCAACTTTGACTGAAATAACCACTCGTTACAACCGAGGTATGCAGCAAAGCATTTGTGAAGCCACAACACGCACAACCTTGAGGCGGATGGGCTACAACAGCAGAAGACCCCACCGGGTACCACTCATCTCCACTACAAATAGGAAAAAGAGGCTACAATTTGCACGAGCTCACCAAAATTGGACAGTTGAAGACTGGAAAAATGTTGCCTGGTCTGATGAGTCTCGATTTCTGTTGAGGCATTCACATGGTAGAGTCAGAATTTGGCGTAAACAGAATGAGAACATGGATCCATCATGCCTTGTTACCACTGTGCAGGCTGGTGGTGGTGGTGTAATGGTGTGGGGGATGTTTTCTTGGCACACTTTAGGCCCCTTAGTGCCAATTGGGCATCGTTTAAATGCCACGGGCTACCTGAGCATTGTTTCTGACCATGTCCATCCCTTCATGACCACCATGTACCCATCCTCTGATGGCTACTTCCAGCAGGATAATGCACCATGTCACAAAGCTCGAATCATTTCAAATTGGTTTCTTGAACATGACAATGAGTTCACTGTACTAAAATGGCCCCCACAGTCACCAGATCTCAACCCAATAGGGCATCTTTGGGATGTGGTGGAACGGGAGCTTCGTGCCCTGGATGTGCATCCCACAAATCTCCCTCAACTGCAAGATGCTATCCTATCAATATGGGCCAACATTTCTAAAGAATGCTTTCAGCACCTTGTTGAATCAATGCCACGTAGAATTAAGGCAGTTCTGAAGGCGAAAGGGGGTCAAACACCGTATTAGTATGGTGTTCCTAATAATCCTTTAGGTGAGTGTATATGTGTGTGTATATATATATATATAATATAAATATATATGTGTATATAATATAAATAATAGGGTCTAAGAGAATGAAATGAGATTTGGAAGATATTTATTTAAGCAAAATTACAACCACTAAAATAAATGGGATTATTGAATGTTAACAGGATAAATTCTGATCATCTTATATTAAAATACTGAACCAAACAGGGCTGGCCATTATTGCTAATGCTTTATGCAATTATTTTAAATCACAGGCCATCTGCCTTCAGCAACACTTAGAGATAAGAGAATTATAAGGGAAGGAATGGAAAAAAGAAGTATTTCTCTAGACTGATCCAGTCTCATTATTGCTAATCTAATTGTATTAACCGTGTTGAATAAATTTAATAACAGTGTAGGTTTTCTTAAGTTAGAACCCTGTTTGTTAATAGTCACAAAACTGTTCAGATATCTGATAATATTTTTAAAATTATTATACTGCATTTCCCAAATTCAAATGTGTTTATCAACTGTCTGTAATGTAGCCAGAATCCATATTTATTCCACAATGCATAACCTTTTAACTTGAACAGATTTTGGAAAATAATCATAAGATACTACATCTTAGATAAGCATGTTTAACGGGATTATGATCATAAACATTTTTTCAGTGAATTTTTAATACAGGGGAATTTTGTAATTTTAGGTGTTTGCTGTATTATGAAAAAAGGATCAGAACCACCAGTTCCAAAAGATGATTTGGATGGTGAGTTGGTGATTATACTTATAATGGCTTTTTGTGAATGTGTGACATTATTGCCACTTCTGCCAAAAGTAGTACAAGCATTTTGCTCAGTCTGCTCTATGCCATCTTCTTTTTTTTCTCGGTGTGGAAACTGATACAGACTATGTGGTATTTATTTTGAGTATGTGAAAGCATTGATACATGATTTCACTTAACCAAAATATAAAGTTAACTGAACATTGATTAAATTCAGATTGAAGCCACTTCTACCATAATAAGGCAGGGTACCGGTTTCTCTCTCTCTCTCTCTCATTGTACTGGGCCAATCCATTTAACCTATCTCGCACACACACCCCTTTGGGGTGTGTGAAGAAAATCAGATTGGATTACTTTATAATCTTCTATTAGACAATTGCAACTTTGTTAGTATCATGCTCCTCTCTCCAGTGTCAACTGATTGGTAGTAATTGATGTTTAATAAACATTAAACGTTTCCAATGTACACCCAGCACTAATTATTTGCTGGTTCATTGCACATTACCTTGAGCAAATTATATATCTCGTCTCTTCTCCAAAAATGTGAAAATCTTTTAAATGGTGTGGTGTTCATCATAGAAGGACATTTTATAAAATAGTTTATTTCTTGAGAAATTATGGCTATAAAGACATAAATAAGGAATGCATAACTAACTAAAAAGTTGTGGACTTGTAAAAATAAAATGAAAAGGTGTGTGTTATAAAGGTTTAAAATAGATGTTCTTTATTCCAGTAATCAAAATATACATTCATTTATATTAAAGTGTATTATTTACTTAGCAAAACTAATAAAACCCCAGAAATAATTTTCAGTTGACTAGTGCCCTTTCTGTAACCTCAGGAAAGTTACCTGGATGATGGCTAATGGATGTGGAATCTGAACTGTCAAATATAAGGTTCTCATTCAGCTTGACAGAATTTCGATGTATTACTTGAGCAACAATCATTATATAGGGAGCCAAAATATACTGGGGCTCTACATTGTTTTTGAGAATTAGCTAACAAGCAGTCTGATTCATAATGGTTGACATTTTGTTTCAGAGGAAGAGATGATGGCTACAGATGCTTCCCATACTCATGCATCCGATGAACTGACAGAGCTTGGAAAGTGCCTGCTGAAGCATGAGGTACCTGGAGATGGCACTCTGCTGGTAGCTGTGCTCAGGAGGCTGCATTTTCTTTGTAGTGCTAATTTGTCTATGCTCTAGATGATGCCACCTGTACACAATCCCCAGAATGCTGTGGATTTGTTTACTGTTGTGGTACCATATTGGCTTGTCCTTAAAACAGCCTTGTTTTTGGAGTGTTATAGTTCACAGTAAAGATAAAATCGTAGGCATCAGACTATTCCCATCTTATTTGGTGATTGAAATAAGTTTCCATCCTACTTTGAAATGACACATGAAATTTCTTTGATCCCTTTATTCCCTTAATCTTGTCGCCAATATTTTGATGTTTTAAATTGATGTCTTTTCTTAAAGGATAATTATTGGAACAAGTTAAAGATGTAGGTTATTATTAAATACCATAAAGTAAATATCTTTTTACCTTTCATGTTTTTTTAAAAGAGTCAAATCAAGTAGAGTAATAAGATTAATACAGTACTAGGAATATAGACAGAAGTAGTTTTCCACATATGATGTGCAGCATGACTGTATTTAATATTCCAGAGTGTCCCATGTATTTTCGTTTGAGGACAAGTTACTGTATCATGTAAGCATGCCCTGTTGGAAAAATGACACCAGACAAGCCTGTAGCATAAGGCTGTATGATAAGTGACGCAATCTCCGTAATGTATATTTTTTTGTAGTCTATTTTTTTCCAGCAAGTAGCAGTTTAAGGGCAATTGTCTGCAATAGCAAACCCATTACTATGACATTCACTATTCTGATAGTATGCCGTTTAAGAATAATCCTGTATGCAATATTATCCATGTTCCTTCCATTAGAAATCCCTTATATACATACATACATACATATATACATTATATACATACACATACACACTCCAACCCTGCCAAAAGGCTTGTTTTTATCAGGGGCCTATACAAACTGTTAAAGTTCTACTGATTTTCATCACTGGTGTGGTAGAAATTATGAATGGCAGTAGTTGTCCTGTATGGAAGGGTACCAAGAAGAAATTGACCATGCAGAATTTTAAATGTACATGTGTAGAAGATACGAGTTACATTACATTGAAGCTAGATTTGAAAACACTGCTAAGCATTCTGTCTTGCTCAACGTAGAACACTTTTTTTTTTTTTTATGCCTGCAGTATCAGGGAATTGTATCACGATAGAAGGTATAAATTCATAAAACTTAATGCAAGATTTTTTTCCCTCAAAGACTGTCTAATTTCAATTTGAACATAACATATGAATAATATTATATCCAGATCTGGCAGGATATTGACCCGATGCTTACACAGTCCATGCCATGCTTGAGGGACATGTACAAGAGGGAATGATATATAATAAATTAGACTTGAAGACATGAGAATCAATGTCCTCCAGTTTTTCAGTTTGGCAAAGGTTGAACAGTTTTGCCAAGATGTATTTAAATACCTGGTATACACTTCAACCAAAACACTCTAAAGTGTAGTTGCTGCTAAATGTTTTGAAAATAATTGGTTCAGTAATGAATGTTGATCTAACCAAGATATTTTATGTATTGTGCTGTTTTTAAATTATTCATTAATGCTTTTATGGTAAATATTCTATTTGATTTTATCTACCATTAAATCAGTAGTAAGTAGTGTAAAAAATTCAAATTAATGTAAATGTAATATTATGGCATAACAACATAAGAAAATGTTAACTGTACTGAATACTTTCTCTATAGACATACAGTTTAGTAAGAACTTGTTGAGCATACCATTATGATAACCAGTTTTCTGAAATATATAGTAGTATTGTAGTTTTTCAGGTAAAATCAAATTGTTTTTTATTGAATTAATCAGCTACTTGTCTTGACTCACCTTGATTACTTGAATAAATTAACAGTTTTGTTACTTTCACCTGTTACATACCATTTATATAAAGAAGATAACACAATATATTTTTGTAATCTTACAGGAACTTTACACAACACTCCTGACAATTGCATTTAGCAGCCTTTCCTGGAAAGACACAATAACCAGCCAAAGAACTGCAAATCAGGTTTGCTGGCCTTTGCTTAAACAGGTGAGAGACAGGACAATTGTTTAGAATTTTTTATTAATCAAGCACTACATCAACCTCTAATGGTTCAGTCTAATATTTTGAACAGAAATATTAACATCTTGTAATTATTGTAACATCTTGTTAAACCATTGTATGATTTAATTTTAAAGAAATTCTAATTTATTGTTGCAGGTAATTGGCGGTAACCTGTTAGGTGATGCTGTATCCTGGTTTTTCATAAGCATTCTCCGAGGTTTGCATGTGCATGGGCAGCATGAAGGATGCAGTGTGGCTCTTACACAGCTTGCATTTGTTGTTTATGAGGCACTGGTAAGTCTATTTCCTTCTGCATAATTAAATTGTCATTGTATTTATTATATATATTTAACTTGTTTCAGGAATATGATTTTGACTGAAACAAATGCACTTTTTTGGTTTTATACTATACTGGATAATACTAGATTGGCCCATTATGACTGTTTTGCTATGCAAGTATGCCCTGTAATAAAGTGATGGACAAACCTGGATTAGTTTCTTCTTTGAATCCTGTGCTTCTGGGATTGGCACTGGCTTCTCACACATATGAACAGGATAAGTGGGTTAGAAAATGGTCAGAAGAAGTGAATATGGAGACGGTGAAATAAAAAAAAACAGTATTTTAAGAATTAAATGTTGTAAATGAAAATTGTAGCTTTCTGCTTGTCTGAGATGTGGAAAATTGTTGTCTAATAAGTGTTATGTTGTTGCTGTTATTTTTGCACAGAGACCTCGGTACAGTGAGCTGAAAGTAGTTATGGAACAAATCCCCAATATCCAGAAAGACGACCTGGCTCAGTTCGACATGAAATTGATGAACCAGTCACAACACAAAATTTCAGATAAAAAAAGAAAAGACTACTTTAAACGACTCATCTCTGGAAGTTTTGGGGTAGGGTTTCACTTATAAGTGTAAAATGTAGTTTTCTCTGATAGAATTAATGACGACACTCTGATTGGCCCAGTGTGTGTGCATAAGTGTGCATAAGAATCTGTGATGCTATGTAATTAACTCCAGGTTTACCAGTTGATGCTTCATGAATTATGATTAAAAGAAAAAAAAAGTTCAGAAAGAATGAACAATCTGTTTGTTTGTTTTGTTTGTTTTGTTTGTTTGTTTGTTTGTTTGTTTGTTTGTTTGTTTGTTTGTTTGTTTCTTTCTTTCTTTCTTTCTTTCTTTCTTTCTTTCTTTCTTTCTTTTCTACCTATAGTCTGTACTGGAGAATCTCTGAAACCTTGAATTGAATTAAGTGGATTTGAAAATCTCTTATTGTATTATGAACTAGAGCAGAAAATGTTATCCTACAGACTTTTTTATCTTATTGAAATATTGTTTATAGAAATTGGTCAAGTGAATGATGCAGTTCTCCTAAATGCATCTGTCTGTAACTAGAACATACTGGCATGCTTATGGTTGTATAAAGTAGTTTGAGAGAAGTACTACTGTCTCTTTTTTATTATGAAAGAAAAATCATGGAGTTATAAGGATATTTTTTATGATGGTTTGTTAATTTTTTGGTTTCATAATTGCAAAGAATTTGCTTCTTCACTTTACATGAATTACTTTGTTTTGACCTGCCTTTGGTATAATTGCAATGTTTGCTTTTATGACTAAAATCAGTTTTTATAGCTTCAAAGTTTACTATGTATTTTCTCTCTTTAAATTAAAAATGTATTTTGTATTTTTTAGAAACCTCTTGGACAACAATTTAAGAAGGAAGTTCATATTAAAAATTTGCCATCACTCTTCAAGAAGACAAAACCAGAAGCCCCGGATATACTCGACACAGAGAAGGTTGAGTTGAGCAGTTTGTTTACATCTGGTGATGACATATAACAAGGACTCCTCACTTTTAATTGTTTACTGAAATCGGCCCTGTACATTTTCAGGTAACACCATATTATAGGATGACATTGCACATTTTCAGATGGTTGCATTCCACATTATTTTTGTTCCCAATCCTTTTCAGCTGCATATTTTTGTTTCCTGTGGGATTTTTTTTATTTTTTAATATTGCCTTTTTAGACGTTTTTGTACTGAAACACTAAGACACAAATGAGACAGATTCAAAAATGTGAAAGTGTGGAGTGCTGTTTATATTTTTATTGCTGTTTTGATTCCGAAAACTAATTTTAAAAAGTATTGTCTATTAAAAATAGTGTTGCAAATCTGTTTCAAAATAAGTTATTAAAAAATCTTGTACTTTGAGCAGTTTAGTTAAAAAAATTAAACCTGATAAAGTACACTTAAAAATGGTTCTTTATTGTGGTCTTTATGTTCTGTGAATATTAATGCGGTCTGTAGATTATCAAAATTTTAGTTTTCCTTTTAATTTCTATAAGGTTACTTTGTTGAAGTTAACAAAATGAATGTCTGCCATAACTTTGTCTATGACAACTGCACAGACTACAGGAGTAAATCAGTCATTCATCTGTGGACAATTTTTTTGGGAACTGACACCTTTACTGTAATTCACCAGGTATATGAAACAGTTTGTGCTGGCAGTGCATGTCGACTTTTAATGGCTTCTGTAATGTAGCCAGTAGCATTACTAAGAATAAAGACACTGATCATTTTGGTGCTTTTTGCCCTAGCTCTCAGATGATATGACACTTATCTGTCCTGCGCAAGCCATATTTTCAAAAAAGAAACTTTGCAGATGTTTGTGGAATTATTAAATCACTTATTGTGTTGCACTTTGCATACTTTTACTATCTGAAACATGTGGTATAGCGGGTCCACAGCGCTCTCAGCAAGAGCCAGTTTATTTAAATAAATAATCACCGCACTCGCGGCTTAGCGAGATCTGCGGTGTGGGCGTTTCTCACCTAAGTGCACAGGTGAGAGACTGCCCACATCCGTGATTGTTCCTGTGGCTAATGTGCTGCAGCTGCTATGTCCTCTCTGCATATATATAGAAGCGCGAGTCAGCCAAGGGAGGGGGAACAAATAAGGAAGAGAAAGAAAGACGGAGGCGGCTGGAGAAAGCAGGAGAGAGAGAGAGAGAGAGAGAGAGAGAGACGGTGCGAGTGGGCGAGAGAGTGAACGAGCGCTTGCAGGCAGCTGTGTGGGAGCCTGGGTGTTAGGCCAACACCAAGGAGTCGTAGTAGTAGTCGCTCCAGCTGAGTGATCAGGTAGCGGGAGTGACCAATGAAGAAGTGACTGTCTGCATAAGGCCGGGACGGCAGCGGGAGTCAGGAGGCTTGGAGGAGAAGTCCTTGTTGTGAGCGTCCTGGATTCCAAGGTTCCAAGTCTCAGGCCTGGGATGAGTGCCAGACCGAAGCCAGGATCGGGAGGACTCCAGACCTGTGTGTGTGTGTGTAAGAGAAAGGACAGCTGCTGAGTGAGCGTCTCGCCTGCTGTAAAGCCCAACCGGGAGAAGCAGTGTTTTTAACCTCCACGATTGCCACTGTTTCATTGGATTATTTATTTATTGAACATTGAAGATTTTTGGGAATCACTGCACTTATTTATTTGAACACTTTGTTTTTGTGTTGATGATATTTTACATAAAAGCACTTTGCACTTTTTTTCATCATCCCCTTGCTATTGTTGCCTCACTGTCTAGCTCACCTCGGTTATATCTATCGACTGTGTTGGGTTCAAGGGCTCCCGAACAGCGGATGGGAGCATGGAGCAGAACCCGCATCGTCACAAAACGTTAATAATTACAACCATCTGCTTGAAATGAGTGTTCATGTATGTGAGGTTTAAGCTCATTTTTTTTATCGTTTACTGCTAAAAAGACTATTAATCTCATGTGGTTACAGATATGTTTTACTTAGAAGTTTTCTGTTTGGCATTTTTTTTTATCTGGTTTCTTTACAAGTCTATCACATTTAATCCATTTATTTCCTGACAAATAAAAGCAACAGCATATCAAATTACATTCAATTTTCTTTTAACTTCCATTGGAATGATTTTTTGGTTAATGACAGAAAAAAATGACAATTACCATTTTAACCATTGTTTATGATCTGTGCCATTTTAAATGATGAATGCTTGTAACAATTGCCAATCGAACAAATTCAGAGCACTGCTTTATATTCCAAAATGGAAGAAGGTTGAACAATAATGATGCAGAGCTCGTGGCAAACTTTTTGGATCCTCAGGATGCTTCACATGCAGAACCCAACATGGTGCCACCAGCAGCTCTACTTCCATTCTGGCATGCAGCTAAGGATCTTACAGCCATTCTCCTCCTTGATTGTGCTGGGATAGACTTTGGCTCACTGCAATGCTGAATTGGATAGTATGGATCATGGATAGAAATACAGTCAGTGGCCACTTTCTTAGGTAGACCAGCTTCTTAACACAAATAGTCTGCTCACCTGGTAGGTAACCACCCATACAATCAGGTCGGGACTCAGACTACGAATGCAATGAATATAATTACTCCGACCTACAGGCTGTCAAATAAACTACACGCCGTGGAGCAGCGTGAAGAGGCTTTGTCTCTGATGCTGATGTCCGAGGTTCGATCCCCGCAAGGGGAGCAGTGGAGTGTGTATGCCTGATGAGCCCAAATAAGGGCGAAACACGTGTCGCATACTCTTTGAATTATTTGACAGTAAAACTGTGCAATATATATATATAGCCAATGTCATGAAAAAGTTAGTTAAACATTAGAACTGGCAACATGTGTGGTCTTAGTATTTTGAATTTACAGAGAATGGTAGGATTGATGCATACACTGAACAGACCAAAACTGCATATATGAGGTAACTATTTGCCTACACTAGACAAGTGCACATCAGCAGAAAATGAAACATTTAGTGTCCTCCTTGAAGGAATGATAACAGTGCTGGCCACAAGATTTATCACAAAACTGTAGGAACCAGTAAATTATCTGGCTGTTGCACAAATATGCAAAATTCAAACTGTCCAAAACACAATTTAGATGTATACAGGTAAGCAACTCCTGTGTGTCCACTATATTGGAAAATGGTTTTCTTCCATGAAGAGTGATCAATTAGGTAATCAGATGTTAATGAGCAGGGGCGGCACGGTGGCGCAGTGGTAGCGCTGCTGCCTCGCAGTTAGGAGACCCAGGTTTGCATGTTCTCCCCGTGTCTGCGTGGGTTTCCTCCGGGCGCTCTGGTTTCCTCCCACAGTCCAAAGACATGCAGGTTAGGTGGATTGGCGATTCTAAATTGGCCCTAGTGTGTGCTTGGTGTATGGGCGTGTTTGTGTGTGTCCTGCGGTGCGTTGGCACCCTGCCTGGGATTGGTTCCTGCCTCGTGCCCTGTGTTGGCTGGGATTGGCTCCAGCAGACCCCCGTAACCCTGTGTTCAGATTCAGTGGGTTGGAAAATGGATGGATGGATGTAATGAGCAGGATCCATTCAGGGAAGGGCCATGTAATAAGCACTAACCAGAGTGCATGTAGAGTCTGCATTTTGAAAATCTGTACATTTTCTCCCCTCCACACTGCAACATTAAATCTGTGTTTTTCAGAAGGGTTGTGAAGAGCATTTCGAAAAGTCCCTGTTTTTTTTATTTTAAAGACAGGGGTAGGATGAAAGAGGAATTGATGATGCCAAATTAGTCTTGTGTGGGTATGTGCTTAGGTGGAGTGGTGTTCCTGGTTTGCACCCAGTGCTTCCAAGGTTGACTTTAGCCACTAGTTACCCTAAATTGGATTAAAGGGGTTTGAGAATGTGTGCATTTTGTCTAATTATTGGCTTCTGGCAGTAATGCTAATTAAAGCTGTAGCATGCAGAGCTGGTCAAGACGCCATCTGTAAAAAGAGCCACAAAAAACAGCAGATGCATACGGAGGCCTGGCACTGCAGGTGTTGTGGAGAAATATTATTCAGAAAAAAACAAGCATAGTGTTCAGATGGGCAGCACACAAAACTGTCTCAGTTCATGAAATGAGCTCAGTGGATTGGGTGCGGCTCATTTTTATTTCAGTCCTAATCACATAACATTCCTGTTTCGTACATATTTATCTTCATAATAATGACCTCATGCTGTACCTGTTTTCCTTGCCTGGTAAACTTCTTTCCCCTAATAACCATCAAACTTTTCATAACAATCGTTAGGACTTGAAGGTCGTATTTGCCACCTTGTGTGGAGATGACCATCACCTAATCATCATGTACATTTTTCACATTCCTAATCTTGAGCTAACAAAAATTGGTGGCCTTTTAATGAATCAATCCTCAACATTAAGTTGGAACCATGATGATCCACATATGTGAAATGGAACTGTTCAATTAATTGCTTGTTGCACCAGCATCCCTTAGACTAAAATCATAGGCAGCTGTGCTAGTAAGCACAGCACGCACCTTCACTGAAAAAGGCTAAGCTGCTGAAGCTGGAAGCAGTAGGTGGCCTTGAGCAGACAAGCACAGTGTTTTCTAAAAGGAATAAAATACAAGCCTTTACTAATTAACCCTGAAATTTTTACATTGCTCAAAGCCAGCTGATATAATATGTTTTGCTTTAACTTGATTAATTAAGATACTCATAACCATCCATCCATCGTCCAACCCGCTATATCCTAACACAGGATCACAGGAGTTTGCTGGAGCCAATCCCAGCCAGCACAGGGCGCAAGGCAGGAACAAATCCCTGAGCAGGGTGCCAGCCCACCACAGGGCACACACACACACACCCAGGACAATTTAGGATCACCAATGCACCTAACCTGCATGTCTTTGGACACTGGGAGGAAACCCACGCAGACACCCCGGGACGCGAACCCGGGTCTCCTAACTGTGAGGCAGCAGCGCTACCACTGTGCCACCATCCTCATAACCCTTACTATATAAATTTTAATAGAATTTTAAAATGTTTATATGTTTAAAATGTTCATGTGCTAGCATGCAAGATTGCTTAGTTTTCTTTAAGATTAAGGATCTTTAAAGTTTTTCAATACTTGTTTAGTCTTTTGTCAGCCAGAAGACCCAGCAGAGCCGTCATTTCCCAAAACAGAAGCTTATTTACTTAGTTCATTCAAAAAACACAGCTTCCTTGGTTCATAGAAAACAAGGCAAGTAAAAAACGAGAAGGCTTGTAAAATAATGGTGCCTGTTTAAGCTACTTAAAAAAGCATCTCCTTTTAATAGTAAAACCAATAACAGGGCACATTGATCCTTAGTCTACATTTCAACACAGGCAGGCAGGCAGGCAGCAGTCAGTAAAGCTGAGAATCTGCTTAGTAGGTTCCTAACTAGAAGATCCTGCTTAGTTTGGGAACTAAATAAAGAAAAAAGACAGCTCACAATGTGGTAGGCCATGAGTTTTTACATTGCATTCAACTTATAAGCCTGCAGCTCTTGTTAAATACTGAACTTTACAGATTTACCTCCTGAGCGGGCACCTTTGATATTGCAAGGGACCAAGTTTCCCATGCCATGTTTCTATTTAGCTATCCAAATTACCTTACAGTATGTACAAACGTTTCAGGATATGTCAAATAAAGAGCTCCGGTCCTGCCGTTGTTTTATGACAGCCAGAAGTCAGGGTTGGTTAAACTGCACTTGACGTGCTGAGCAGAATCAGTGAACCTTTATAAAATTCATATCCATAGTTCTGGATTGTCATATTAATCTAAACGGTAGGAGTGGATCATAACGTTAACAGATGGCTGCTTCTAAACAAAACAGAATTCTGCTTAATTAAAATGTGTTTAACTTGTCTACAGTGCACTTTGACATTATTATTGAGGACAATTAAGGGTTTGCTAAAATGACAGACGAGTTAGGTAGGCTACATTTCTCCAGAGCTTTTTAATGCCAAACTCTTACCTTCTTTCTCAATATAATACTCGAACTTAATTTCATGTAGTGGTATTCATTGACACACAGTGGTTAATGCTGCTGTCCTGGGTTAAAATCCCTAACCCAGTCCCAGCCTGCATGGAATTTGCAGGTTGACCCGTTGTCTGTATGGATTCTCCTCCAGCATCCCCAAATTGTGCAGATTAGGTTAATTGATGGCTTTGTGTGAATTTCCCTTGCAATAGATGGGCTCCCAGTCCCGTGTTAATCTCTGCATTGCATGTGATACTGCTGGGATTGACTCCAGCCTAAAGTGACCCTAAATGAGTTGAGCAGGGACTTGTGTTATTAATCAAATAATCAAGTAAACGTTTATTGTCACAAGTACAGCACAGAGTGAAATTCTTGCTGGTATATCTGACCAATAGTGAGGAACAAATTCCACAGTGTTTCCTTTACCTGAGTTTGGCGAAGTCACAGAAATGTTTGGGAACTCCTACAAGCTCTGTAAAACACATTGAAGTCAATGGAGAAGATAGACAGACACTTTATTAATCCCTAAGGGGAAATTCACATAATCCAGCAGCGGCATACTGATACAAAAAACAATATTAAATTAAAGAGTAATAAAAATGCAGGTAAAAACAGACAATAACTTTGAATAATGTTAGCGTTTACCGCCCCGGGTGGAATTGAAGAGTCGCATAGTGTCGGGGAGGAACAATCTTGTCAGTCTGTCAGTGGAGCAAGACGGTGACAAAAGTCTGTCGCTGAAGCTGCTCCTCTGCCTGGAGATGACACTGTTCAGTGGATGCAGTTGCAGTGGACTAGTTTTTAGTGGATTATAATGGTACAATGGTCTTTTAAGTGTCCCTGAGAACTAGGGAAGCATCTGTCAACAATGCGAGTCAGATTATTGTGTATAAAACTGTGACCTGAGCTGTGAGGCATCAGTGCTAAACACTCCACCACCACCACTATACCTCAAAATAACAAAAGGCACAGATGGAACGGGTACAACAAACAAAAGACAAGAAATGGCTGCAAGCTAGCAATAAGTAAATAAAACTTGGGTCACTGCGATCACAGAGTTCGAATCTTGGTGCACACATTGGATGTGCCATGAAGCAGTGGTGTGGGACTGGCTCATTCCATTGTTTGAAGTTGTTGCTCCGGGCACAGCTCCAACATCTTTTTTGTTTCCCAGGACTCTGTGTAGATGTTTCCCATTTTTTTCTTCTATCAAGAAGAAAGAAATACCTTGTAAATAGTATTAAATCTTTTGTTATTTCACAGGGTCTCATTTTGACACCGGTGGTTGGGCTCCTTTGTGGCTTCTTTTGACTCCTAGTTAGTAGCACATGGCTAATTTTGAATGCAAATTAACCATGTGGTGCTGTGTTGACAGCACATGGGGGATCAGTGATATATATCCAGCGACATTACTCAGACTATTTTCATTATGGTCAACTAATGTACCCCTTAAATAAAAAATACTGCTTTTTTTTTTTTTAATTCATGTGTGTGACGATGCAGGTTTGCTCCATGCTCCCATCTTGCGTTCGGGGAGCCCTTAAACCCGTCACCATTGGTAATGTCACCGATGAGCATGGCAGTGAGGCATAACAAATGGAGCAAGTTGATGGTGTAATAGTGCAAAGTGTTTTTATTAAAAACAACTAACAAAACAAAGTCCAAATTAAATACAGTAAGTGCAGTGCATTCAAAGTTATTAAATAAATAACCCCAAAAAACAGAAGTGAAGGTTAAAATCCAATAGAAAAAAAGTCTTTTAAAAAACAACGAGGTTAAAATAATGCTGGAAGCAATCCTTAACAACACAAAGCCTGGTGTCTTTTTACCTGGTGGCTCCCCTGCTTCTCCCATCAGGCTTTGCAACAGGAGAGTCGCCATACCTGCAGCTGACCTTCTTTCTGCATATCTAATCTGGTGGCCTTCCGATCCCTGGCTCTGGTTCAGCTCACCAAAATTGAGACTTGGCTTCCCTGGCGACCAGGACGCCCATCTCAGGGAATTCACCGCCCAAACTTCCCGACTCCTGCTTCCTTCTCGACCTTACGCGGCCAGCCGTCCTTCTGCCGGTCACTCCCGTTCCTTCCTAAAATGCTCAGTGGGAGCGACCACTTCCAGCTGCCGAGGTGTTGGCCAAACAACCCTGCTAGGGCTCACTCTTCAGCTGCCTGCCTGCGAGCCTTCGCTCGCTCGCACCATCTCTCTCTCTCTCTCTCTCTCTCTTCCACGTGGCTTGCTGCTTCCTGCTCTCCTGCAACCTCCGGCTCTTTCTCCTTCCTTTTTTTCTTCCCCTTCAAACCGCCTCACACTTCTATTTATCAAGAGGACGTGGCAGCTGTGGCAATCAGCAGCTTCTGGGAACAATTACGGATGCGGACCGTTTCTCACCTGTGCACTTAAGTGAGAAACGCCCACATCACGAACTCCTCGGGAACCGCTTCGGCCACACTACCACCACGCCCCCTCGCTAAGCTGCAAGCGCGGTGATTTTTTATTTAAAATTAGCCCCCCTGACGTGAGCTGTGGACCCGTTATACCACAATATGGGGTCAAAATCTGGCTGAAGTACTGATCGGGTCATGACTTCAATCAAGATTGAAGCAGATCGGCAGCCATCTTACAGTATGTATGCGTTGCGGCGGACGGCCAGGTCCCATGACCGGCCGGGATGCCCCTTTCAACATATGTTCCAGGGGAGTAACCATGGGCAGGTCAATACCTTCCCCGGGGCGCTTGGTGGCAGCCTCCCTGGCTGACGGTGTTGCCTCAACTTCCCGCAGGGCTCCAAGGGAAATGGAGTCCTCCACAGCCCAGCTGGGATCTGGGGTGGCCACCAGGGGGTGCTGCATGGGTTCCTGAGCCCAGCTGGACGAGTCTTCAGCCCCACCCAGAAGTGCAACTGGAAACAGGTGATCAAGCACCTGGAGCACTTCTGGGTGGGCTATAAAAGGAGCTAGCAACCACCACTCAGGGGCCAGAGTCGGGAGGAGGAGGACAAAGCTTGGAGGAGGAGGAGGAGGAGGAGGAGGAGGAGGAGGAGGAGGAGTGGTGGTGGTGGTGGTGGTGGTGGTGGTGGAAGAGAGAGGAGTGTGCTATACATTGTGTGTTTTCAGTTTGTGCTTGGGACTGTGTTGTGGCTGAGGGACACGGGGAAGATGTGCCTTCCAGCTGAAGAAAATAAAAGTTTATTTATTTTTATACATGCCTCCTGTGTCCAATCTACAGTACAGGCCAAAAGTTTGGACACACCTCCTCATTCAACGTGTTTTCTTTATTTTCATGACCATTTACAGCACTCCATCACTCTCCTTATTGGTCAAATAGCCCTTACACAGCCTGGAGGTGTGTTTGGGGTCATTGTCCTGTTGAAAAATAAATGATTGTCCAACTAACCTGACTTCTGCACAACACAACTGCTGGTCCCAACCCCATTGATAAAGCAAGAAATTCCACTAAATAACCCTGATAAGGCACACCTGTGAAGTGAAAACCATTTCAGGTGACTACCTGTTGAAGCTCATCGAGAGAATGCCAAGAGTGTGCAAAGCAGTAATCAGAGCAAAGGGTGGCTATTTTGAAGAAACTAGAATATAAAACATGTTTTCAGTTATTTCGCCTTTTTTTGTTAAGTACATAACTCCACATGTGTTCATTCATAGTTTTGATGCCTTCAGTCATGAAAATAAAGAAAACACATTGAATGAGGAGGTGTGTCCAAACTTTTGGCCTGTACTGTATGTCGGGTCGGGCGCTTATATAGCACCTTATTACAGTGTGAAAGTTCTGCTCATGGCTGCTACAGCTCTGTGCTGTCATGCTGGACTGACAAAATATCAATGAGCACTGGGGAAAAATATTCACTTAAGCCAGCTGCACAGCAAATTTCCACAAAAATATTCGGGAAAAAAGATCACCAGCGAACACAGCTTATTCACTGAGAAAATTGCTTTTCGCTGATCAACAAGCATACATGCTGCCACTGTCCTGCACCATCATCAGCAAATTAACAACACAGAGATCAGGTGACATTGGACTGAAGAGTAAAAATATATCACAAGGTCTTATGGAAATATCAAGGCACATAATGTAATGGAGAATATCAAGCATATAAGTTAATATATTTTAATGTATCTAACAGTATCAAATTTTAAAATGTTTTAACAGACAGGGAAGTTAATGTCTAATAATACCTCATTTTGAAGAAAAATAAGCTATTGTAATTTCTTCCCCCCCCAGAATTTAATTGATAAATGTATCATCTATGACGGAGAGGGGGAGAACTGACCAGAGTGGGACAGTTTATGACTTAATGACCTGTATATCCTTTCTTTCTTGTTTGTCTGAAATTATATCTGCGTATCCTTTGAAACCGGAGAAAATGCTGATGTGAAGACACGAAAGGGGTTGTGCGTGTGTGTGCCTGATCTGTGTCATTGATGAGTCAGGGGCTAGAGACCGCAGTAAGAGAAGGGTGGCATGCTGCAGGCTTTCTCTCTGCCCTTTTCCATCCTGAGGAAACCATCTCTCTTGGTGGCCATATCCAGACCGGCCCCACTGCCTGGCCCTACACAGACAGCATGTTGGATCAAAGGCCATGGAGGACCACGATGGACCATTCAAAGACAGAAAGCCACCTGGAAGTGTAAGCAAGATGAACAGATTATTACTGAGATTGTATTAATACTATTATGCCAACATTCTATGATATGGCGTGTCATGAGGCTTAGCTTTAGTGTGGTAATAAATCTGTTTGTAGCTTTACTTTTCTTTTTAAAAAGTAGGGGGCTTTGCCCCCTGCTCGCTTCACTCGCCGAACCCCGGACGGGTGCTATGCGCTCACCACTTTGCGTTTCTGCCACTCGCATATGGGGATGCAGATGTACAATTTAAACAGATTGTTATTTTCATAGGAATTGTTACATATGCATAATAGAATTGACTATTTTACATTACAGCAAGTAATTAACCATAGTAAAATGTAATAATTTGAAAGTAAATTATGTTTCATGTTGCGTTCAAGTTTTTAGTTGCGTTATATAATTTTGTTCTGTTTGGTTCTGAAATTAACACGCAAATACTTTTTAAACTTACACTTTTACTGTAAAACTTCAGTTATAACATCCATTTATCCATCCATTACCCAACCTGCTATATCCTAACACAGGGTCACGGGGGTCTGCTGGATCCAATCCCAGCCAGCACAGGGTGCAAGGCAGGAACAAATCCCAGGCAGGGCGCCAGCCCACCGCAGGGCACACACACACACCCACACAGCAAGCACACACTAGGGACAATTTAGGATCACCAATGCATCTAACCTGCATGTCTTTGGACTGTGGGAGGAAATAAAAAAACAAAAAAAAAACAAAAATCTGTCGGAGGAAACCCACACAGACACGGGGAGAACATGCAAACTCCACGCAGGGAGGACCCGGGAACAGAACGCAGGTCTCTTTACTGCGAGGCACCAGCGCTACCCACTGCGCCACAGTGCCACCCTCAGTAAAAACTATTTTTTAATTACATTTTCATCAATATTGCATTGAATTTTGATTCTGTGCTTGGACTTGCATCATGACAACGCAACATATAACTGCCTGTGTGAGAATTTAGTTTCTTTCTCTCTAATAAATAAACAATTTGGAATGTTTGTCTCTGTGATTTGTTAATTGTCTTTGCAAAATCTATTCCAACGGGAAACTGTTAATGTTTTAATACGAATGGCATATCAAGATCTACTTTGGTGTCTAATGTTATCCGGGGAAGATGTACTACATTACCTTTCTTGGATACATCCTTCTTTCAACAGTAATTCAGCCGGTGGAAGACCAGACGGTGTTAACGGTTTTAGATATTTTCGAGATATTGTAAGTTGATGTTTTCATCTTCCACACAATCACCACCAACTGTTTCAGTATAGTCCATTGATACACATTTAACCAATTTGCCGTGTAACCAATCAACAATTTTTGCAATAATTTGTTTGACTAGGATTGCCCATGTACTCATTTCTTCTGTTGATATCCCTTTGGGATGAAATTCGTCAATAAGATTTGGACATAAAACGTCTTCTTTAATTGGGAACTTAAAGTGAGGAAAACGTAAAAATTTATAAGAGCTGAGAGAGCAGGAAATGTGTCTGTCAAAAGTATTCACACGAATGAGATGTGAGAGGACCGTGTGCGTGTTTGAATATGGTTGCGTGTCTTGAAACAATCTCATGTCAAAAGTCTTGTCTCGCAGGACTTGGAAAAAATCTTCCAAAAATTCTTGTCTCAGGATTTTTTTTATATAATAGAGAGAGTTTTGAAAGCCCTTACCCTGTTCATGTGAGTTGATACTGGTGTCTAAGGCACCAGTAAGAAACTGCTGAGCAGCTACATGGATCACATCCCAGGTGTAAGTGTGCTCTGAAGGTTGTGTGGGGTCTGGAGGCCTACCAAGCTATGCATGTGGCCGAGGCTGGAGGTGCTGACATCCTGGTGTTACTCCATTGTTGTGGATAAAGAATACAGAAAAACCTGTGAGTGAATTGAGGACCCAGAAACGGTGCAGGAATGTTACGAATGTGCAAAGTTCAGGAGAGTTTACATGAGCGGAATATTTGTTTGCATTATTGTGTGCACACATATTCAAATCTAATCCCCCTTAATATGGCCAATTCCTTCTGAATTGAAGCACGCAGTGTCATAAGCGTGGCTACTGTAAGCCCATTGGAAAGAACAGGAGAAGCGCTGGCTGGGATTGGTTATAGAAATCCCGCAGACATACAAAACGGCGCTGCAGTCCTTAGAGGTTGTCGGTTTGTGTCTTTGTCGTGTTGTCTTTTAGATCTAGTAACCTTCTGATTGATCTGTTGGAGAGAAGGTAGTGAAATACCTTTAATTAAGACCTCTGAAGAACCTTATAGAGTGCAGGCAGATTCTGTGGTCAGCCACCTGTTGGCTTAATTTTATTTTTGAGTGTAGTTTTTGCCATCCATCCATCCATTATCCAACCTATCCTAACTACAGGGTCACGGGGGTCTGCTGGAGCCTATCCCAGCCAACACAGGGCACAAGGCAGGAAATAAACCCCGTGCAGGGTGCCAGCCCACCGCAGGGCGCACATACACACCCACACACCAAGCACACTCTAGGGCCAATTTAGAATCGCCAGTGCACCTAACCTGCATGTCTTTGGACTGTGGGAGGAAACCCACGCAGAAACGGGGAGAACATGCAAACTCCACGCAGGGAGGACCCGGGGTTTGTAGTTTTTTCATTTTGAAATCTCTTTCCCATGAGCAGTTTTCAGGATGGAAACAGGGAAAAGCCTCAGATTGTCTTGTTTTTTTTTTTCTCTTTAATAATTTATGCCTTTTGTACTTTATTTTTGATTGTGTCCTTGCACTTGAACTGTTTTTTTTTATTGATAACTAATTGCCTGACAAAGGACTGTTTTTTTGGTGGCACTTAATGGAATAAATAATTTTTAATATTTTTCTACATCTTCAGCATATGTGTCTGTCACTACCACCCTGGTTTATCCTCAGCCATGAATTACAAGATGTCCAAGGTGTAATTGTACTGGGGGTTTAAGAAGAAAGGGACATCACACACTTACATTTATACTCTTTTATGTTTTGGGCGTGTTATGTATACTTATGTAACTTTCTCTCCTGCTTGTTCTGGTCCTCCAATCTAATTGCCTGGGGTTACAGATGTAAAGGAAATGGAGAAATGCTGCACTATAATAGCAGTAAATCCTGACAATATGATAAAAATATGGGATTTGGGGCATTCTGTTAATATGCTGTTCTGTTAATATTCTGTTCTGATAATAGGGTGACGCTTTTATCCAGGGCAAATTTTGAGGGGTAGCTTGGAGTGGTCCCAGCTGGCAAAGGGTGCAAGGTAGCAACAACAACCAGGCCAGGTAAAACGATCAGTTCGATCGAATGGGATGAAAGGAGAGAATCAAGAGCTGCCCTGAAGCTTTAGTGTGACACGTCCTGATTGTGATGAGGCGATCTGACGCTTTACTCACAGATGATCTGCAGGACAGATTTCACTTCCCAACGTTTGTTTAAATACAACAAACATGAGCCAACAATCGCTGCCAGGCCTATTCAGCAATGGTTAAAAATTAAAAACAGAAAATAAATCACCTATAAACCAATCAGCCTTAGACATTAAGGTAAAAAAAAGGTGTGTACGAACGTCTGTATAAGGCCGAGATTTTGCAGATTGCACGAAGTGCCGAAATAAGGACCAATTCAGCTAGCAGGTAGGTGCGCGCTCACGACGAACGGGAATTAGCGGGGATGCGCGAGAGAGGAAGAGGCACATTGTGTAATTGTAGCACAATGCTAAGCTAAAATTACTATTTGTGGCATTTCTCTTCTAATTCGCAGCCACGCGGAAAGGTGAACTGATGAATGTACACAGTAGTTGTTTTCCCCGTGGCGCAGCGCAACAATGTATACTTTTCCTAGATACATAAACTGGGCACGTGGGTTAAACTGATGCCACATTATGGGCCGATCGCAGTCGCTGATATTCTCGCCTCCTCAAGTCAAATTAAACGACTAAAAATCGCTGCCCATGTCACATTTACTGACCGGATCAGAACAGCCGTGCTCGCCGCTTTTTCTGACAGCCAAAAACGTTTTACCTGACAGAGCGGCGCTTTGGAAGGATTAACAGCTACAGCTACATTCTCTTCCCGTTAATTCTTTTTTCCATTCAGTTATTAGAACTTTAGAACACTCTAGACGAGAACAGGCCATTCAGCCCAACAAAGCTCGCCAGTCCTATCCACTTGTTTCTTCCAAGAAAACATCCAGTCAAGTTGTGAAAGTCCCTAACGTCTTACTGTCTACCACACTACTTGGTAGCTTATTCCAAGTGTCTACGTTTCATTGTGTAAAGAAAAACTTCCTAATGTTTGTGCGAAATTTACCCTTAACAAGTTTCCAACAGTCTCAATCCACTGTACTAATTCCGTTCATAATTTTAAACACTTCAATCATGTCACCTCTTAATCCTCTTTTGTTTAAATAGACTCAGCTGTTTTAACCTTTCCTCATAATTCAACCCCTATAGCCCCTTAATCAGCCTAGTTGCTCTTCTCTGGACTTTTTCTAGTGCCTTTTGTAGCCTGGAGACAAAAACTGCACACAGGACTCCAGATGAGGCCTCACCAGTGGATTGTAAGGGTTGAGCAGAACCTCCTGTGACTTGTACGCTACACATCAGGGTGCTATATATCCTAACATTCTGTTTGCCTTCTTAATGGCTTCTGAACTCTGTCAGGAAGTCGATAGCTTAGAGTCCACTATGACTCCTAAATCCTTCTCATAAGCTGTACTCTCAATTTTCTGACCCTCCATTGTGTATTCAAACCTCACATTTTTACTTCCTATGTGTAATACTTTACATTTACTGACATTAAATTTCATCTGCCACAAATCTGCCCAAGCCTGTATGCCATCCAAGTCCTTCTCTAATGATATAACGGATTCCAAATTATCTGCTATTCCACCTATCTTGGTATCATCTGCAAACTTAACCAGCTTGTTACTTATATTGTTATCTAAATCATTTATATCTATTGAAAATAGCAGCAGCCCTAGCACTGACCCTGTGGAACATCGGCCAGTTCTGATGAGGTTCCTCGCACCATCACCCTCTGCTTCCTGTGTCTGAGCCAATTCTGCACCCATCTAAAAACATCACCCTTATGGTATATAAAAGACTAGATGCAAGGTTCTCTTCAATATGTGAGGTTTAAAACACACGTTTCTTATTCTTCATCACTACATTTTATAAATGTACTACCTGCTGAGAATTCATTGGTTCATTTGGTTGTCAGCTGTCTAACGTACACAGCCCAGCCATCCGATTAATGAAAAAATCAAACCTGTTGGATTTGATCCTAGTTGGTTGTTGAGCGTGTCACATTACATGATCAGCTTCTCGAAAGATGGATACAGTATATAGTTAGCTTGATATTCGACATTGGTTTGAAATTCAGACGTTGATGCTTCATATATTTGAAATGAAAACAGAACATGTCATTAAAACCAACTTTGGAAAAAAAATCACATTTTCCCTCAATTTGTTTACAAGTACCCCGACGGTTATGTAAATGAACGCTGCTCTTGAGGTATTGAAAATGATTGACACGTGAGTTGACCAATAAGCATCCACCTTAAGGTAAACTGGCCAGAACACGACACACAAAGGAGCTGAGAGACACTTGTAAAGTTGTAGAAAAGCTGACCTGTGGTTAAATGTTATGTTGAATAAATATTATAGAGTTTTATCAGAATTTGACTGCATCAAAACGTCATGTGCATTCAACATATGTGACAACTACAACTGAAAATTGCTGGAAAAGTCATCTAATGTGACATTGCCTTTAAGTGGAGACCCTGAGCCAGATGTGTATTTGCACTGAAGAAGTTTTTTGGGTTTCCCTCAGTTTATGTAGGCTACCTGTTGTCAGTTCTCAGGGTTCCTTGTTATCAATAATTGCATAGGTACACAGATGTTTATGCCTGCATGCAGAAAGCTGTAAATGTCATGTCCTCCAACACATACATAGCCTAATGGTTTGACACAACGTGGCTTGTTTGGCATGCTTGAAGACCATGCAAATGGTCATACTGTATATGAAGACCATAAATGTTTAAGAACTGGTCGAATTTTTTTGTCCGTGATGATGATTGGCTTATGAGGTGATTAATTCTGTGTCCATAAAATCTTGTTTGAACAAGATTAAAAACACTGATTTTTGGGACTTCAGGGGCTCCATATAAAAGATAGCTTAAAAAAGGGGGAAAAAAACCCCAATGAATTCTTTAGGTTATCTCTTCAAACACAACCATGGAAAAAGTGCACATCCAGTTAAAATGTCTCGGCAGTGAAGAGGTAGCATGGGAAAGACTTATCAAATGAGCAGTGGAAGGTGCGCTATTGCTCTTTTAGTTTTTAGTGATTTTACTGGCTGCATCTGAGCAACGCTGAACTATAACCTTAGTTGACAATGTTGAAGCAGATCAGGCACAGGCACCCTCAGCCCCAAAGAAGGCACTCGGAGTCTCAGGGCAGGCAGCAGAATCGAGTTTTATTACATGATGCACACAAGTCTCAGTTCAGATGAACTGAGCACCCAGTTTTATTACAATTCTTATCATAAAACTCATTACTCATCCTCGTCTGACTCCTAATCGTCTTGTAGCCTTGGACCTGCCTTCAATTAGTTCCACCAACGTTTCCAGCCTAATGAGAATAGTGCTTTGTCCTGCTTATCATGCCCACTTGGCAGGTCTTCACCATTACCTAGTGCCCATCTCCTGATCCTATGTCCATTATCTGACTGAAACTTTCCAACGTTACTCCTTACCCTGTGCAGGTGTCTGAGACCTGTTTATCGATCGATTCCCACCAGCAAGTTGGGATCAGGCAGACCCACACATAAGATACTGGGCTACTCAAATGAATAATTCCTTGTTAAACACACATCCCTCAAGGCTCGAGGTCTGGGCAGCTGCATCTCTAAGACAATGGTGCCGTTTCTTATCAAACACACTTTCCTTGGCTTGTCGTCACCTCATTCTAGTGTCCTGGCAAGCAGAGAAGGAGGCAGAGGCCTAGCTGTGGCAAGTAACTGCTTTTCTTAAAACAATGGCCTGTTTAGCCCTCTCAAAGTACACAGTGTCCTTGACTGAAGTTTTTAAGCTTAGCAGCAAGATATTGGTGGTTTGCAGCTGCAAAGAGAAAAATAATAAAATATACAGATGCAGGCTTTTTATGATTTAACCCTTACTATACTAGCGTGCACTAAGACACTTTGAATATATGCAAATCATCAACTTTAAGAATATACTTTTCTATAACAACACACCTGATAGGCCCCTTTTATGAATTTATAATAGATTGGTGTGTGTAACGAGTAACAAGGACTCGGTAGAAAATTCAATGAAGTAAAAAGTGTGCTATTTGACCGAAAAATGTAGTGGGGTAAAAGTAAAAGTAGGCCTAAATGAAATTTACTCAAGTAAAGTACAAATAGCTCAAAAATGTACTTAAGTGAAGTAATAAAGTGGTTGTACTTTGTTTTTTTATGCTGCTGAGCAATAGTGAGGCCTCAAATGGGGTACTATGTACCGTTTTGGTCTTCATATTATAAAAAATCGGGAGTGGTCTGCCCTAAACTTTCTCATATGCTCAGATATGGGGATGGATATTTGAGGTTGAAGGTAAAGTTGAATAAATTTGACTCTGCAGCTGTATGAATAAAAAAGTACCTCTTCCGATTAGCGGAAATACCTGAAATATTGATAGAAATCTATGTTTTGTACCTAATACTTGTATGCAAAATTTGGATGACCTAAGTGAAAGTGTACTCAAGTTATTGTGTTTACATACACACACACACACACACACAGACACACAGACACACACACACACAGACACACACACACACAGACACACAGACACACACATACACACAGACATAATTCCAAAAATGGTATTTTCAGACTCAGGGAGGTCTAAAACGTAAAGATTCATCAAAATCTCGAAATCAAATTTTTGGACAATTACAATAGTTTCCCTACGAGAAAGCAAATTGGACTCAGGGACGTCTAAAACGTTCAGGTTCATCAAAATCTCGAGGTCAAATATCTGGACGACTACAGTACTTTGCCTATACTTCGTATACAAGAAAGTAAAAAGACATAGAAGCGCCACATGAAGTCCAGAGTAGAGAGACTAGGCTGATGAGAGGACTAAGAGGTCTAAATTATGAGCGGAAATCGAAGCAGTCGAACCTTTTCAGTTCAAGCAAACAAAGATTAAGAGAGACATGATTGGTGTGTTTGAAATTATAAAAGGGTAAATTAGTACAGTGGATCCCAGGTATCTGTGGTGGGTTGGCACCCTGCCCAGGATTGGTTCCTGCCTTGTGCCCTGTGTTGACTGGGATTGACTCCAGCAGACCCCCGTGACCCTGTGTTCGGATTCAGCAGGTTGGAAAATGGATGGATGAATGGATGGATCCCAGGTATTTATGTAATGACACTGACAAGTGTATCCAGCAGGGGGCACACTCTCCCTGGGAATATATTCATTGGAGATGGCAGCCTTTACTAAACCAATATTATATTTGTATTATAGCTTTCCTCAGGGGTACATACTGGGGATTCTAAAAGAAAGAAAGAATCAGTAACACTAAAGGAAGAATGTACTTAGCTTCTGTTTAATACAGGTATCGGCTTAACACTATACAATATAATATTCAAAAGAGAGCTGTTGGTGAAAGCATGATGCAGTGGGGGGTTCCTGTAGTCAGTATTTCTCCAACTTTGAGAGAGAGTGCGGGAAGGCATTGTGTCCTATGCACAGATAGGAGTAATATCTTCCATCCGTCTTTAGGTTAGCTCTGAGGTTCAGTGCTGTTGTCCAAGCTTTATGCCTTTTTTAAAGTTCAAGGTTCCCAAACATGGGTAGAACTTTTTGCTAGCATAGAAGTAATAGGAAATAGCACACAGTTACTGCAAACCATAGTCAGACTGTGAGACCACTGGGCACACCTACGCTCCTTACTTAGCTGACAGTGGCCCTGGCCATATATTGATCATCTCCAAACAGGGCACATCAGCGCTTTTAAACAGCCTGCCTGAGTCATCTGACATTTGTGTCTTCTCATCTCCCTGTCATGTTCTCTCTATCAGCTGATTTGTGTGGCTTTAGCAAATACCCATTTTAAATAAAATAATGTGTATGGAATAACCCTCACAGATCCAACCATCCATCCATCCATCCTCTTCTGCTTATCCAAGATCGGGTCGCAGGGGCAGCAGCTTGAGCAGAGATGCCCAGACTTCCCTCTCCCCGGCCACTTCTTCTAGCTCTTCCGGGGGAATCCCGAGGTGTTCCCAGGCCAGCTGGGAGACATAGTCCCTCCAGCGTCTCCTGGGTCTGACCCGGGGCCTCCTCCTGGTTAGACGTGCCCAGAACACCTCACCAGGGAGGTGTCCAGGAGGCATCCTGGTCAGATGCCCGAGCCACCTCATCTGACTCCTCTCGATGTGGAGGAGCAGCGGCTCTATTCTGAGCCCCTTCGGATGACTGAGCTTCTCAGCCTATCTTTAAGGGTGAGATCACATTGGCAAACTTCAAACCATTGGCTACATAAGATGAGTCACTGATAGTTTGAGCTGGCATTCCATTATGCAAATGAGTTGTATTAGGACTCATCCTGCATTCCATTTGAACTGGAAAGTCAAGAATTTCCAAGTTCCTAGTAGGAAGTTATAGCTGGAATGCTTCCTAAAGTCAGATTTTCTACTTGGAAAGTCAGAACAGACTCGCCAACTCCGACCTCAAAATCCAAGATGGCTGCACCGCTCATCGACAGAAGTAAAAGCTGTAGTAGCATTATACTGTTTAGTAACACTTCTGTCTGTGTCTCACTAAATCAGCCAGCCATACAGTACTGTCCAACCTCTATCTGTGGACATGTACATATGGTGTTTGGGTATGCACAATACTGTGTAATACGTTGTTCAGTCATTGTCTGTAAGAGCAAGCACAAGAAAGGTTTTTACTTATGATTTATGATTTACTTGAATGTGGTCAACTTGGGTGTGAGGCAATGCTCAGTTCTGACAATTGACTTCCGAGGTAAATGAAATGCAGCATCAGAACTTGAAAAGTGCCTTGGTACGATTCTTGCTAAAGAAATATGTTCTATAAAATGAAGAACATTCATTCATTCTCTCAGCTTTTTCCAGTCCTGGATTATCTGTGGACTATATAATAATTATGCTTGTGTGAGTGTGCCCAGTGATGGCATCAGGTCAAAGGCTTGTTCTTACCTGTTGTTCGCCATCTCTCCATAACAGTGTGTTGGAATAAGTCGGTTTAGCAAACAGATTGATGAATTTCTTTGATGGTGTCATCATTGAAAGAATGTCTAAGATGGTAAACTAATACATTTTTCCTGTATTGAATTCCTTTATCTTTAAGCATGGTTTCCTTGTGGCCTGCCATCTGTGTTTTTCTCCCTGGTATCCTGATTGTCCAGCCCCTAATTGTGGGAGGTCCCCAGAATGTTCCTGTGAACAGGACTGATGTCATTGAAATGGCAGATTTTTCTGTGGACGAATACAATGAAAAGTCAACTGATGAATATTTGGTGAACGATATACAAATAGTAAAAGCCACAATACAGGTAAATATTCTTTCAAGTTTTTCCTAACCAAACTTTTTATTTCTTTTTCAAAACATTTATTTTGTATTTAATAGGTGATTGCAGGAAGGCGTTACGCTTTGGATGTTCTGATTGGGCAAGCAAAATGCAAGAAAAATTCCTTACCTAAAAAGGTACACTCAGTTTTCTTCTATAAGACTTCATTCACCTCAAGGGTGTCGTGCTGCTGGGTGGCATTTTTATAGTCTTAATTAAAGACTATTGTGGTTAGAGATTTAAGGTGAAGAGAAATATATGACTGGCTGACCCAAAGTTCAAGGAGTACTTTTAAAAAATCTCATCAATGGTTATTGAATTTGGGAGACGTCATGAGTAAACAAATTATAGATTATGATAATGGAGGCCCAGAATTGGTCAACTTGTGTTTGGAGTCAGGGAGCTTCTTTTTGTGATTTGTTTTTATTAAATCAACATCAAAATAACAGAAGATATAAGAATAGAGAACCAAAAAGGTGAAACAGTCCAACTGACCCTATCCCATACTGAGACAGGGGGTAAATATTTTGATAACTTAGTCACCAGGAAAGAAGACGGTAAAAAGTTCATGATGAAGCTCCACCAGAGAAGTGAAAAAGCATCGGTTAACAGAAAACAGAATCAGGGGGCTGCAGTAAATCAGGATTTAAATAACTGAGCAGCAGTAGTCCAAGTTTAAGTTTTATCTCGGGAGGCACCATTCATCCCTAATGGTGGAGAAAATTGTAGAAAGAGAAATGCATTTGTTCCAGTGGGGACAGCTGGAGCCTATCCCAGAAGGCAATGGGCAGAGGCACAGGCACAGGCACAAACAAACTTTGCATGATGCCAGCTCATTGCAGGGTAAACATACTCACACACCAGGGGATGATTTAACATCACTAGTTCACCTAACCTGCATTTCTTTGTACGGTGGGCGGAAACTGGAGCAAACCCACAAGCAAATTAGAAGCAGGGATGACCCAGGGCTGGACTCACTGACTCCTTACTACAAGGCAGCAGAGCTACAACTGGATCACTGTTCACCTAATTAATTGATTATTAACATTTTTTACAGTAATTGTGGCCTTAAAAATTGAGGAAAAATTAATTGACACTTATTTTAGTAATATAGTACATCTGTTGGGGAGGCCAACTGAACCCATATCAGTAATACCTCAAGTTCACATTCGCTGAAGTTTAATTTCCTCTGTTCTGCCATATATAT
>JANRMT010062825.1:6464774-6547282 GCA_026402145.1 Polypterus bichir lapradei | reverse complement strand
GCAAGCATTTCATTGTACATGGTACATGGTACATGTACTTGTACACATGACAATAAAGAATTGAATTGAATTGAATTAATCTGTCTCAAGCATCTTCAGTCAAACATATCCAGTCCTCTCTTAATTGCTTGGCTAATTATCCAACGTTCAGCTCCATGCAGATGCCCATCCATGCAGCCCATGTGCCAGCTACACCATTTATTTGATTGCATTCCATTTTTTTCCGTGAATATTTTAAATTGCTTATGTAAGAGCCACTTGCTAGTTATTTAAGTTATATTAAATGTTTGCCTATATATTAGTGCATAGTCTATGGGAGGTCTATGGGAGGTTCTTGTAACCCCCACAAGCTTAATTGAACTGGTATATTCTAACAACCGGTATTTTTCTTGTCCATCTGGCCATAGATTAGTTTCAGTTAGTGGCCTGCCTTAACATGCAGAGTCATACATTTAAAACATACTGAATGTGAAGTAAAGCAAAGTGAAATAATTCATCCTTAAGTATAGAAACAATTGAAGTTTAACAAGAAGAAGCCTATAATTCTACATATGTAACATGCATCCACCCATTATCCAACCCGCTATATCCTAACTACAGGGTCACGGGGGTCTGCTGGAGCCAATCCAACATTTCTCTATTCTTGTGTGAACTGTTTGTTTTTCACTAATTTTCACTAAACCTTTTTAAAATGAACCTTTAAGACCGAGAGATTTCTTTTGGCATGTGTCTGACCCATTCTTGTTCCTGCCTTACTTACCAGCAGCTGCAATACAGTATCTCTATATATATAAAATCTAACATCTTTCTGACTGTCTGTCTGTCTGATTTTCACGGGAGAACTTCTTAACGGATTTAGATTGGCTTTTTTTCTATAATTTGCTTGAACATTCCAGTTAATTTTGTGACTTTTTTCATCGCATTAAGTATCATAGTTCACTTACAGGAGCGACTTATGTGCGTTAATCTGAGAGAGAGGCTGCGGGCTGAAGGAAGGGGGAAGCTTGACGTCAGGAGTGGAGAGCCGGGCGGGGCCCTCCTCACTCACCCGGCATCTTCCGTTCAAATCAGTGTACCTCTGGCCATGTTTTGGAGCGGACCTTACCTCTGTTTAGCAAGCAAAACCTGTTTGTTTATTGATTTTTAAAGTTTGTCCTGTCTCACTACTGGGCAGGTGGAGCTGCGGGGTACAGCTAGTATACAGTATTACAGTATATGTATGTATATATATATATATATATATATATAGAGAGAGTCCAAAATAATCAAAATGTGATGACTGTAACATCAAAAGCATGGCTTTTTCAAATAAAAGGTTATTTCTTTGGAGTCATCAATCCATTACATTCAGAGGCAGGTACGAGAATGAATGCCGAATTCCACTTTAGCTTGCTCTTACATAGCGACTGGGCGGAAGGATTAGGGCTTCTCTGGCGGAAAGGGAAATGAAGTCACTAGTTCTCACTATTTTCTTTCCCTGGTCTAGCGTGTAAAGAGGAAACAGACGTTCCTACTGATTTTTTTCCTATTGTCAGTTCCTGCAGTTCCTACCTGTTTTAAGTCCACATGATGCTTCCTAGGCATATATGCCTGAATATACTGTATATTGTATGAAAAAATAATATTATATGAACAGGTTAAGTATCTTAATGAAAGCTTATCGAATATGCCAGTCACAGTAATGTATTGAATAGTGATTGAACTTTATTGCTGCGGGTGGTACGGTGGCGCAGTGGTAGTGCTGCTGCCTTGCAGTAAGGAGACCTGGGTTTGCTTCCTGGGTCTTCCCTGCGAGGAGTTTGCATGTTCTCCCCATGTCTCCTCCTGGTGCTCCGGTTCCCTCCCACAGTGCAAAGACATGCAGGGTAGGTGCATTGGCGATCCTAAATTGTCCCTAGTGTGTGCTTGGTGTGTGGGTGTGTGTGTGTGCCCTGCGGTGGGCAGGCGCCCTGCCTGGGGATTTGTTCCTGCCTTGCGCCCTGTGCTGGCTGGGATTGGCTCCAGCAGACCCCTGTGACCCTGTGTTAGGATGTAGCAGGTTGGAAGATGACTGACTGATGACTTCATTGCTGCCTACATAAATCTACAACGGAAACAGTTTAGCAAAAAAAAATACTTTGAGTTCTGAAATTCTTTGAACAGTTAATCCCAATGCAAGGTTTGTTTCTTACACAAAGGAATAACAACAGAGTTAAGGGCTTATTTAAATGATCATAGAAGTTCAACTCTGCTTAGCCTGTTTAGGGTCACAGAGACAACACGCCAAGCTGGTCTGACCAGGCCACCCAGTTCTCAACAACTTCTTCCAAATTCCTAGGCACACCCATGCCAGTCAAGAGACATAATGCCTTCAACTTTTCATGATTTTGGTCCTGGATTTTAAACCTGCAGGAGCAGTGATCCCACTTGAAGATTTTCTGATACTGCCATCATGAAGAGTGAGCCTAATAACCCTGCCCAGGAACCTAATTTCTGCTGCTTATATCAACAGTCTCATTCTTTCATTCACTCCCCTCAGCTCATGGGCGTAGTTGAGGCGGAGATGTAGACTGACTGTCAAATTGCAGCTCTGTCTGAGGACTTAGGTCTTAAGACCACTGATCAGTACAAAATTTGCAAAACTGCTATCTTTACACTGATTTTTGGTCAATTTAAAGATAACCTCTTTGTGTCACCTGTAAACAGGTATTTGAGTACAGATATAAACCTTAGCTGTCCCATTGGGCCTCACTGACACCTGTTTTGTAGTCCTGACTATCTGCTGGGGTACTTAGTGCAATTCCATGTCTAGTAAACTAATTAAATACGTATTTACTATAACTATAGTACCCATCTCTTTTTTCATGGTTTTTCTTCCTCTCACCAATGAAACTGTTGCCTCTACACACCTCCCACTTCCAAGGTCAAAAGGGACTTTCATGTCCCATTCTGGATCTATTTCTGGGTATATTCCAAAGACAGCTTCTGGGATCAGGACCAGTCTGTGGAACCCATCAAGCCATCTTTCCAGAGTTCCCTCTGAATCTCAACTTCTACTTGTAGTTAAAGGACTAGATAACCAACCTTTAGTTTAGCACTCATACCAATGAATAGCAGGGAGCCATGAATAGCACATAATGCTACCCCGATGCCACTTATTGGACTGGGTATGGAGCATAACACCTCCTGGTGATTCTACTGTCATTTTCACAAGTGTTACTTTAGATTAAACTTCCAGCCCAGTCCCAAATCTGCTCCATTTCCTAATGTTACAAACTATATCTTTACTTGAATTGTAATTTTAACCAAGTGTCCTAGTATTAGGATTTGCTTCTATGTGCAGTTTGCATGTTTTTCCATGTCCACAGGATCTTCTAGAGCATTGGGAATCCTCACATAGTCAGACTCAAAACTGGATCCTTGCAAGTGTGGTGATGTGTTTAAATACATTGTTATGACAATCAGAATCCCATTTAGGTCTTGTTCTGGCTTTGCTCCCATTGCTGCTCAAACAGACTGTAGCTTTATTCTCATTCTCTTCTTCACTACTACCTTCAGGGAGACCAGAGTGTGTCCCACAACTGAGCCTGCCCTTTTGATTAGCATGTTGATTTGGTGGGCTTCTCTTGAAGTGATGGTACTGGCAGAGTACACCACAGCATTGAAAATCATACTGGCTGTCACATATACAGTAGATGTAGAAGTTGTGAAGGATGTCACTACCCACATTGAAGGAATGCTTTCTTCTAAGACAAAAATAGTCTACTCTGCCCTTCCTTATATAGTTCCTCTGTGATGCGAGACCAGTCCAGCCTGTTATAGATTTGGACCCCCAAGTACTTGTAGTAGCGCATTACTTTCGCATCCATTCCCTGATTAGTTACTGGGTCTAGAGGCCCTTTGGTGTGGCAAAAATCAAGAGCCAGTCCCTTTGTTTTGCTAATGTGAAGTGGCAGACAGTTCTTTCTGCACCAAGAAAGTTCTCCATCTGACTCCTATACTCAGTCTCACTCCCCATGTCAATACACTGCATAAGTGCAGAATCGTTAGAGAATTTCTGGAAGTGAAATGGCCTGTGTTATATTTATAGCCCAAGGTGCTTTGGGTGAACAGAAATTGAGACATGACTATTTGTTTTGGTGCTCCAGTGTTGCTGACTTCCATATCACAGATACAGTCCTTGAGCCTTACAACCTTGGTCTACCAGACAGGTAGTCCATTATCCAGGGCACCATAGGCTTATCCACCTGCACATCTCTGAGTTTATCCGCTAACAGAGATGGCTGGATGGTATTGAAGGCACTGGAGAAATAAAAAAAAACATAATTCTCACAATGCTGCCAGCTTTGTCCAGGTGTGAATAAGCCTTGTGGAGCAGATACAGAAGATAATCACATCTTTCACTCCAATCTTTTTCCAATAGGCAAACTGCAGTGAGTCCAGATGGTCTACTACAAAACCCACATGACTAAATGAGTGTAGATCAGGACCGGCCTCTCAAACGTCTTCATGATGTGGAATATAATTACCACTGGTCTGTAGTCATTAGATGAAGAGGCGTCTGTCTTCTTTGGAACTGGTAGAATACAGGATGCTTTCCATAGCAGCAGTACTTTGTGCCGTCTTTGTGACAGACTGAACAGATGACAGAGGATACCACAAAGTTGGTCACCACAGACCTTATAAACTCAAGGACTGACTCCACCTGTTCCCACAGTTTTTCCTGTGAGAAGCTTCTTCAGTTGTCTCCTCACTTGGTCATTGATTTGCAGGACCCATGCTGATGGTCAGAGGTGGACTCATCACTGGCCTTTCCTGCTGAAGTGGTAGTAGTTGTTCTTGTAGTAGGGATGTGTAGGGATTAGCTAGTGCATTCTAGTAGTTTCTAAGGTTATGGGTTTAAATCCTGCCCAAGTTTCCATTTGTAATCTTGAAGGTATTCTTTATATAAAAGCATGAAAACTGCCTGTTTCTCATATAGTGATGTTTTTAGGAGATTTTCAGCCAGAAAAATGGTGTATGAGTACAATGGAGTAGTGCAATGGCAGTTCTGCTGCTTTGCAACAAGAAGGCCAGGGTTCACATCCTGGGTGCTCCCTGTGTGTAGTTTGCATGTTCTTCTCGTGGTTGACATGCCAGTTAGGTGAATTGGCCTTTCTAAATGGACCCTTGTGTGTTTTCATGCTGCAATGAACTGGCACATGTTGTTCTTACCTTGTGCCTGAAGATTACTGGGATGGGCTTCAGCTGCCTGATGACCCCGCCATGAATAAGGTTAAGAAGATGCATGGATGGATGGATGGATGTGACATACAAAGTGAAAAATCAGTTTGATTTTAAATGTAACACATAAACATGAACCACTGAGTCTAGAATGTTCAAATTTGTATCAGCAAAACGGTGTTCAGCTTCAAATACATTTATGGATTATTTTTTTTTTCAGAAATGTTGTCACTTTGTGGTAGTAGTTCCTTTACTGAAGGGAAAAGAGCTTGAGAAAATCACCTGCAGTCGTCACTGGAGTTATTGGCCAAAATGTCCTCTTTAAATGCCTGAAAGCCCCATTTGTGCATTTTTCATGTTTGCAGTATATGATGTTTCAGGATGTACTGCTCAAATAATAAATCTGTTTCAAGCATTAAATCAGTGTCTGTGTAAAAATTCACTCGAATTCTACAGGGTGAGCCAAAATGCAGTACCACATTTCTCAAAGTCATTGGACAAGGTAGTGACAGCCCAGTGGGTTGGGGTGGGAGTCATTTGATAGGCAAACCCTTGTAGTTTTCAGTCTGCAACATGCCTTGGTCCGGTGCGCACCGTGCTTTCTCTGTCGAAGCGTTCTTCAAAAACAATGAATCCACCATCACTACGCAGCACTCCTTTCCGAACGCACTTCAGCATTCCTCCTAACGGTGACATCCCGAATTAGAAAACGATTCTTTAGTGGGTGGCTAAATTTAGACAGACGGGTATTACATTGAACAGAAAATCTCCAGGCCATCCTTGGACTGTATGAACGCCTGAAAACATCCAAGCTGTAAGGGCATCAGTTTTGCAGTCTCCAAGACGTTCAGCACGCAAACATGCTTCTGTCTTGGACATTTCCAACACGTTTTTGAGGAGGAGTTTGCATGAGGGCTTTAATTTACATCCATACAAAATATTGGTAGTGCAGGAACTCACTCACAGAGACTGGGACAGCACGCAAAATTTCGGCAAATTGTTCATCGAGATGCCAACGTCATGTGCAGCGATGAGGCACATTTCCACTGGCATGGTTGTGTAAATAAGCAAAATTGGGCTGAAACCAACCCTCGTGAACTTCATCAGAGACCACTGCACAGTGAGCGTGTTACAGTTAGATGTGACATTGCAGAATTTGGCTCATACGGTGTGGAGATCCATGCCAATTTTGCGGGAGATGTTTCCGGGGAAGGGCAGCATGAAGGTGCAGTGGTAGCACTGCTGCCTCGCAGTTAGGAGACCCGGGTTCGCTTCCCAGGTCCTCCCTGCATGGAGTTTGCACGTTCTCCCTGTGTCTGCGGGGGTTTCCTCCACATGCTCCGGTTTCCTCCCACAGTCCAAAGATATGCAGGTTAGGTGCACTGGCGATCCAAAATTGTCCCTTGGTGTGTGTGTACCCTGCAGTGGCCTGGTGCCCTGCCCAGGGATTTGTTCCTGCCTTGCATCCTGTGCTGGCTGGGATTCACTCCAGCAGACCCCCATGACCCTGTGTTAGGATATAGTGTGTTGGAACCATAGACATAGAATTACTAGATGCCGCATAACCAGCAGCATTATATGTCAACGTCACCACCATATTGCGAATGGCACTGCTGTGGAGTGAAGTAATGGATAAAGATGCCTCACGCATGTGCTGCTTGGGATTGTACAAACCACTGTACGCTCCAAACCAGATCCCGGGGGGATTACATTTCATAGGTAAGGCTGAACAATTGTTTTGGTTATATTTGGCCATTAGAAAATCCCGTTTTATAATCTTAACTTTAGCTACGCCAGGCTAAGCTAGCAAAGCTATGCATTTGTGTGCTCAAGTGAGCCTCCAAACAAGGTTTTGGCTAAACGTATTTAGTCACTAAATATGTAGATTGTTGTTAGCTGTTAACATTTCTCAAACTTTGAAGGTTTCCCAAATAAATCCACCTCAGGAAGCAGTGGGATGTAGCCCTTAGATGAGATTTTGAGAAAGCGGTCCTGTGATGTGTGCCGTGCATTTAGTAACAGATGCTGTACCGGCATCATATGATCAAAGCTACCACTTGCTCACATTAAAAAAACAAAGGAGGTTTGATAATTCCTTCTGAGGGTACAGTCAAGGTGGTCAAAGTAGCTGAGCGTGTTATCCGACAGTCGACTTTAGGGCAAGCTGTCAGTGTATCTCTGATCAATCACTTTGTTCGGGCTGAGATTGGTTCAGATGATGTGTTTTTTCTCAAGGAGCAAATTGAGGAAACACAGTTTGAAATTGACAACCATCATTTTTATGCTCTGTCTTCCACAAACTAAGGTTGCACTATATTGCCAGACTGAATACTCTCAAATTACAGAGTGGCAACACATGGAAAAAGCTATGTAAGACAGTTCTGTTCTAAGGATTTTAGATCCTATCCTGTATATTCTTAAGTAACCACATTGTGTGTGTGTGTGTGAAAGAGAGAGAGAGAGAGAGACTGAGAGAGGAATGAGTGAAATGTTTTCAGAAATTATTAAGCCAATTTGTATACAATAAAATTGTTTATTTTTGTCATTGAATGTATCATTTCACTGTTAAAAGAAAGACCAGACTGCCAGTTGCAGTCTTACTATTTTGACTTTCAGACATTGGTTATATTTTCGTCTCAATAATTATTAATAATAATCCATCCATTTTCCAACCCGCTGAATCCGAACACAGGGGTCTGCTGGAGCCAATCCCAGGAAGGGTGCCAACCCTCCGCAGGACACACACAAACACCAAGCACACACTAGGGCCAATTTAGAATCGCCAATCCACCTAATCTGCATGTCTTTGGAAGGAAACCAGAGCGTCCGGAGGAAACCCATGCAGACAGCATGCAAACTCCACGCAGGGAGGACTCGGGAAGTGAACCCGGGTCTCCTAACTGCGAGGCAGCAGTGCTACCACTGCGCCACCATGCCACCCATTATTACTAATAATAATACATTTTATTTAATAGGCACCTTTCTTAGCACTCAAGGTCACCTTACAATAAAATTAAACAACATTAGTAAAATAAAAACAAGAGAATGATAAATCAAAAAGCAATAATTAGCAAACAAACAAAGATAACTGGCAGTAACCGTGCAAAATTCACAATTGGTATGCCAGTTTGAAAAGATAAGTTTTGAGGGTAGTTTTAAAATGTGTTATTGAATCGAGCTGATGTATATGAGAGAGAAGAGAATTCCCGAGTTGAGGAGCACTATAAGAGACGCTCGAGCTCCCATAGCACAGAGTTTGATGTGTGGTACAGAAAGTACAGCTGCAGATGAGGATCTGAGTGAGCGAGAGGAGTGTCAGTCTGTATGAGATCAGTGAGGTCGTGGAGAGCTTTAAATATTAAGAGTGGTATTTAGTATTGTATTCTGTAGTTAACAGGGAGCCAGTGAAGTTGAGAGAGAATAGGTATAGTATGTTCAGTGGGTTTAGAACAGGTTATTATCCTGGCAGCAGAATTTTGAAGAAGTTGTAAGCGATGGATATGTTTTTGTGGGATGCCAGATAGAATAGCATTACAGTAATCTATACGTGAGGTGACTCGGGCATTAACCAATACTTCAGTACTGTGTTGTGTAAGAACAGGACGAAGTTTAGAAATGTTTCAGAGATGGAAGAAGGCAGTCCGAGAAATGTTACTTATATGGGAGGAATTATTTAATAATAATAATAATAATAATAATAATAATTATTATTATTATTATTATTATTATTATTATTTAATAATTGCCATTATTAGTGTATAAATGGATATGAATAATTGCATTTAAATGACACATATCTACCTATATTAGTTTAAATGGCACTTTTGCCACTCGCAATATGACGAATGCGCTGATGTATTGTGTCGAGTGGGCAACACAGTGAATGCGGCGTCTATCTATATATGTCTATGGTTGGAACAATGACTGAGTGACTGTTTCCGGGGAAGCTGATCTCGTTTGCCTCATCACACTCCATGCAATTTCTTTTTGTGGGGCGAAGGTATACACACACCGACTTCAAAACCTTGAAGCCCCCAAGGATGCTATTCGCCACAAAATCACCGCTATTCCTCTTGAAATGGCTGAACGAGTCATGCGAGCATTCAGAAATCGTCTTGAAGAGTGTATCGTTAATGATGGCCACGACCTTGAAGACATAATTTTTAAAACAGTGAATAAAATCTATTTTGTATACCCTTTGTTGTGTCTTAATGAAATGTATTTTATCTTGTAGCGTTTTGTAGAATAAATGTTTGAAATGTGGTACTTCTTTTTGGCTCACCCTGTACTTTATAATTGTTGCAGCTAAGTGTGACTAAAGGATTTTCTGATTTTGAATTTGGATAAGCATGATCAGGGCTGTGGACAGGAGGAGCTATGGACAAAGGCTACTTGAATCCTGAGAGACAGAAAACATGCACAGTTGGTTAAGCGAACCTTCATAACTTGGAAAGTAAAGCGTTGTTACTCATCTACCTACACTGTTAATGTAATCAAATATTTTGGAAATCTCCCTGTCAATCAAATACTATATGTCAGTTGTGGTCTATAGAGGGTACTATTGAGCCAAACTCAAATGTTGCATATGAACAAGAAGTAAAAAAGAATCTACTCCTTTACATGAGAGCTTTAATGGATTCCTATAAGTAAGTGCACCCTGTACCTCCCTATCAATTAGCTTACGACGTTCAGTGAGGAGTCAGTAGTAATCACACCACAGCAGTGAATTATGACAGAAGAGACCACTTTTCTAAAATAACACACACACTACTTTGAGTCCCCATCCCCTCCTCTGGGTAATTTTTTTGGAATTAGTGCATCTGCCATGTATGAGTATAAAATCAGAATGGGCTTAACTAGTATTATCTATGGCTCTAAGCACAGGTGTGCACTCACTGTTCTGGAGGAGCTACTTAAATGGTGTACAGCTTAGCTTCTTGAATTAATTACTGAAACAATTCAAAATCCTAAGAAAGTGGCACAATAGATAGTACTGCCTCATCATAGCTCCAGTTTTTGTTCTATCGTTCCACTTCCCTTGTCTCAAACATGCACAATTTACTGGTAATTCTCCACCAGCCTGGCATGGATATGCACATGAGTGTACCCTGTGATGGACTGGCAATAAGGGGTAGACTCCTGCCTTTTTCATGAAGCTGGAAATGTGGGATCAGGAAATGGAAGGAAGCATGTTTGAAAATAGACTGCCTCTGTTTATCTGGCCCTAGCACAATGCTCTTTATTAAGTCTGATGAAATATTAGGTAGCTATAAATGCTTCCATAACTTAACCAAGCATTCTCAAAATCACTTAATCCAATTTAGATTCATATGGTTTGGAGACTGTCCCACAACAGCTCTTGACATGGTGCCATTCCATCACTGGGCCCACTCACATACAGCCACACTTCCTCAGAGCCAATGTAAAGTTGTCAATTATTCTATCAGACACAACTTTGAAGGTGTGGGAGGAAGACCCAAACCGACATGGGGAGAATGAGGAGTTTCCACTTGGTTAATGACTGACAGGTGAATTTGACTCAAGTTGTGGGTAGAGTTTCACGGTATACCAGTACCAGAAAATTATTGAAAAACCCAATTTTGAAATGGTATGGTACCAGCATTAAGCTTATTTTGGTACAAAAAGTAAATTGCTGATTTCAAACCCCTTGAGTAATCCTAAATCTGGGGGGAACCGCCCCCCAGCTTTATTTCATATATTAATCATGTTTCATCTGGCTTAAATCACATGCCCCTCTTACCAGCAATCTCCAACCCAATCCCCAGGCCCAGCTCCAAGTATTGATTTACGGAGTGCGGTGGAGAAGGTAGTTGTGTATTTGTGCCTCATGCTCGCTTGTGCAAACTACAAGGGGCATAACCCCCCCCCCCCCCATTTAAACAGGAAGGCAGGTGCTGTATGTGTGTGTAGGCTGGGGGATAGAAGCAGCTGGGAGCCAGGGTCTGGGGCTCAGGGGTCTGTTGTTGTCCTTATTTCCTTCAGTTTCAATCTGAAAGAAATATCTGGTATTGGTATTGAATTTAAAATGTTAGTACTGATTTAACATTAGTTGGGAGGCAGCACTGCTAACCACAGCTTCCATTTCTGCTTTCCTATTTGCACAGTTCCATGCAAAAATGGAAAACATGATTTTGAAATACATATTTTGCTGAAATCTGAAGTACAAAAGTACAAATTTGAAAGCAAACAAGCTAAAACAGTAAAAGCTTCAGATTAGATTAGATTAGATTAGATACACTTTATTAATCCCAAGGGATAATTTAGATGCAGGCAACAGCAGAAACATAAAAAACAAGGATATGGACTAAGGGACAAATAATACAGCCAATAGATCAATAAATAAATAAATAAATACAAATGTATATTGTACAGAAATTGCAAATTGAAAGTGCATTAGCAAACGTTTTTCTTAAGACTGGTTCACTCATTAGTCTTATGACAATTCCAGAGCCCATTAAATTCTTTGACTCTTCAAAACATTACACAACACTCAAAACCCAAAGACACTGAAGAATACACTAATTGATTCTAGTAATGCAGGGGAAGGCTAGAAAATGCTATCAAAGAACTTCCAGCTTTAGAATTTCCACATTCCAAAACATTATTAAGATATGGCAGTTGAGGGAAACTGCTTGATGGTCAAGATAAGATCTGGAAGATTAAGAAAACTGAGATAAAAAGGTTCATACACTGTGCAGAAAGACAAAGTAAAATCCCTTTGTGACGGCAGGGGACCTGCAGGCTGGTTCAGCTGAGAAAGGAGCGGTGGTGCTGACGTGGTCTTCATGGAACAGCCATCAGAAGGAAAACCTACCTGCGATTTCATCACAAAAAACAATATTGTAAGTATGCAAAACACCATCTTCATAAGATAGAGGCACTTTGGAATCAAGTGCTATGGTCAGATGAAGTTAAAATTTGGCCATAACCACGAAAGGGTTATTTGAAGACAAAAAGGAGCAGCATTTGGAGAAATTAACACTTTGATGATGATTAATTATGGAGGTGAATTTATTATACTTTTCAGCTGTGTGGCAGCTACTGGCACATGAAACATTGTGTGAGTATGGGAACGAATATCAACAAATCCTTCAAGAAAATAATCAGACAGTGAGAAAACTGAAGCTAAAAAAGGATGGCTACTACAATGACACTAAGCACTCTTTGAAATCTACATTGAAGAACCTCAAGGTACACAAGGTGAAGGTTCTGTAATGGCCCTCACTGTCTCCAGACTTGAACATCATTAAAATCTAAAATGTCCATCTTAAGTGTGCTGTGCACTCAAGGCAGCCCAAAAAGATCTCACAGTTGGAAATGATCTGCAAGGAAGAATGGGGGGAAATTTTCAATGCAAGAATTTAAAGACTCATAGCAGCATACAAAAAACATTTGAAAGCTGTCATTTTTGCCAAAGTTGGTGTTACCAAGTGCTGACTTAGTAGGGTGTTCAAATTTTGGAATATACCATATTTACTCTGTGGCTATTGCAAAATATGTATGTGTATATCTATATGTAAATTTAAAGTTTGAATTTGTAAAATATATTTTGTAAATTATATTGTATATCATAATAGTTGTGGTGCAGTCTTATTGTTAATGATAGTTACTTTTCTAATTGTAATTTTATTTATTTTTGATCGCAATGTATTTGTACATAAGTTTACAAAGTTGGCCTGAACGGAAGGGCGCAGTGGTCACATGATTAGGTTCATTGGTGGAGTGGAAATGCACATAGTGACACGCTTAATGGACACTGAGCTGTTTAGTTTTAATAAGATAAGATAAGATAAGAAGTGAAGTATCAGAGAGACTGTAATAGAGACTCTTGAATTTCTGGTCAGAAGGCGCACACGGTATGTTTTAATTTTGTTTTCCTTACTCATGTGTAATTCATTAATTGTTTAATTTACTAGCTTTATTTTCATTTTTCATGTTGTTTGAGAGCTGTAAAAGAGAGTGAGTGAGCAAATAAATACTCTTCAAACATCAGTCGGAGCGTGGTCTCATCTGTACGAGGAGAAAACTTTCAGGAGCAGCGACATATTCCTTCTTTAAAGTAAAAAATAAATTGTATATGTACATTAACATTTTCATAAAAATACCAGTTTTGTAACTGTAGATGTATTCGCTAATTGTTCACTTTAAATGTCAACAAAATATGTAATTTGGACAAGAGGTGTCCAAACATTTGTATGGAACTGCATTGTTTCACTCAGAGTACTCATAATTCATTGTTCTTGTGGTCTTTGTTTCCTCCCATGAAAGTTGCTCACATTAGGCATAGTTAGCGCTCTAAATAATTCTGGCATGACCAGGTCTGGATGTGTTCTTTAGCGTGACTTGCAAAGTAGTAGTAGCAGTATTAATAAAATTGTAACATGTACAGATTACATTAAAATTCTCACTTGTGTGTCCAACCAACATGAAATATCTTGCCACTCTATGCATGATAGGACTTGAGGTTCACGCTTATACATGTACATCAACACACTCAGCAAAGAAACAGCACTAAATTCTACTGTCATCCCAAATCATTTTTCATTTTCTGTTCCCTAAAGATATATTTTACATTAAATGGGAGCTAGAACTAGTCTGTAGCTCTTAAATTAAGGGACATCTAAAAGTTGTATAGAACAGAGCAGGCATTGCCCATTTTGCTAGGCTTTTAGGTGGCACACAAAGTGTATTAAGACAGTGGATTTGACAGGGATGCACAAAGCCAGCTGCGCCCCCACCTGCACTCTGGATGAAGAGCTGAACTGCAGCTCTACCAACACCTTGGTCAGCTCTGTGCTTCATTTGATAAAAAGATGTAAATCAGAGCTGACCTGGCACCTCTGCAGAGACTACTCTAGATGAAAAGGTGCCTGAGAGGACATTCATTTTAATCTTGTTACCACAAACTAATTTCTGGATGGATGTGACAAAACAACATGCCTATAAGCAGGTGCTGGATACATGAAATTCTGGATTTGGGGCCCAGTCACCAGAGGTTACACTTTTCTTAGGCGCATTCATGTCTTCTGTCTCGTTTAGGGAGCCACTCTCTTTCTCTTTCTGGGAAACATTAGAACATTCTAGACGAGAACAGGCCATTCAGCCCAACAAATCTCGCCAGTCCTATCCACTTGTTTCCTCCAAGAAAACATCAAGTCGAGTTTTGAAAGTCCCTAACGTCTTACTGTCTACCACACTACTTGGTAGCTTATTCCAAGTGTCTATCGTTCTTTGTGTAAAGAAAAACTTCCTAATGTTTGTGCGAAATTTACCCTTAACAAGTTTCCAACTGTGTCCCCGTGTTCTTGATGAACTCATTTTAAAATACAAGTCTCGATCCACCATACTAATTCCCTTCATAATTTTAAACACTTCAATCATGTCACCTCTTAATCTTCTTTTGCTTAAACTGTAAAGGCTCAGCTCTTTTAATCTTTCCTCATAATTCAACCCCTGTAGTCCTGGAATCAGCCTAGTCGCTCTTCTCTGGACCTTTTCTAGTGCTGCTATGTCCTTTTTGTAGCCTGGAGACCAAAACTGCACACAGTACTCAAGATGAGGCCTCACCAGTGCATTATAAAGGTTGAGCATAACCTCCTTGGACTTGTACTCCATACATCGTGCTATATAACCTAACATTCTGTTAGCCTTCTTAATGGCTTCTGAACACTGTCGGGAAGTTGATAGCTTAGAGTCCACTATGACTCCTAAATCCTTCTCATAAGGTGTGCTCTCGATTTTCCGACCGCCCATTGTGTATTCAAACCCAATATTTTTACTTCCTATGTGTAATACTTTACATTTACTGACATTAAATTTCATCTGCCACAAATCTGCCCAAGCCTGTATGCTATCCAAGTCCTTCTGTAATGATATAACGGATTCCAAATTATCTGCTAATCCACCTATCTTGGTATCATCTGCAAACTTAACCAGCTTGTTACTTGTATTCCTATCTAAATCATTTATATATATTAAAAATAGCAGCGGCCCTAGCACTGACCCCTGTGGAACACCACTCTTAACATCGGTCAGTTCTGATGAGGTTCCTCGCACCATTACCCTCTGCTTCCTGTGTCTGAGCCAATTCTGCACCCATCTAAAAACATCACCCTTAACTCCCACTTCTTTTAACTTGATGCCCAACCTCTCATGTGGCACCTTATCAAATGCTTTCTGAAAGTCCAGATAAATAATATCATATGCTCCACTTTGATCGTATGCTTTTGTTGCAACCTCATAGAATTCCAACATGTTAGTAAAGCACGACCTCCCTCTTCTGAACCCATGCTGACTGGTCAGAATAACTCCTGTCCTTGCTATGTGTTGCTCAATCTTATCCTTAATAATTCCTTCCATTAATTTTCCTGTGATGCATGTTAAGCTTACTGGCCTATAGTTGCTTGGATCTGCCCTGTCACCCTTTTTATATAATGGAATGATATTTGCCATTTTCCAGTCCTTCGGAATCTCTCCAGTGCTCAGTGACTTCCTAAAAATATGTGTCAAGGGTTTATATATGTACTCACTAGCCTCCTTAAGAACACGAGGATAAATATAATCTGGGCCTGGTGATTTGTTTGATTTCAGCCTATTTAATCTGAGCAGCACTTCTCCCTCTTCAATTTCCAAATCCCTCAGTACCTCCTTAGTAGTTGCGTTTACCTCTGGGAGGTTATCCACTTGCTCACTTGTAAACACCTCCGAAAAATGTAAGTTTAGGGCATCTGCTATTTCATTGTCTGTATCTTTTAATTCCCCTTTACTATTCCTGATGAACTTGACCTCCTCCTTGACTGTTCTTTTACTACTAAAATACTGAAAGAATTTCTTGGGGTCTTCTTTCGCCTTATCTGCTATATTCCTCTCCAACTGTCTTTTAGCCTCCCTGATATCCTTCTTAATGGTTGCTCTCATATTTTCGTACGCTCTACGATTCACTTTGCAGTCATTAGTCTTATATGCCTTATACAGCAGTTTTTTCCTTTGCAACTTCTTTTTTAAATCTTTATTAATCCATCGTGGAGTTTTTTTTAGTTTTCTATTAATTCCAAATTTAGGTATGTATCTGTCCTGCATTACATGTAAAACATTTTTAAACCTGTTCCACTGCTCCTCGACTGTCTCCACACTTAAAAGCTTATCCCAGTCTATCCTACTTAGACTTTGTCGCATCTTCTCAAAATTAGCCCTACCAAAGTTCAACTTAACAATTTTAGTCTTTGCATCCGTACTATTACAAAATACTGAGAACTGTATTACATTATGGTCACTTGACCCTAGTGGTTCAATCACCTCTACACCCTCAATTCTATCCTGATTATTACAGAATACTAAATCCAGACAGGCTTCACCCCGTGTTGGTACTTTAACATGCTGTGTTAAAAAACAGTCGCTGATTACTTCTAAAAACTCCTGCTCTTGTGCTCCTCCATCTGTAAGGTTATCCCAGTTAATATTTGGATAATTAAAGTCCCCCATGACTATAATATCCCCCTGTAAACTTGCCTTTTTGATATTACTAAAAAGATGTGCGTTGAAATTATTGTCTGAATTGGGTGGTCTATAACATACTCCTAAAATAAGACCTCTTTCCCTAATATTTTCCAGGCGAAGCCACATGTCCTCACTAAGATGGGGCTCATCATCCAACTGAAGAGGACTTACATTTAAACCCTCTTTGGCATAAACAGCAACCCCACCTCCTTTTCTGTTCTGTCTATCCTTCCTAAAAAATGTGTATCCCTCTATGTTACACTCATCTCCATCTTTGTTATTTAGCCAGGTTTCCGTTATTGCTATAATATCATAATTATGCTCTGCTACATACAACTCCAACTCACTTACCTTATTTTTGATACTTCTAGCATTAAGGCAAGCTATTTTTAATGTGTTAATCCTTCTACATTTACGTGTTTGCTTAGAATTTACATACAACTTTACTACCTTATTTGCTCCTACTGCTCCTTGTGCCTGATCGGCGTCAACGCTGGCCGTTTACCTGCGCGCTACTGAGCTTCTACCTTTTACTGTTCTGAAGTCAGCCGCGGCCTTTTTTTTCTTTTCCTTTAAACTAAGGAATCGCTGTTACGACGACGCGGTTATTTATTTACAAATGCCGATATCAGTTACTGCTGCTTTCTACCCTGCCGCCTCGATGCTAATTCAAATACAGATAACAAGACAGGTACAAGTACAAATAACTTTTCCAAGCGCACTTCCAAACACCCAGCTACTTTTGCTCTTGTGCGGGCGAAAAAAAAGCAAAAAAAAAAAAAACCCTTCTAAAGGGAAAAAAAGCTTTAAAAATTCCCACACGGCTCCTTAGTGGCAACCAAAACCCAAGTTTTTAAGAGCAAAATGTATTTTTTTTTTATTTAAATCTCACACCACAGAACAAACCAACAACTCTCAACCTGACGGAAGCTGACGATCTGCTCTACTTGGGGTGCAAATCTATTCACTCTCTTCGGAGAAAAAAGCTCACAAACTTTCTTTGACCTGGTGGCTACTCTGCAAAAAGCCTTGGATCTGGACACCTTGAATTAGCTCTAAGATCCACTTTTAAAAGTCAAGCTCTGTCCCAGTAACTGAAAAGGGAACTTCATTGCCTACACTCTTGTGCCAGAGAGAGTAACGCTTTTCTCTTTGAAGTTGTGGAGGACGTAGCAAAGAGTCTAACAGTGAGCTGAAGGAGGCAGAATCACACCACAGCAAGGACAAAGGACCATGTAGCAAAAGTTAACCGTGCACTCCAACGTTAGTAGAGTCCTCCACCTGAACCACGCAACACCACTCAGCAACAGACATCATCCTTAAAGCCTTGGCATCATCAAACTATTTCAATTAGAATTCTAAATAGCCAGTAGACAGCCAGCCTCTTCTGTGTTATAGGCTCATCTATCATGTGTACCGTCTTTCATGTTGATATACAGTTATAATCTCTCTATCTAGAAAATCCAACATCTATCTCTCTGTCTGCTTTTCATGAGAGAACTACTTAACGGATTTAGATTGGGTTTTTTTCCATAATTTGCTTGAACATTCCGGTTGATTTTGTGACTTCTCTCATCCTGCTAAGTATCATAGTTCACTCGTAGGAGTGACATATTCGTGCTAATCTGAGACAGAGGTCGCGGGCCGAGGGGAGGGGTAAGTGTGATGTCAGGAGTAGGGAGCCAGGCAGGGCTCCCCTCACCGTCCTGTTTCCCTACTATGTGGGCCGAGCTGCAGGGGATGGCTAAATTTTCAATAATTCCTGTGTTTATCAATAAAATGTATTATTCTGTTTCTTAAAACAAGTGTGCTTCAGTTACCTTGATAAAAATCTAATGGCTATACACCCCTTCTACAGAGAAAGGAAAATAAAATAAAGTGGGAGGCTTACCAAATTATCTAAAAAATTACTGTAATTGTCAAAAGCAAAATTGATAATTAACTAACTGATTCATTAACATTGATCAATCTTTTTCTCACATTAATACACATTCCCCACACAACACGGACCTCCTGAAACAGAACTTCTTATGTGTGGCAGGCATTGAGTTACCCTGAAATGACTTTCTAAAGCAGCATCTGAAAGGTGAGAAAGTGTCAGGTGCTGACAAGAGAATACAAAGTACTGGTGTCCCGTTCAGGTTGGTTTTCTTCCATGCACTTGATCCACTCACCATGATTATAGATTGAAATATGCACTTCTGCAAATAGATGGTGCGGTCAAGAAAAGCACTGCAGGCTTCTCTGATAACTGTTGGGGCACCAACCTGGTCATCTCCAATTAATTCAGTCCACAAAATAATGAAAAGGGCTACTATGCCTGCCAATACAAAATAAGGAAGCCGCCTGGCTAAGTAATTACTGGGTTCTGGTCAGGGAAGAAAGAGCTCTGCCCTGATGTGCAGTCTGTTCCAAACCGAATGCCTCCTACTTTACAGGCAGCGGACCGGAAGGGGCGGTGTAGCCCTCATTGGGCATCTTCTCTGTACTGTGGAGGGAACAAAAGAGGAGAGGGTTAGTGTCAGTGCCCCTTCTTGCCTCAGGGTGGTATTACAGGCATGTGTGACAATGAATATAGAAATTATCTAAACCTCATTAAGCAAGTATAAATTAGTCAGTGATACTATGTTAAATAAATAAGGTAAGTTCAGATTTTATTGATCTGTTGGGTCCTGCTAGGTAACCCCCTATACATTAAAGATTTTTGCTTTATCCACATATACTTAGAACATTTTCAAAGCCCAAAGAACCGATTTCATAAACAAAGAACATTTCACATTTTGAAATGATTCTTTGTCGAGCAATGTGTCTACAAAGAAGCGCACAACCAAGTAAAGTGCAATTACAGGACCGTTGTTTTTAATAATGTAGCAGGGATATGCATAAAGTGCAGGTAATCACTAAATTAAATCCCTAGAGAAAAAACTTTTTCTCCCAAATCAAAATTTCACTGACTAACCGTGCTGTGGGGAGCAACTTTATATTCCTGTACCAAGTCCTAAAATTTCTCTTATAAGCACTTTTTTTTAATAAAGCACAAGTGCAGTCAATAAATAAGTTCCTCATGGGGAAAATCTGCCATTGAAACAAACTTACTGGTCTTCCTCCGTATAAATGGGGAATCTGTGCTAAAATTGCAGGAGGTGGATTCTTACACCAGAAAAAACACACAAACTCACATTCAGTTTTATATACAGTATTAGGCTTCATTAACAATGCTGATCTAGTTCCCTGTGAACCTGCTCTGGAAAGAGGGTATAGAAAATGGATGAATAAATGCTGATCTCAAATGTGAAATTTGTATTAATCAGTTTATTTGAAAAAAAAAAAAGACTAAATAATTGCATTATATAATTTATTTAGCAACGTATTCAAATGTATTTACTGGCACCCTGTCTAGGGATTGTTCCTGCATTGCACCCTGTCTTGGCTGGATAGGCTCCTGTCCCCAACGACCCTTCTCAGAATGAATCGGGCTTTCAAAAAGGTACGGTATGGTATGGTGTACATGTGTTTAAAATAAATCAGAAAAAAATATGTTCATCAAAGTTTATTTGAAGTAAATATGCTATATAAGGGCGTTAAAGGATCAGACAACAGAAAGGTCATACGAATGTTACTCGATCTTTGATTAAACGGCGTTATAAAACCATCCTTGAATTACTGTATATGAGACACCAGTGATTCAGAGAAAGCGGTCAAACTGTAGCACTCTAGTTCATGTCCGGGTCTGCTTATGAGGCTTCGTAAGTGGACGGATAGTTTGTGAGCACAGAAAAACAGATGCACACCATACAACTGTAAACCATATTGAGCACAATACTACTTTCATCCACCTGCGCCTAAGGTCCACAGTTGTGTATAACTGGTAGAGGTAAAATTCGCTCAGTTCGTTTACGTGCATTTCTGCGTTTATACACAGAGTAACCAGACACATGGCAGTAGCGATGAAAGGTCTGCTTGAATGACAACAGTCCAAAGAGTTTACACTCCCTACTACAGAGATAATCACACATTCATCAAAGCTGACATCTGGGAATTTTGCGATGAATGCGGTTTTGTTTATCACTGTAAAACTGGGGTGCCCAATGCGTCGATCGCGATCGACCAGTAGATCGCAAAGGCAGTGCAGGTAGATCGCGTTGCATTCAAAAAAAAAAAATTAAATGTTAGTCTATCATATATCCCCCCTATGGCATTTGCCACTTGATTGACATACAGGGCGGCCAGTCTGAGATCTCTTCTCTTACTGGTCATCCCACACGCACGATCAAACGCACGAGCTACTGCAAAACTCCAGCTGTGATCTAGTTAGCCTTCCAATTTATATCGACTAAAGAAGGGATTTAAGAAGTGGAATTGGAAGAAGATTTTTTTTTCTCACAATGTCACAATCAAAGTGCGTTTGTCTGATCTGTTAATATATCATTGCTATTCCGAAGAAGGAAAATGTGGAAAGGCACTTTTGACTGTTCATAAAAACTACGAAACTGACTTCCTTCCGAAAAGCGATCTGAGAAAGAGAAAGGAGAGGGAACTAAAATCGCAGTTATTAATCGGACAGCCGTCATTTTTCACTAGGCTGAATTCAAAAGCTTCTTGACTGCATTATTCGGCTCTACTTATTTATGCGAGGCAGCCTTTTCCCACATGAAGATTATTAAATCCAAATACTGTAGTGACCATAAATGTATTGAATTGTTATTGTGCCATAAAGGTTATTCAAGGTACTACAACATATATTTTATGTATATGCGAGCTACTTTTAAAATGACCAAGTCGAAATGATCTATGTAGGTAGATTATTTCGACCTGGTCATTTTAAAAGTAGCTCGCAAGCCGAAAAAGTGTGGGCACCCCTGCTGTAAAGTATCAAAATCCAAAACTGGGAAGCTGCGATGCGTAGAACAGAGACGTAACATCAACGATCTAAAAAACGACTTATAACTGGTTCTTAGAAAGTGTACAAGTCCTCTTACACCAAAATATTCATAACAAACCTTAATGTAAGACTAGGCTGACCCGCCTTTTAAGGCGACCGACTTTTAAGTTGACCACTTCTTAAGGCAATTCAATATGTAGATCAATTTGATATTTTATACAAACTCATTAATTTGGTTATATTGCATTTGAGCGGTATTACTTTAATACTCGTAGTTTCTGTTATTTTTGTGATGAAATTTAAACTTTTATTCTATATTGAGGTCGCCCTTTTGAACCCCCCTGATATTTACTGAGGCATTTGTACTCCATCAACATTAATTATTTCCAGAGACATAATTTTGTCTATTTTTCCAGCGCATCGCGCACAAAAGCAAGGGAACGATGGGAGCACCAGAACTCTGCTCACATCATGTCGCTTCGTACCGCAAGCTTTAAGTAGTAAGTTTGTGATAAGCGGAATACCGCTACGCTTTCCACTCACGGGACGGAAGTACAATCCCGACCGCTTTTATATAGTAAGAAAGAAGAAGATATCGCACAGTATGGAGTAGAAAATCATCCGTTACTTGGAAAAACGAAATTACAAATCCCATCGTGCATTGCAAAATGGACGGGGCGTGTGTGAAACTCCGCGCCTGCGTAGCACTCACGGGATGGAAGGACAATCCCGACCGCTTTTATATAGAAGGATATTCAGGATAAATGGAGGCGTGTTTAATACGTTGCCATGCATGCTGCTGCTCCTCGGCTCCACAGACTTTTTCCAGGTGTTACCCTCACACAGTTTGGACTGCGTTTACACTTTGACTTGGTGTCATGGTGGGTTTTCAACAGACGGTTTCTCTCATCTCTCCTATGTTGACTCGGACATGGTCCTATTGTTGATCTGAGTCAATAAGAGGTTTATAACAAGACCAACTAAAAGCTGGTTCCTTCCTGTCGATGCCTTATTAGACTGGCTCACTGGGAGCTCTAATGGAAAATATGTTTAATATTATATATAATATATTAATTATATATTATTAATTATATATTAATAATATATTAATATTAATACATACACCTAGTTGAATAAAAAATCCAAAGCTCTTGCACACTCAAAAGTATAGATTGAACAGGTGTGAGTACGTGTGAATCACCGTCCCACAAGATCCCAAGACACAAAAGACGAAGAGAACTCACAAAATTTCAAATCAAATTCTCAATTTTATCTAATTTTACCTCAGTTGTATATCATGTCTCATTTTTGTCTTAAGCTATTTCTCCTAAGGAATATTAGGAGAAATATCTGAGACAGACTTGATTCTTAAATGAAGCATAAATTAAAATCTAAGTCTCATGAGCCATGAAAGGGCAACCTTTGAGCTGTACATTTTTCCTGTGGGAACTGAGCGTTTTTGGTTTGCATACTTGGCACCAAGTAAAGTAAAAGACCGAACAGAAGGATTCCTTCTTTAGGGTTTGGGCTTGTTTGGTGCGTCTTACTTTCTGCAGGAGTCTCTTTGTCTTCCACATTGTTAATCACATTTACCTCGTTAGTAGAGTGCTGCTAGAGCTGCTATAGTAGCGGTGACATCTGCCCTTTCTTTAATAGTCTCAAATGCGGTATATGGCTTGGTGAAACCATCATTTAATTTTTTTAAGGTTCGGGTGGATAGGTTTATAATCGATTGAAGTTAATAGGCATGGCAGCTGGACAGCAAATAACTACCAGTGACTGGCTGTGAAAAGTTGAACTTGGAAGTTATTTGGCTTTTACTTTCCTCGTACATGCTAAGGCAGGCGCAGGGTGCACGCCCAAGTCACCCTGAATGTAGATCTGCCCGTGGTGTGAATGATAACATGACTTCTTATGGAATAGCATCCCGTCCAGATTAACTTTATTTTCAGTTTCGAACTGTACGGACAGATTCGTCACTTACAATAACGAATAAAGCAGGTTTCGACTATCTGTGTCCATCAGTCTTTAATTTTCCCCAGATTCAGAGTTACTAAGAGTTAAGTGATCGCCGTATAAAATAAACTGTTTTTGATAGAAATGTAGCCATTTACGTGTCCCAACACAGCTGTTAACAGGCATTGACAAGACGGCTATCGCGTCAGGGTCCTTGACAGGTGTGTAGCCTGAGATTGTGAGGCGGCGGTCGAGAGGAAAGAACAGGTAGGAAGAACTGCGGGAATATTCAGCTCGAAACGTTTAGTTTGACTTCGCGGTGATCTGGGCCAGGCATTTATACTTCTTCTAGTTTTTAGTTTAATACGTGGTTCGTTGGTAATGGTGCATTTATACTCGTGACTGAAGTTACTCATTCATTAACTTCCTAGAAGTGTATACACACAACTCCGTTGCATTTTCAGGAAAGTGTAATGTTCTAAAAACGTATAATTCATAGGATAACTATTTTAAATTTCCATTCCAGGTGATATTTACCCATCCCAACCATCTTCCCCTACAACCCATCCACCGCGTGAAATGTATTGCCAAGAAGGCCAGCCGCTAACGCAATACGAGGCTTGCTAGATTCGCCTTCCTGTAGGTACCACAAAGCTATACGAAGTCGTAGTTAAATTTAATTTCGATCGTTACGAGGGAAGTGCCTGTTTATAATGCCCATTTTCTTTAATGTGTTGCTTAAAGGGACGTCATAGTTGCGCAACGTACCGCAGCATCCTGGGTTCAAGTTCAACTTATTCGCCATTCGTTGACCTTGTAGATTCTGCGCGCTCTCCCAGGGTTAGTTTCTCCAGATGTTCTTGCTGTCAAGACGGAAATAAACATCACTCTTTAGTTATGGCAGTTCATTATCACAGCTTTATTTATTACTCTTATCTCGTGAGTGAAGCCGCCTACTGCTGGAGTACAGAAATAGCACGCGATAGTTTACGCAGCCTCTTGTTACCTTTCCTGCCTGTCTCCGGACCGTGGTCGGGGTGACGCAGGGGAGCTTCTCCTTCTTTGTGTCCAGTGGTGTGAAGCTCCAGGGCCAGAGCAACGTGCTCTCGGGTAAAACCCTGTCCCTGAGTTCCCTTCTTCTAATTTACCGCAGAGAGTGACACACAAGGCTTGACTGCTCAATGATTGGTTTTATTATTTCCTTCTTTTAAGGTGCCTGGTTTTAGCTTAACAGAGACCAAAAACGAGAGCCCCACCACGCCGTCAACAACCTCTAAATTCAAAACTCCACCCCCCAGAACCCCGACAACTCCACCCACATTCAGTATAATTGGGATGTCAGGCTGCTATTTTAAGCTCTGATTCCAACACTCTGAATACTTTATACTCCTTCAAAAGCTGTTAATGATAACATACATCTACCGTGACATATTGCCAATTCATTCTGCAAACAGAATTGCAGTTAAAAATAAGGTGTTGTAGTTACATTTTTTTCAATTTGGACAGTGTGCAGATACACACATTTTGTGCATCCTGAAAACCTACAGTCACATATAGTCAAAACATGTATGTTCAGTACCTGTGGCGTAGCTGCTTTAGAGTCACTCTTGTGTACAGAAAAGACAACGCACTGAGCGCTTGCTGGCAACGGTGAAACAGATTCTAGTTAAGCTTAGAAAACAATCTCCAAACACTGGCAGTGTGTGCAATATGTACATGATGTATTTATTTATTAAGAATAAATAGGGCTTCATGTTTGCAATCAAGAGTTTTCTCAACTGCAGTTACCTCCACTTTGGAGATCATGTCATTTGTGTTTGCACTGAATCCTGCACGTTTGGACAAACGCCTAAAATATGGGGCCCGATCAGACCCTGAACGGGGTCACTTCTTCTGATTAGGTTATTCAGCCCTTTTTCTGCTGATCAGATTGGCAACGTGATTGTTTAGGTTGGGCTCTAATAACAAAATATTTAAATTGTGACGATTTTGTTATAATAAGGAATCTTCATGTAAATGACCCCAACGTAAAACTAGACTGAATATGATTTTTGTTGTTTTTTTAATCTATGCTTACAAAAATGTTTTTTTTTTAATTTCTTCAACCTTCCCAGCCCACTTTTATTTTTAAGCATGGCCTCCTTGAGACTTTCCACCTGCTTGCTTTTGTGTGGTGTTCTGATCACCTGGTGTCAAATTCCTGGAGGTCTCATGCCAGTACCGGTGGACAGAGCTGATGTCAAAGAAGCTGCAAAGTTTGCAATTGATGAATACAACAAGATTTCTAATGATAAATATCTCTCCATACTGAAAGAAATTACAAAAGCTGAAACTCAGGTAAGTATTTTTTTGTTATCTTTATTAAACTTAATAAAGACCCTAAACTTAAACCCTAACCTTAAACTTAACCGTAAACTTAACATTGCTTACAGTTTTTAAACAAATATTTTGCTCTTAACAGGTAGTTGAAGGAGTCATTTTCTACATGGATGTTATGATTGAGCGTACACGGTGTGAGAAAGACCAGGGTTTCAACTCTAATTGTTCTTATTGTCAAGGACAGGTACAAACAGTTTTTTTTTCTTTTTATTCTATTTTTTAAATGCTGTAAATTGTTTTGTGTGACAGGACTATGGTTAGTCTTGTTTTGGATGGTACAGCAGATATGCTGTATGCCCCTTTTTCACCACATGTCAGTGGTAGAGGAACTCCCTCTGAGGACCTTGGCATTGGGATTCTCTTATTAAAAATGAAGTCTTCACATTTGCATATCAGAAGCTCTTACTTGTAATAGGAATGAAAAAACAGAATGTGGTGTGTTTATTGAATTGAGCAGTTTGTCCTTCTTAAGAAGGAAAGATTCAAGCAAAAATATGTCCATTAATGGTGGTTATGGATAATAGTATATGATGTCATTTAATTGTTCCTCTGGTGCCAGCTGTTTTATTTATTTATTTTCCTAGAAACTATGTCATTTCAAAGTACTGGAAGTTCTCTGGAAACACTACACTGAACTTCTGGAAAGCCAGTGTGATGAGATATAGTAAGCCTACTTTAACAATGGGTTTGTGATCTTTCTGTTTAATTCTACTGTATATTTAAATCCAAAGAATCTGAACATAGTTCAGTTTTTGGACATGAATATGGAAATAAATTAATATCTTCACAGTATGTCAAAAATCTGACAATTTGATTAATGTTTTTTTTTTTTTGGTCACCTTCTTGTTTCACTCAGTGTCTAGACCATCAGAACTCACAGTATTTTCTCCGATGTGTCACAAGTCAGACCTTATTGTAGAAGCTTACATAAAAGTGTTCTACTTTTGAAAAACCAGGTCCTAATCAAGAGAAACTGACAATGACAGATCACATCCCACACTAAATGAAAGGGCAAGGGCTTGGAGGCTGCTTTGCATAAAAGGGTATAAGTAGCAGAACACAGGTTTTTGTCTTAGAGGATGAAGCATGAGAATAGGATAAAATAGAGTGAATAGAAAATGGAGAAGACAGAGAAATACCACAAGACTTCATAACGGAATACAAAAAATCTAAATTCTTAATATTTTGTAATCTCCTGCTAGTTTTTATAATACTGTTATTAGAATGCACACACACATGTTACTCATTTTAATACTACTCACACATACAGTATGACAAACATATTACACAAGTAAAGACAACAAAAAAAGGAAAATTTGCAAACTGCTAAGCTATACAATCAAATTACCTGGAAGATAGTTCTCTTAAACAGAAGTGTTGAATCAAAATTCAAATGTAATTAGATGGTATCAACTGCAGTTTCTCCTGTAATGCCAAGTCACCAGTCCATTAGATACATAGGCAAAGACTCGGATTATCTACTGTAATGAATGGATAATTATCTGTGTGTCTGTCCTGTTGCTGTGTCTCTGTCATTCCAAAAGATGCATTGTATTTGTCATTCCAATAGGTGGTGCATCACAAACATTTAATAGTGCTTTTACAAATCCCATTCTAAATGGCATATAACAGAGACGTATGCAATGCATGGTGCACCGCAAATATTAAAGCTGAGGTCTGCATTGATTACTTATATTTCAACCGTTTGAAGATGAATAGCACAGCTAGTTAATTATAATCTAATAAAATCTTACATTTCAACATGTTAGCCAAGAAGTTTGAAGAGGGATCCATCTATACCTTGGAGTTAAGCAGATCCCAACACCTCACTGGCTTTTCTGCTTCAAAGTTTTTTTTGTTTTTGTCATATTCCAAAGAAAAAGACAATTTGAATAGGATCTCCTCTGCCCACTGCTACCAGGAAATTCAGTGCTTCTTCCTGATATACTCTTTTAAGTTAATTTTGAAATTTCTGCACAATATTTTTGTATTTTTCAATTGATTGACTGTATTGTTTGTCCTATGAATCAGTGTCCTAACTTTATGTTACTACTGCTGTATGCATGTAAATTTGCCCTTGGCATCATTAAAGTTTGTCTAATTTATTAACCCAGGGTAATTAAGATCGGAAGGGACATCAGCCTGAGGAAGAAAACATTGATGTAACAGGATTATTGATTGTTTATGTAATCTTTGTTAATCCCTGGTAAGTGAGGCCCTTAATTTTGGGATGAATGCTGCACATAGAGACGGGAACAGATAAGAAAGAAGAACAGAAGAGAGATGATCTTCATCACCCATACCAGACATCTGCATTTTCTCAGTGAATTGGTAATATACTCTCCAGACTGAAAGTAATCTGAAACCGCTATGCCCTTAAAAAGGATTCGTAGTAATCATCATCCATATCCTTACAAAAAGTACCCAATAAACAGTTTTTTAAAAATATACAACATTTCATACTTTCAAAACAATTGCTTTTACTGTGTTTTATTAATTTTGCTTTTTAGTAATATTTATTTTATATTGTTTGTGTCAAGGTATATTGTTAAGAGCGGCTTGTGTGGATGATTACTATATTCCTAAAGGGGCTAGCAACGGAGGAGGATGTCTCCAATAGAAAGCAGCATAGTGAGTGGGCATCAGCTTTGGAGAGTGGCACTGGTAGCACAGGTCTGAAGACCTCCATTTGATCTGCTTGTGCAGAGCTAGTAGGTCTCTATGCTTGAAGCAACTGTCCACAGGCAGATAAAGCTGTACATGTAGGGCTCTTTAAAGTAGATATATTTAACACTCATACAGGAAAGCCTGCTCCATCACAGGGTGAACCTTGGACACACACGAAGCAGTTGTGGAAAATGGGATGATGGCAAAATTGGAAACCATCATGAAAGATCCCCTCCAGGAGGCACTCTTTTGGAGCACTTTTAGGCGCAGGCTAATTCCACAACGGTGTGCTAAGAAGTTCCTCAGGGGTTCTTTTCCTCCTACAAAAAATAATCTCTCAATTAAAATCCTCCACCTGCGTCCTTGAGCCAATACCAACAGTGTTTTTCAAAGAAGTATCGGGCGTGCTAATTGACAATATTCTTGACATAGTAAATTCGTCATTAGATACGGGGGTCTTTCCAGACTGTCTTAAGACTGCTGTAGTTAAACCCCTACTTAAGAAACATAATCTTGACCCCTCGGCTCTTGAAAATTTTAGACCCATCTCTAACCTGCCTTTCTTAAGTAAAGATCTAGAGAAGGCAGTCATTATGCAGTTAAATGACCACCTCAATAAACATGCTATTCTTGATAAATTTCAGTCGGGTTTTAGAACAAATCACAGCACAGAAACTGCACTCGTTAAAGTAGTAAATGATTTGCGAGTGAACGCAGACAGAGGCCATATATCTGTTCTCATCCTCTTAGATCTGAGTGCTGCATTTGACACCATTGATCACAACATTCTTAGAAATCGCCTTAGTCAATGGGTGGGCATCTCTGGCAGTGTCTTAAATTGGTTTGAATCCTACCTGACAGGGAGAAAAATTTTTGTTAGTTGTGGCAATTACAACTCGAAGACACATGATATCCAATATGGTGTTCCACAAGGCTCTATCCTGGGTCCGCTACTCTTCTCAATCTACATGCTTCCGTTAGGTCAGATTATCTCAGGGCACAATGTGAGCTACCACAGCTATGCTGATGACACACAGCTGTATTTATCGATAGCACCTGATGACCCCGATTCTATTGATTCACTAACAAAATGTCTGACTTGTATCTCAGAATGGATGAATAGTAACTTTCTCAAGTTAAATAAAGAGAAAACTGAAATCTTAGTGATTAGCAATAATGGATACAATGAGGCTATTAGAAATAAACTGGATACATTAGGATTAAAAGTCAAGACGGAGGTAAAAAGCTTAGGGGTAATTGTTGACTGTAATCTGAATTTTAAATCGCATATTGATCAGAGCACTAGGACAGCATTTTTTCACTTAAGAAACATAAGTAAAGTTATACCTCTTATATCACTGAAAGATGCTGAGAAATTAGTTCACGCGTTTGTTTTCAGTCGACTAGATTACTGTAATGCACTCCTATCAGGTCTACCCAAAAAAGACATAAATCATTTGCAACGAGTGCAGAATGCAGCTGCTAGAATCCTAACTAGGAAAAGAAAATCCGAGCACATCTCTCCAATTTTGATGTCACTACACTGGTTACCTGTGTCATTCAGGATTGACTTTAAAATTCTGCTTATGGTTTATAAAGCCTTAAATAATCTCGCCCCATCTTATATATCGGAATGTCTGACACCTTATATTCCAAATCGTAACCTCAGATCCTCAAATGAGGGTCTCCTTAGAATTCCAAGAACAAAACTTAAAAGAAGTGGTGAGGCGGCCTTCTGCTGCTATGCACCTAAAATCTGGAATAGCCTGCCAATAGGAATTCGCCAGGCTAATACAGTGGAGCACTTTAAAACACTGCTGAAAACATATTACTTTAACATGGCCTTTCTATAACTTCAATTTAACTTAATTTGACTTAATCCTGATACTCTGTATGCTCAATTTCCTCATAATAACTATTCATGGTGGCTCTAAAATCCGTATTGACCCCTACTCTCTTTTCTGTTTCTTTTTCCGGTTTCTTTGTGGTGGTGGCCTGCGCCACCTCCACCTACTCAAAGCATCATGATGCTCCAACAATGATGGATGGATTAAAAGGCAGAATTCTACGTGACCATCATCATCAAGCCCTTCCGTGAGAACCCTAAATCCAAAGAGGACTGTTTCATTTATGTTAGGTAGAATGCCCAGAGGGGACTGGGCGGTCTCATGGTCTGGAATCCCTACAGATTTTATTTTTTCTGTCCCCCCTGGCCATTGGACCTTACTCTTATTCGATGTTAATTAATGTTGATTTATTTTGTTTTCTTATTGTGTCTTTTATTTTTCTATTCCTTATTATGTAAAGCACTTTGAGCTACTGTTTGTATGAAAATGTGCTATATAAATAAATGTTGTTGTTGTTACTGCTATCAGGAAATTCAATGCTTCAACCCAATGTTCTCTTTAAGTTTCTGTTTATTTACTTATCAATTGATTGATTGGCTGTATTATCTATCCTGTGGGTCTGTATCCTTGTTTTTATGTTTCTGCTGCTGTATACATCTGAGTGTTCCCATGGATTTAATAAAGTTTATCTAATCTAAAAATGTCATTAACAGAAATTATAGTGTAGGTGAACCAAAATCACAAATGGGGACTTCCATGATAATATACTCAAGTTCGCACACTTCTCGATGGTCCGGGATTTTTCGAGTGATTTTCTATGTAATAAACTTAATAAGTTATAGTGTAATGAAAATTGCATAATTAGATCTGGACCACCCTATATAAAACCTAAACTTGGCGTAAAGCCACGCACATTTCCATGGTACCTCATACCCTGGCATACGCAAGTTCTCTGCTCGGTTTTGCAGACTGTCGGCACCCAGCGTCAAAGCAGTGCTACTGTTCTTGTGTGGTTATCCTTTCTTTTTTAGATCCATATCCCTGACACGGCTTTATAAATACACTGAAATTAACCGCATATTGTTTATTAGTTTAATGCATCTGATTGTAATTAACCTGTAACAATATAATGGTCCACGGAATGGTCAAACTATTCTAAATACCATAGCTGCTTTAGTGTTGTTACTCTGACTGCACCTTCTTCTTCTTTCAGCTGCTCCCGTTAGGGGTTGCCACAGCGGACCATCTTTTTCCATATTACTCTCACTGCATCACTCAGAGTATTTACTATATCACTGTGTCCGATTGGGGAATCAAAGATCTATAGAATCTGAGAAAGAGAATTATCGGTATACAGCATCAAGCAAACGCTGCCTCAGCCATGCTGTCTATTGAACTGCTCTTATACGGCAAACGTTTCATAGCCTTTCCAGTACAGACCTCGCGGTTCAGAAAGAGTTTCATCCCAAGAACTATAAACGCACTCAATCAATTGCTCCTTGTAGAACTGTTTGTACTTATAAGTACAATCACCTCACTGTAAATTTGCACTACAGTTATAATATTGCACAACCTGAGCCACTTTATAAAGCACGTATTTACATATGATGACGATATCATTTTTAAGATGAAATGCAGCAAAATATGTTTATTATATTATACAGATAAAATTTTAACTTCATTTAAATAATCTATATTGGAGCCAATCCCAGCCAACACAGGGCACAAGGCAGGAAACAAACCCCGGGCAGGGTGCCAGCCCACTGCAGTAATCTATATTGATAATAATTAAACATGCCAGCGCTAGCTAGGAGCTTGTGCTTCGTTCACAGATTGTTCCTGCCTCGCGCTGTGTTCTTGTTGGGGCTGGTGCAACACTGGAAGGATAGATGGACAGAATAATTAAACACGTACTACGAAGATATTTCAATGTTCCTTAAACGTTTTGAAGAATTTGCGTTCTAAACTTACAGATGGCTTAACGTCTATTACAGAGCTGATTGTGTGGCAATTGGGTATTTGGAGAAAGAAAAGTAAGGACAGGAATTCAGGGTTAGTACGTTTGAAAGAGACAGCACTGCTACAATAAAGCATTTCATCAAAGGTTGCGCATAGCGCAGCAAGCATCTTGCGTGAGACATGAACAATCACTGCGCCACCGTGTTCCCATGTTTAATAACATGATTTAGCTCCTATTATCATGAAAATGATATCAAGTATACATATCAGTATTTTAGTTATTCAGAGAGCTGTAATACCACAAATGTAATGGATTCTGTGTCCTGTTGGAGGAAGAGAAAGCCTGGAAGCACTAGTGATTCACACACACAGAGCACATTGAAGATCAAATACAAAACAAAGCATTTAATGTGCTACTTTAGTTACGATGAGATTTGAGAAACTAGTAAATTAAAAATTTTAAGGTGAGGTTTATGATGTTCTACTTTAATGACAAAATAAACTACATGATTAAAGTGGAAATTTCAAGATTAAAGTTGACATTTCGTACTTTTTTCACACTGTGTATCTATTTTATTTTGTCTTTACCCTAATAAGCTTTCATATGACACTCAGACGGTGGGCTACGACTCGCCTTTTCATGGCAACTTTGATATGTGACTTCTTTTTTATTTCGGGCCCTGTGCGACTTTGTGATCTTGAGCTTTCGAGTTTCTCCGACACTCTGTCACTTGATCAACTTCCTTTTGTTGATTATACCACTGTTTAAACTAACAAATAGTATGTTTTTCCTTGCCTCCACTTGGTATTCGCTGAAATTCTTAGATTTTCCCCCATGCTTTTCCCATTGTCTTTTCACAGAATGCTGAGCTTAAGGGCTATTTACATTGATTTGCATATTCAAAGAGGCGTAATTCTGGGAGGAGTTGGGGCGGGACAGCAGGCGCGTGCACGTGCATTACTTTTCACGCTGACTGGGATTTATGGAGCAGAAGAATGTGGAAGTTTGCGTACACACAGATTTATGCATCTGGATTTTTCTGTGCGTACGCACATTCCTGCTTTTGTGCTTACGCCATGTTATAGTGTGAGTCCTATGCACAGCGTTATACATGAGGCCCCTGGAGTTCTCCCGGGTGTGGCTTAAAATGGATGCAGCCGACTCCCAAAAGAAGCCAGAGTCGGAGGATAAGGGTGGTGAGGCTCATATTTGAAGAGAAAAGAGTCTGCAAGACTCTAGAGAAAAGGGACACAGTTTTACTCTGCTTGGAATTCTTGGTATCGGTCCTTGGGGACTACTCTGGATCCAAGTACCTTTCCATGAAATAAAGATGTTTTTTGGACTGAGCTGCTGGTATCTATTTGTGTCGGGTTGGGGCAGCAGGTGCACCCTGGGTCTTCTCAACTACTACAACTGTACTACTACAGTGTACTACATGTACTACCACCATAGAGGTCCCAACCGCAGAAGTGAGTAAACAGTTGGGGACACAGTGTGTATTATCACACTTGTCTTAAGGATTTGGCTCATTACAGGAAAAAAAAAAATCTTTGTTTTCCTTCTTTAAACATGTTTGTCTCAAAGTTTCATCAGTAACTTAATATTTCAGGATATACAGTAAGGTACATTGGGGTGATGCAGAGTCAGGCCACAGAAACTGCAGAACTTGTAATTTAAGAAGACAGATGCCCATTTTAATATTTGAGGTTGAAGTACAGTGACAAAGTATGTGAGTCATCTATAGAATGCACAGTATGTCATTGGCACACAGTCAAAAATACAAATAAGTCTTCTGGGTCAAAGAAATGCTCAAGTATGTCAAGTAAATTATCATGTTTAGTGGAAGGGCAGAGAAGCCCTGAGGAGGAATAAATGCAGGAAGGAGCATATTGCAATGGCATCTAAATTAGACTTCTTCTGCAGTGAGGCTCAAGGCAGGGGTGTGTAATGAGAGCTGCAAGGTGCTTGCTGATGATGCTCTACTTCATGGGCTGTCAGTCAAAAACACAACTTTCAGTACAACAGGATAATGAGGGGCTTTTTGGCTGCTAGAGGAAATATTACAGATGTATTGAGATCTCAGGATTAAAAGCATCCTGCTTAGGGATCAAATGGATCACAGTTGGAATGGTAGAAAATACCCAACCACATTCTTCTGTAGCAGTGGAAATATTCATCCATCCATCCATTATCCAACCCGCTATATCCTAACTACAGGGTCACGGGGGTCTGCTGGAGCCAATCCCAGCCAACACAGGGCACAAGGCAGGAAACAAACCCTGGGCAGGGCACCAGCCCACCGCAGGGCGCACACACCCACACACCAAGCACACACTGGGGACAATTTAGAATCGCCAATGCACCTAACCTGCACGTCTTTATTTTTTTAAAATGGCTTTTAGATGCTTCCTTGCAGAGCCGAAGCCAGCAAACTCTTCTTTTTTGTGAGCCTGAGTGCTGAAATTCAGTCTGTCAGGCTAAGCATTGAGCCCTGTCTGCTTAGAAATGGCCCATAGTTCAGGAAGGGAACTTTAGCATCTAAACTCTTGAGCCAGAATGAGTAATGCCTTTACCTATGAAGTGGCAAAAGACAGCAGAAGACAAGCTGAAGAAGAAGTAGCATGGCAATGCCAAGGATCATGCAGCGAAGAGAAAGTGCACTTCAACACATGAAGAATCCTCCACTTGAACCTGGAGCAGCAAGAAAGCAACAATTCCACATAATACAGGACATCATCCATAAAGACTTGGTATTGTAAAACTATTTATCTGTGCTAAGATAAAGTAGAACTCTAAATACCAGCCTATAGGTTAAATGTTTGTCTGTCTAGCCTGTCTGTGACTGCATCATAATTCTATAATCCTTGTGTTTATCAATAAATTGTATTATTCTGTGTCTTAAAATGAGTGCGCTTCAGTTACCTTGATATAAGTCTAAAGGTCAGAGACCCCCTTGTACAACAGAGAAACGCAAGATAAATAAAGTATTAGCCCTGGCGAATTATTAGATTCATTATCAGTATTGTCAAAGACAAAACTGATAATTAGTTAACCAAGTTAAACAAATCTTTTTAAATCTCACATTTTTATGGGCATCTAATTAATTATTAATCATAAAAAATCCTATAGTGTTACAGTGGGCTACATTGACACCCTCAGCAGCAAATGGAGCACCCTTACATCTTGTAACGGTATGCTTAATGTCTTAATGTCTCTGTTAATTTGTGGTAGCCAAATAAGATGAAAGAAAATGTATTTTGCATGGAAGGCTATTAGTACTAATGACTCTAAAGTTCATTTGAATTGCTGACGTGTACAATTACATTTTACATTAACATACATGTCTCAAACCTGGAGTATAGCATCAAATCGAGGATCAACCCTGGATGAGGTGTCACAGTAAAAAAAATCAAATAAATAAAATTAAGCAGAGGATAAATGAAAGGGATAAGTCCATGGAATTAGAGAAAAGGCAAAATTCTTAGTAGGAGTGCACACTAATGCAAAAATCCACACTTCAGCCCTCACACCAGGCTATTTCAAGTAGAATTTAGCTGTGATTTATATACTTTATTTTTTAAATTTTCCTAGAACCTGTCACAAACCTGTCATGAAATATGCTGCTAGATCTTTCCCGTAATAATTTCCTTATTAACTGTGTGTCTTTGGGAATGCTGGAGGAAAAGTAGAGTACTTGGTATTATTGTTAGCCAGGTTTCCTCCCATTCTTAAATATCTTTTTCTTTGCCTTTTCTATTTATTTTTGATTCTATTATTACAACTGTTTATGTTAATGTTGTTATTTATGTTTATTAATTACATAGTGTATTTATGCCAGTTTTATTCAATTGTTTGGTTTAAATGTGTGGCTACTTGTCCTGCCTTGTGTTTTGTGGGAGGTTCCCTGTCAGTCTCTAATGAGGGACTGCTCTCAGCCCTATAAAGGCTCATGGGAATTGCAGTCTCTCTGCAGTACCTTGTATTTGCTTGGGTTTTGCAGATATTGTCTCCTATTGTTTATTGTTGGTCTTTAGAATTTCTGTCTCTTTGACATTTTTTGCTCTATTTAAGGAGTTGGTTACTGTGGATTACCTTTTTAGGCAACACCTTTTTTGCTTTTTTGGGTATTTTGCTGTGTTTCACTCCTTTGTTAATAAAATTTTAATTTTATAAAGATTCCTTACAGGAATTGTCTCTGCTCTGTTTTCCCCTGGTGAGACATTTTCAAGAGTATGAGACTGTTTGCTATTTTTTGAATTTTAAAAATGTATCTCCATTTTGTGGCCTAGTTGGACCTTAAGTCTTCGATTTTCATGGATCATGCTGGAATTGGTTAAGATTTGTTCTGTGGGCTTTTTGGAGGCCTCAACCCTTTGCTGTTTTGTGGAGCCAGAGATATACGACATAAGGAGAAAATCCCACAGGGAAATGGGGAGAAGAACACTCTACAGAGACAAAGACAGGGACAACACTAGCCACTGTGCCAACAGGAAATTAAATTGTATTTGGTCAGGGTTAAAGAATGAATGCACATAATTATTAATAGTTCATTATATTTATTGAATAAAAAATAATGTTATAACCTCAAGAAAGTTAAATGTTTCCCATGCTGTTTAAAAATGACAACATTAGGGTTTCCTTTCAAAACAGAATTAATGAATTTATGTTTACTGAATTTAATTTGTGGAAGTTGCTGGCAAAACAGTTAAATTGTTAAAAAAATTGTTATTTCATTTATGTGATATACAGGATAAGAAGCATTTACATAATGATCCTGAATGTTTTAAAGAATAAATATACATCAACACCAGCTGAATAGTCATTAAATTTAAGTTTGCAAGTAGAGAAATGCTGAATACACTCAGCCAGACAGAAAACAAGTTGAGAATTATTACAGTAAGTTATTTTGAGCATATCGTGTTTGCATTTCAGCTCCAGGTGGCAGGACACTCATAGCTCAGTAGGTGCATCCCCTCAAACCAGACTTTAGCCCACACTACGAAATTACAGATTTTCTAGAGAAAAAACAAACAAACAAATAAATCCAATGAATGATACATTTACAGTTTTATATTGCACCTCATCATTGATATATTGGCAGATCTCCAGCTGCAGACATCATTTGAAGATTTATTGATACTAAAAATTTAGATGGCAAATAAAATGACCATGAGCTGATGTTATCATTGGAATCAGATGAATAAGCAGAACATGAAGTTAGTTCAACATACAGTAAAAGTTGCAGAGGAATGTAGTATAAGACAAATAAAGTGGAATTATATATAATTTTCCTATATTTTATTATGGATGGCGCATATGGGTGAGGGTCCTGGCTGTGATGGGGTAAGGATCAATACCTTGCCAGGAGTCCAGTGTGATGCACGGATGGGGGAGACAACCTGTCAAGAGTACATGCTCCCCTGATACTCTAGATGACAGCATCCTTGGGTTAGGATTCCCACACAGACACACAAAAGGCATGCTGGGACCTGTAGTCCTATGGGTCAGCCTTGACAGATTCCTTGGGGGCTGCCAGGGGCAGCTGCTCGGATTAGAAATCCCTACTTTATGGGGCTTCCGCATGACACCAAAGTGCTTCCAATGGGCTATGCCTTAACACCTGAAGTACTCCTAGGTCCAACATAAAAGGAGCTGCTTGACTTAATCCGGACGAGCTGGAGTCTAGAGGAGCTGGGTGTGGAGGGGAAAATAATAATTCTATTTGTTGATTATTATCTTATTTACATTAACTGAAATATTACAAGCTCTTTTGAGGAAAAAAAAAGCTTTATTTGAGGTTTATTTTAGTAACATAGTGTATAGTATTAGGATGGTCTAAGCCCCCTCCTGGCCACCCCTTTAACTTCATTTATAATTTATAGTATGTAAAAGTCAAATAAAATAAAAAAGGAATACCGTTTCATTAGAGGAAGCACAAACTGAGTTGATGATCTCCCCTTTCCTACACCATGTCCTCTTGATCCGTATGTTCAAGTGGTACATTAGCCCAGCAACCATCTGTTAGAAGCACATATAATCAGTTGAGTGCATAGCTAAATTTAGAATCATTATTCAGAGAAGTAGTTATATGTTACCTGGATCTGTGTCCCTACAGTTTCCTTCTTTAAGACAACATAGTCATCTTTTGACTCATTGTTGTATTCCTGCACAGCAAATTCTGCTGCTCCAACTTCATCAACCCGTATCATTAAAAAAGGGTCAATCTGTTCAGATGATTCACACCAGGCTGAAAGAAGTCCAAAAAGCAGAAGCACGCATACACCGGGCCACCAGTAAGCCATACTGATAAGAAGAATGGAAGATATAAGTTCCGTATGTTTTTTGATATTAACAAATGCTATGCAATACACATACTAAACACTCCTTAAAGTAGAGATTGGTTCTTCTGGTTCAGGCAGATCATTGAAATTCAAGCAAACAGCCTAAAAGATCAAAGATTAAATAAATAAGGATGTAATGTTCATACTACGATTTTTAGTTTTATTCTTGTATGGTTGTAGAGTCAATACTAACATGCGCTAAGAGTACAGTGAAACTCTTACTTGTATATGCTAGACAACATACAACATGATGCCACAAGTGTTGATTCACAAAACTTGCAAAAGTGTACATCACAGCGAATTTGCTGGGTTCGCCAGTAATCTTGTTTGCTGAATATTTCCCCTAAAAATTTGCCATGGGTGTGGTTTAGACAAGCTGTTTTTTCCCAGCTCCCCATGATGCTTTGATAGGCCAGAGTCACCCCAAAGAACTGAGTAATAATGTTTGATGGGGGTATCACTACTGGAGCTCTGCTACCTGCCTGATGAGCATGACGCACTTGCTGATCTTTCTTGCATGCATACTAACACAGAAATGTGCGGCGCTTTGCATATGTGTGAATCATTGTTGGTGTATATATGCATGTGTGATGCAACTACACAATCGGTACTCCTGTCAGATTTGTACCATGTGTGTTTTAAAGAAAAAGACAAACTCATAGTATTTTAATTTCAGGGGTACATTAGCTGACCATAAAATTGGTTATTCTGCAAAGATTCATTGTATGTTGTGTCTTCACTGCTGGATTAAGTATGTTATGCTGCTCGCTGAATGTAGCATCAATCACGCAGTTAGAGGGACAGCCTCCAGAGCATATAATGCTAATCCCTTGCATCACAGGCTCTGTGTGTGTTAGTTATTTGTAGTGATAGAAGCTTGGGAGACACAAAAGGAGATAAAGGACTCAGAGTGTTATGGATTTAGTTAAGTTAAGTTATTTATTGTTTATCACATATTTTAAATCAAAATGATTTTTGAATATTTATAAAGTCATGTATTATCGTATTGTAATTTCACATGGTTCTTAAAGGTACAGTCATAGGAGCTAAGCAACTAAGCATTTCACTGCATATTGTACTGTATGTATAATTTAACCCTAAGCCTAACCAGAATTTTTTTTTTTTTTTTTGGAATTTGACTTTTACTATCTTCATTACTTATAATAATAAATCTCCATATATTTTATGAGCCTGCTTTCCAGCATACATGAAACTTACTTACATGAGACCTGGAAACAAACAGAAATAAAAATTTGGATGGACACAAGTTATCACAGGGCACACAACCATCCAAACTTACTATAGCTCAGTTTGTTGTCACCAGTTAACTGAACAGGTCCACTGTTGGGATACGGGTGGAAAGTGGAGTACCTGGAGAAAACGCACAAGAATGTGAGAAGAACTACTGCCCAGCTAAAGAAGTGAACCTGAATCTCTAAGGTTGTGAGATAGTAGTTCTAACTACAGTGTGAGCATCTCAGAAATTGCACTTGATAACACAGCAGTATTTGTGACCATTTATTGCAAGTCACTAAATTTAAGTAGAGTTGACAAAGAGATGCAAGCAGTGTTACCATTTTCTATGAGTAAAACAGATAACATCTTATGGAAAACTTGCCATAATTTCCATACAACTCTCTCTGTTTTATCTGTCACACTCTCTCTCTCTATATATATATATATATACTGTACTGCTCAAAAAAATTGAAGGAACACTTTTTAATGAGAGTACAGCATCAAGTCAATGAAACTTGTCGGCTATTGATCTGGTCAGTTAAGTCGCAGAGGAGGTTGTTAATAAGTTTCAGCTGCTTTGGTGTTAATGAAATTAACAACAGGTGCACTAGAAGGGCAACAATGAGATGACCCCCAAAACAGGAATTGTTTAACAGGTGGAGACCACTGACATTTTTCCCTCCTCATCTTTTCTGACTGTTTGTTCACTAGTTTTGCATTTTCCTACAGTCATGGTCACTAATGGTGGCATGAGGCTATACCTGAACTTAATAGAGTTTGCACAGGTAGTTCAACTTCTTCAGTATGGCACATAAATAAGTGCCATTGCAAGAAGGTTTGCTGTGTCTCCCAGCACAGTCTCAAGGGCATGGAGGAGATTCCAGGAGACAGACACTTACTCTAGGAGAGCTGGGCAGGGCTGTAGAAGGTCTTTAACCCATCAGCAGGACCCACTGGTATCTGCTCCTTTGGGCAAGGAGGAACAGAATGAGCACTGCCAGAGCCTACAAAATGACCTCCAGCAGGCCACTGATGTGAATGTCTCTGATGTGTTTTCAAAGTGTTCCTTTAATTTTTTGAGCCGTTTATATATATGTGTGTGTTATATATCATATATACAGTTTAAGGTGTACTGAATGAAGAGAAAAGAAGACAGGACTGTTCCATGTGATGATCCAGTGCTGTTCACATCCACATCAGAGACACAGTCCCTGAACCTCACAAACTGCAGTCTGCGTCTTACGTGGTTATTTAGTAGGTTGTGTGGTTCCTCGTGTAACAATTGCTTGACAAAGACCCATTTAATTCTGGGAAGGGTTCTTCACACATGAAATTGTGACTATGTGACTATGTAGAAAAGTGATGGAATTTGTTTTTGAAGTTCTTAATAAATAGAGTTTAAAAAAAGTGCGGAAACTTTTTGCACGACTCTTGTATGTAGCAATAGGCCTTTTAAAATCATGAGCCCATTGGTATTTCACAAGTCTCTTATCATTTATTCATGATTACTTATTGAACCAATGTTGGATCTAAATAAACAAAGGAACTTTCTGGAACCTTCATGTGAATGATTCCCCTGAAGAAGCAATTTTGGCTCTAAGTAACATTTTTATTCTTAAGACTGTTGTTAGTTTTGTTGCCTTACATCTCCAAACCTGGTTGCTGTCTGTGTGTGCTTTGCATGCTCTCCTCATGTCTTCTTGTATTCTCCCCAAATGCTCCAGTTTCTTGCCCCATTCCAAACACAAACATATTAGTTACTTAGGCAGTCTAAACCAGCCCACTCTTGCTGTGTGTGTGTGTATGTCCAGTATAGGCAGTGCCCCAGGGCCAAGGGGACCATAGTGACAGCATGGCTCTTGTTTTGAAAGGGTTGACGTCGGAATGAAAATGTTAATTGTGTTATCATTCCTACAACTCCATAAAGCTTACTTATGATTATCAACCTTTTATGTAGCTTCCTGCATATGTTTGATGTATTACATTGATGGTGTTCATTCTTTAATTGCATTTAATGTCACATGGGAAGCCCTAATTAATATTTTTGAACTAAGGAGCTTAAAATTCTAGTTACTCCTCTCTGATGGACTGGTGTATTATCCAGGGCTGGCTCCTGCCTTGAATATAATTCTGCTGTAAACTTCAAAATGATTGAATGGAAAATGATCATTTGCCAATAAATAACATCTTGTAAATTCTCTGAAACTGAAGTTATATTTGAAATGGACCCTTTAATTTTTCATATATGCCAACCCACTTATTTTAAACTGATTCACAGGAAAGCTGGAGAATATTCCACCAAGCATCAGGTGCAAGGCAGGAACAATCCCTGGAGAGGTTGCCAGCTCATTACAAGATAAACACACACACACTATGGCCCACTTAACAAAGCCAGTCCAACTTACCTGCATGTCATTGGACTGTAGGAGGAAGCCGGAGCACCAAAAGGAAACCCAAATAGACAAGGGAAGAACGTTTAAACTCCACTACCAGTGTGCAGCCATGCCACCCTTATTCTTCACAAATTCTGTTTTTTCTTATTTAGTATTTGACCACTGAAATGCTTGCATACCCAATGATTGTCTTGTTTAGAAATGTCAAACTTTTCTCTACTTCTTCAATATTTTTGAAATATGTAAGGACAATATTGCCTAGCTTCTCTCTTGTAGCCATAATTCAATAACATTCCTGCCTTTTCTATTTGAATGAGCTGATAATTAACTCTATGCCTTGGGTAAAATGGCGCGCCCAGCACTGACACCTTCTCTCCTGTCTTTAGTAATTTTGAAGTAGTCATTTAAAGCAAATTGTAAATGTGAACACAAGTATGTGTTCCTGAGTACAAATACTCCGACCTAAAATGCAAATCATATTTTCTTTGTGTTTTTTGTTTGTGTGCTTTTTACCACTAGCTAGTCCTTTTGTAAAATGAAAGTGCAAACTTACTGTTTTTCTCATCTTCGACACATGAATACAAATTCCATGGTCACAGAATAATTTCTAAGGCTTAAATAGTATTTATATATATAATTTTTTTTTTCTAGTTTGGGGACTACAGTCTATTGCTTCTGTGATACAAATGCAGATTTACTCATGACTTAAAATATCATTGTTATCAGGTTTCTTGTATGTCCGTTAACACCATAACATGTTCATCCACATTCCAGGAAACTGAATAATTCCTTTTTTCAGTTAAATTCAAGTGGTTTCCTGATTCAGTGTAAGGTATATTTTGTTACATTTCTCAGTTTTTGACATTCCCTTACCTTCTAATTAAATCCCACCCATCACATTCTGCAGTCAGAACTCTCCCACTATCCCAACTCCCTCTCCGTAGGCCCATCCACTCTTAAAAATCATGGCACTTTACTGGATTGTGTGACTTCTTGCAGAACCATTGGTTGACAAAGAATAATTTAATTCTGGAAAGGGTTCTTTGCATATAAATTTGGCTATTTGGGCTTTGAAAAGGCTCTAAATATGTGGACAAAAGAGAAATCTTTAATGTGTTTTAGGCTACCTAGCAGCAAACTAACAGATCTAAAAAGCCTGTGTTATTCGGCAAGAATCTGTTTAAAATCAGGAACCACTGGTGTTTCACAACTTTGTTATTATCCGTTCACAGTTATTTTTGGAACTTGTTGTGGACCTAAACAAAAGGTTCTTTCTGGAACCTTCATCGTTCTTTTGTACCCCAATGCCATTGTTTCTTAAACTATGGGTTACCGCATAATTGTGTAGTAAAATTAGCTGAGTTCTTCTAAGTGCCAGTTCTGTGGCAAATGATGCACTGCCCCTTATTAAGAATACTACCAGTTGTTGTAATATGCGAAATAATAATGTATGACAAAGAGCTTTCATTTCAAGGTCACGTAAATACAATAATGTGTCAATTACAGCCAACTGAGTTGAGGTGATTTGTACTTACAGCTGAGGGTCATAGGAAAACAATTAAAAATGTTTTTTATTCTATTGCCATTGCTGTCATTTGTCAATGTACTGTTCAACTGTCATTATGGTAATGCTCTTCTTGGGTCACAGTATGATGTGATTTTCTTATTTGAGTCCTCAGATTAAAAAGTTTGTCTGGCACCATTATTTTTAAGAGTATACATCTGTCACATTATATTAACTTTAACAAGCCATAGTAAATTAGCCCTGATTTTGAGAAGGAAGGATGTGGAATTCTCTACTATAATGCTGAGATTGTTCTGATATTTTTCGGGTAGGGATGGCAAACGTTTCGGGGCAAGGTAGTATACATGTCGCCGAAGAATGGCAGTGTGTTGTATGTTGATTAGCGTAAGAATGTCACTGTTCTCTGTACACGTTAAAAATAACGACCCTGAAAACCTGTTCTACGAGGGCTACAAAATAACACGGCCGACGCTGTAATTCCATTGCGTTCAGTCGATTTTCACTTCTAACTCGCACCATGTCCAGATGTACTATTTTCCGTATGCCTTCCGCACTAGTTGCGCAAATAAGGCAATGATAGCAGCACAAAGCGCTGGGGGTCCATAACGTGCATATACTGTATAACGTGGCGAACTAAACCAAAGCGCTCGACTTCAAGGGGCCATACACAACCCACCCAATCTCTCCCCGCATTCACATGCCTCACTTGTAAGTACAATGGTAACTGAGGCACATCTCTACGGGGCCGAAAAACTAATTTGCATACCACTTTCAAAACCACTTGTTTCGCCCTGTTCCGTACTTGTTTCCATGAACAATTTTCCAGACCTGTAATATTCTACTTTTCAGTCGTTTAAATATAAAATTTAAATATATTCCCTTGTCTTTTCTTAATAAACGAAATGAAGATACACCTTATATGCCTCCAGCTAATTATAAGTCCTGAAACTGGCGCAAGCAATATATAAAATCCACTTTCAATCCAGTGTCAAACCGCATAATTCAAGTTCGTTTATGGCAGAGCGGCGCTACAGTACATACGGTCTGTCCGGGTAGAATCGGGCGCAAGACAGGAAATAAAAAATGGAAGACGGCGGCTTATCGTCCAACACACTCACGCACATCCGCACTCTGGCAGGGTTTTTCAAAGTGGACCGATGATCGTGTCCAGCACGCGTATATACACGTCAACGACGAGTAACTTAATCAACCCCCACAAAAAATACATGGAAACTTGACAAGGCGATTTGCTCAGGAACGCGAAACACAAGTTCGACCCTTGGTCATTTACTGTATTAAAATGAATTACCGTCCCGGAATTCTATTTTGAGATTGAAATGTCATCCCTGCCCGAGTTAATTTTACTATCGTAATGAACTCTCAGATGAAACGCCGTATACTGTAGAAGCTTACCTTTTGAGTGAAGGTTCGCCGTAGCTGTGATGACAACGCTTCGCAAACACGACTGCCTTCAGGGCGCTCCGGCCGTCTCACCTGCTTGTCACTGCTGATTGGCTTACGGTGACAGAAGTGGCGTTTCTGGCTTTTACAGTCATTAGGACTTTAATCGTTTAAACTGCGATACAATGTACTAACACAATAAACGTAGTACTGTATTAATAAGTGTGCTGTGTTTTTAAAATTTTACTGAGTTGGGGTATTATCCGTCTACTTTCCTTTTTTAACCTGTTTCGTGTCACCACAGAGTTGCCAAGACGTCGGATGTCCAACCGACTACTTGTGAATTCCTGGCACTTTCTTCTACTCTGATTCTGTTTCCTAATTCTTTTTTATTAAAAGTCGTATTTCAAAGCTGATTGCATACAAACACAATTTCTCCCACCAGTAGGGCCACGGTGAAGAAAAAAAATACGGACAAAGTGAAGAAAAAAAAAAGCTATATGTCGAGAATGAAGTCTACATGTTGACTTTATTCTCGCCGTTTATGTCGAGATTAAATGTCTATGTCTTGTTGCTGCTGTCTTTTTGCCACAGCAGACATTTCCAAAACTGTTGATATTCTGTTTTTTTTTCTAAGAACTCCTAAAATGTTTTGGTAACCTGCGGGATCAACCTTACTGAGACCTTCATCTTTATTTTCAGATTTTGTTTGATGGGTACATGTGAGCTGTTCATGTCCTGCTTGTTTTATGTCTCATTACTGTCCGGCTGCTAATTAAGGAAAAAACAACTAAGGGACCTGAGTCAAGCTAATTAAAGCTAAGAGTGAAGAAGTTAATTAGCATCAAAAACTGGTCACTAATTAAGAAGATAGTTAGAATGAAAACCTCAAGGCCCTCCAGGACTGGAGTTCGACACCCCTGCACTAAGAGGAGGCGCAGGCAGCGATCACCTCACAGAATACATTAATGTCATGATATTCCTGCTCCCTGAACATTTGGAATGCTAAGATAAATATTTGGTATCATATTCATGATGAAATGCATTAAAGCATTTGTTAAACACTTGGGGGCACAGTGGCGTGGAGGTTGAGCTGCTGTCACGCAGCAAAGGGAGTCCCAGGTGTTCCCTGCCTTGAGTTTGCATGTTTTTCCGGTGGATTTACTCGGCGTGCTTCAGTTTCCTTTCAAAGTCATGTAGGATGTGGGGCATTATTAAACATGTATAACGCAGAATTTTTTTAAAGTCCTGAACACTCCGTTGTCTACGTTTATAACTAGTTTTAATTTCACAAAGATGTTTATTGTGTGGTGATTGGTTATGTGGAGAAAGAAAAAGGAAGGATTGGAACTGGGGTTTTGGTACGTCAGATAGAGACAGCACGAATGCAACAAAGAAAACCCGCTCAGAAGAACATCCATTGAATTGTGTGTTCGTTTCTCCGACCACCAGACCAAACCCAGCATTTACACAATCCTTCAGTTAAACCTGTGCGATACCCATTTATACATAAAGCTTTATGGAGCCTCGTCGCACATGCCATGAAGTTCACTACATTGAACGTAGACATGGGGACACCCTTACAGCGAGGGAGCAGCACTACCGCCACGCCATCGTGCCCCCATGGCACCCATGTTTAATACATGCTTTAATGCATTTCATCATGAAAATGACAGCAAGTATTAATCTTAGCATTCTAAATGTACAGAGAGCAGGAATATCATGAAGTGAATGTACTCTGTGCGGCGATCGCTGCCTGCGCCTCCTCAGTACAAGAGGAAGTCAGTTTAAAAAGCGTGTAGCGATTGAAAACTCGGTCGGAGAACACTTAACACAAAGCATTTAATGTACTACATTAACTTATGACGGGGTTTGAGAAAATCTAGTAAATTAAACATTGATTTTAAGATGAGGTTTAGTTTACGACATTCTATATTAATGACAAAATAAACTATGAGAATAAAGTGGAAATATCGACTTTATTCTCGTCATAAGCGTCGTGATTGAAGTGGAAATGTGGAGAATAAAGTCAACATGTCGACTTTATTCTCGACATATAGTTTTCTTTTTTCTTCACTGTCCCCATATTTTTTTTTCTTCACCGTGGCCCTAATACGCTTCAGTAGCGATACTAGATAAAAAAAAGCAATTTTATTCAGCAAATGACCTAAAACGATATTTAATTGGTAACACAGGTGTTCAACAACAACGGCCATTTTAAAAGCTAATTATTGACTCTGATCTAATGTTGGAAGATATGAGCATAGTTGAAAAAATAATAACAATAATTTTTAGAAAAATACCAGACATTTAAAATCCCTTCAGTAATTAGACTCTTAGTTTGAAGCAATTAATTGGAAGAAGAAGGTATTACTAATAAAATTAAAGTGGATTATTTCAAAATCGTATTTACCTTGTAAATTAGGTGCCCTAGTAAGGTTTTAAAATGACATTGGTTTAAATTGTGAATTTTGTGACTTTGAGGAGAAATGTATTGTTTGTTTGATAGTTAGATCTCTTTTATCATTGAAAGATGCTGAGAAATTAGTTCATGCTTTTGTTTTCAGTCGGCTAGAATACTGTAACGCACTCCTCTCAGCACTACCCAAAAAATACATAAATCGATTGCAACTAATGCAGAATGCAGCTGCTAGAATCCTAACTAGGAAAAGAAAATCAGAGCACATCTCTCCAGTTTTGATGTCACTACACTGGTTACCTGTGTCATTCAGAATTGACTTTAAAATACTGCTTATGGTTTACAAAGCCTTAAATAATCTTGCTCCATCTTATTTTTGGGAATGTCTGACACCTTACACTGCAAATCGTAACCTTAGATCTTCAAATGAGTGTCTGCTTAGAATTCCAAGAGCTAAACTTAAAAGAAGTGGTGAGGTGGCCTTCTGCTGTTATGCACCTAAAATCTGGAATAGCCTGCCAATAGGAATTCACCAGGCTAATACAGTGAAGCACTTTAAAAAACTGCTAAAAACACATTACTTTAACATAGCTTTTCCATAACTTCATTTTAGGTTAATCCTGATGCTCTGTATATTCAATTAATTATCATTACTATTCATGGTGGCTCCAAAATCTGTACTAACCCCTACTCTCTCTTCTCTTCTTTTTCTGGTTTTCTGTCCACCTAATCTAAGCACCATGATGTCCTTACACTGATGGATTAATGGCCAGAAATCCACGTGACCGTCATCATCAAGTCCTTCCATGAGAACCCTGAATACAATGAGTACTGATCATTTATGTTAGGTAGAATGCCTAGAGGGGATTGGGCGGTCTTATGGCCTGGAACCCCTGCAGATTTTATTTTTTCTCCGGCCGTTTGGAGTTTTTTTTTTGTTTTTTTCTGTCCTCCCTGGCCATCGGACCTTCCTTTTATTCTATGTTAATGAGTTTTGTCTTATTTTTCTTATTTATTTTGTCTTTATTCTCTTTCTTCATCATGTAAAGCACTTTGAGCTACTTTATTTGTATGAAAATGTGCTATATAAATAAATGTTGTTGTTGTTTGTTTTTGAATGTATGTACAATATATTTTTTTTGGGCAATCTTGAATTTTTCTTTAAGATGACTAGTGTTAATATTTTCTGAAAGGATAATGGTGTTTTATTTCTTTTATAACGAGAACGTGGACTATAAAATGTGATATATTCTAAACTTATTTATTATCAATGGTAACTTTCACACTCATAATGGAAATGATTCAAAAACACTTTACACAATTTAAAATTGAATTTGCTTAGTATATTAATGCATTAAAAGGAAAAAAAAAACAAACAAAAAGCACACAAACAAAAATACTTGAAAAAACTCTAATATTAAATTTACCTTTTAATATTATTCGTTTACAAAATACCCCAATGCATACAGTATATGTACAAAATTTGTATGTTTTGTTTTTCATTTTGATTTTTTCAGACATTTTAAACTGAATATTATTTGTAAAAGATTTATTAAAAGAAGAAAAACTTCTTTCCCATCATATCTTTTCTCCTTATGGACCTTTTTCCTGTTTAACCCACCTATATAAAATAGAGGAATTTCTTCTTGAACTCTGGACTCTGTTGCTGCTAAGCTGGCATTGACATTCATTCTTCATTCTACGCTCTCATTCAATAATGTAGTACTTCCTGAACAACAAATCCAGTCCCAGCACCAGTGACTGGTTGTGTGTTATAGTTGGAGACAGGATGGCTGTTGGTCAGTGATGTGGACCTCTCCTTATGTTTTTGGCTTTTAAGATTTGCTTTCCAGTTTCAATCATGTCTCATGGCAGTCTCGATACTTCTGGCTCTCTTTTTCTTTTGACCTCTCCTTGCAAGTTAGGGTAGTGGGTTGGAGTTTTGCTTTTATTTAGAGTTAAAAGATAATTAAAATAATTAAGATCCCTCTCCTCTCATTTATTGGTCAAGAGTCCTATCTTCAATTTAAAAAGTTCATTCTATGAGGTTTTGGTTTCCTGTTTATGAGTTGCATTGTTTATTCCATAACCACTTAACAATATTTTAGCAAAAAAGCAAGTGTTTTAAACAATTTGAGCATATGATTGATAACTGACATGTTGATTATATGAGGGATATTCAAAAAGTTTCTGCACTTTTTTTTTTAACTCTGTTAGGATTTCAAAAACATATTAGATCACTTTTCTACATAGTCACCTTTACCAACTTTTTAATGTCCAATTACTACTCCTCCCACCTTCACCGTTTCCAATGAAAATATAACAGTGCAAAAAGTTTTTGACCATCCCTTGTATGATGACATGAGTAACGTAAGAAATTTTTTTCTATGGTTGTTTTTTTATATTGTTTTGCGGTTGCCCAGCATTGGTCACTATTGGTCCCATTCTATCAGAAACTTTGTTATGTCAGTTCTCCACAAAAACATGAGATCACATTTTTTTCCCAGCCACTACTACAAACTACATGGGGTAAGTAATATAACTAAATATTATTTTTGGGTGGAGTAAATTGGTTTTGAGCATGCACCTTTTAACTTACAGGACAGAGTTTTGAAACTGCCAGGCTATTTACAGAATGGTGCAGGATGAGAAAAACATTCTGATTTGTAATCAATTTCGCCATCGCAAATTTCAATAATAATGTATATTTGCCTCAAACAAAGAAGAATTTATAAATTTTTCATTGTTTGTAGTGCCATTTGTGTGTGATTTATTCATTTTTGAGCTAGTCCTTTTAATGTTTTTTACATTTAATATTAATTATTTTGCCCATTTTCAGAGGATACAGTATATTGTGGGAGTATTTTGTTATGAATTCTATATTGTGATACATATTGTATGAGGATTAAGTGTATCTATTCATTCCTAGTTATGACATTTATGTCGGGAGTTAGCAGCAAATATGTGCTTTGCCTCAATCATCATTATTTAGCATATTCGCCATGGTCTCACACTGTCTGTAGAAGTGTATCTATGTTTGTTGATGTAAGATGAATCTGTCCTTTAGCTTGTGAATAAAATGGTGATGTGTGCACAATCAATAGCATCAGCTTTAGGGAGCAAACTATGCCAGTACCCCATTGTTCCTTGATGTTTGGTGTAGTCATGCATGGCGTATACAGAAAGGCAATGGCTACTGCAACTCCATGAAGTTTACCAAAAACAGTGCTTTTACATACCTTTATATTATATCACTGTTACAATGAAAACTGATCCAGAGGTGACAAAATTACAGCTTTAACAAAACTCGATGTGTGGGGTCCAAAGGATGGCTCCTCTTCCTTTTGATCAAGATTAAAGCTTCAGTGTTTATTGGACTGAAACTTGTTTTTGAAAGCTTGTACCACACTTTAAACTCTGGAAACTTCTGGATATAATTCAGGCAGACTTTACACTTCAACAACATAAACCTTTATTATAGTAGTTGAACAGCTTCACAGATTTTGAGTGACTAGTGCTCTAGAAAGTCAAGTGAAGAAAGCTCCTGCTAGCACAAGAGCAGGCTAAGAAAACTTTATTTAAAAAGACAGTTGCCAAAATCAATCAGAGAACACACTGTTAAAAACAGAAAAAAGCATTTTCCATATTTCACAAATGTAACATTTTGTCTGTTACAATACACTTTTAACTTTAATGATCATTCATTTGGTGTCTTTTCTAATGACTTATTAATAGTGATGTGTTAGCTTGCTTATTTGGAGTGTCATGTTAATCAATAGAACCCATGGAACTGGAAAAAGCACAAGTTCACCTGAGCTCCAACATTATTTCTACGTATTACTTTTGGAATTAGTTGTTCTTTGCAGCCAAATCTGTTAAATCACTTGATTCCAAAACTCTTCATATTAATGGTTTGAGAATGTTTGGGTTTACAGAATGATAAATTAGTGTAGCTGTTGTGCACCAAAATATTTTGCACATATTACACATTTGTTCTTCAGCTCCAGTCAGAAGGACAATCAGCCCTCACCAGCTGTATTGAGTCCAACCAGGCTTGTTCCCATACTTGGAAAAGGCAGACCTTCTGCAAGAAAGAAATTTTTATATTAAAAATACAACCTTGGAGTAATGTGTAAAGATTCATATTGTTGAGATTGCCAAATTGCATGTTCTTTCACGTGAATGCCATTCATCCTCTCATGGATCCTTCTTAAATCAGCTCAGTCTGGTGATGGAGGGTGACATGTGACAAGAAGCACCCTGGAACAAGCATCAGTGCATTGCAGGGTACACCTATACAGTGGATTCAGTAATGATTTGAGGGCTTTAAAACTTGAAAGTACACCTTATGAGAAGGATTTAACAGTTGAAGTGGACTCAACCCTATCATCTATTAAGACAGTGTTCAGAAGCCATTAAGAAGGCTAACAGAATGTGAGGTTATATATGTGGAATGGAAGTTAAAATCTATTGCTAGCTTCTGTATGAAAATCTGCATGTTCTCTGTATGGTTAGGTATTATTATAACAGATAAATAAGCGTGCTTACATAGAGTGGGGCTGCCAGAGTGGAATGCAGTTCTTGGCTACTTAATCGTCCAATTAAGATGCCAAACATATGACAAGTTTTCTGATAAGCTTAATTAAAAATATAAGAAAAGACTAGAATTTCTGCTTTCCGTTGTAATCAACAAATTGTGTAAGAATGTTCTGTGACCTTTGGATGAAACTTAGCTTATTTTTTCTGTTTCTTTGAAGATTTCTGTTATAAAAATGCAACTGACCCGCCCCCAGAAGGATGCTTTTTGCAATTAGAGCTCTGTAAGGCAAAAACCCTCTACTCACCAAGTGTAAGAATAAAAAGAATTCTGCTTGTTTGAATTGGTTTCTGCCTGCTGTTGTCTTGAACCTTCGTCCACATATAGCACCCTGATGTGTAGAATACAAGTCAAAGGAGGTTATGCTCACACTTTATAACACACTTGTGAAGCCTCATGTTGGGTACCATGTGCAGTTTTGGTCTCCACACTGCAAAAAGTACATGGCAGTGCTAGAAGGAGTCCAGAGAAGAGTGACATATGTGAATTATGTGGAAAGATTAAAAAAGCTGAACCTTTTCAGTTTAAGCAAAAGAAGATAAAAAGTAGACACGATTAAGTGTTTAAATTATGACATAGTGGATCGAGACTGTTATTTTAAAATGAGTTCAATCAAACACGTGGACACTGTTGGAAACTTGTTAAGGGTAAACTTCGACCAAACATTAGGATGTCTATCTTTACACAGAGAACCATAGACACATAGAATGAGCTACAAAGTAGTGTGGTGGACAGTAGGACTTTAGGGACCTTTTCAACTAGACTTGATGTTATGTTGGAAGAATTAAATGGATTGGACAGGTGAGCAATGGCATCTGGTGAAAACAATTTGGGTGGGGGTGCAGTTTTTGGTGGGACAAACTGAAGCAGCACTTATTTATTACTTAGTGCCTTTCACATCTCTCTACCTTTTATATAATGCCTTTCACATCTACCCATTATACAGTGCCTTTCATATCGATCTGTCTAGTCAATCCACATGCTTTCATGGTCTTTGTCATAGTGTCAATGCACATCTTCATCTGTGCAGTACCAGACCCATAGACTAAAATGTATTATACTCTTTCCACCATGCTACCCAAACTGATGTCAGCTTTCCCATTTCTACTGTGCTCCAAAACTTCAGTCGGTGATATCCATAGTCCCCTTATTCTTCCAAAAACCTGCCCTATGGATGTGAAATGGAATAGGTGCAACCCGCCATCCAAATCTTATACTACACCTGTCTGTAAAATGCTAAATCCTCTGCCAACTTGCCCAGTTCCCCATTCTGCCAAAATCCACATCATAATGTCCGCACCCCACCTCTTTAATCTTAAAATAACGTGCACTTTCGTCTGTCCTATAACACATTCATAACAGTCCAAAACTTATTTTGCCTCTACTAATAGAGTGCCCAGTCCTTGGCCATTCCCACTGTATTCCATAAATCCTAATCATGCGATCAGTAGTCCTCTGATGTGTTTTAAGTCTTACATCCCAGTTTATTATTTACCACACCCATAGACTCAATCCCACCCAAATTTTATTCTACTCTTGCTGCCGGTCTGCCTAGTCCTATGTTAATTTACCAGGCTTACCTCACCTGGGCACAAATTCACAGATCCCCATGTCTTAAAACATAACTCGCCCCCAACCTGTCTTGTACTACACCCACAGGACAAGTCCAATCTAAATCTTATTCTGCCTTTATGATCAGGGTACCTATACTTCCATTAACATAAATTTTACCCTCCATTCCTTTAGGCCTGAAAACGTCTCAGTTACTTTCTGCTTAAACTGAGTCCTTTCACTAAGCCTGCAAAAAAATGTAGCCTTCATGCTATTGTCTAGATCAGTAATTCCCAACCTTTTTTTTGGTGGCAAACACTTTTTGTAACCAAAAACATCCCAAGGCATACCACTATCTTGCTAACCATAAACACATTAAATCTCTTACATATGCTCAACAATCTCTAAAAGGGCAGGACTACCAGAGAAGCTGGTAAAAAAGCAGCTCCGAGATCAGCATTCACAGACATGGCACTTAGTGAGCACTTTGCTAGCATCTCCCAGCTGGTTTGTCCCCTTGCCCTGCCCTCTCTGCCTCAGAGGCAACTCATATGCCCACTATCCACTGATCCTGTGAGACCTGCTGGCAACCACACACCCAGGCAGATGGTCTCTAGCAACCTGGAGACGCGTCTGAAGTGCTTGAAGTGCTGGGTCTGCTACATAGGAATCACGAGCTGCTTTTATGGCAGCTTCTCTAGCTAGGCCTGTCCTCCTCAGATAAGTCTCAACCTCCTGAAAAGCTGTCCCTATCAGGTTCAGACCCAGGTGAGCTACATTATTATTTCCATGGCACACCTAGGTAGCTCTCATGGCACATTGGTCGAAAAAACACTGATCTAGATGACTGGAGCTACTTTCATGCCACCTGCATTTTCCAGAAAGATGTTTTAGTTCTCATACCCTTGTCATTGTCCACAATGCTTAGGTACAGATACTTTGAAACAGTAAGCAGGGATAGCAAAAACAAGGCAAATGAGCGCCGACAAACCCGCTAACTGGTTTTCGACAAATGCGCGCCGACAAAATCGCGAGAGAGGCCAAGAGAGTGGGACGCGTACGTGCGCATTATGTACACATTATGTGCTAGGTTATAACTGTTATAACTGCTGATGGCATGCCGCGAACAAATAACTCAGTCGAGGGTTGGCATAACGCGTCGTATACAAAGCGGAATTACCAGCAGTCGGGCAGCCAGCAAGTCTAAATACACTCAACTATTGAGACGTCTTGCTGCAATTCTTCCTACATATGCAGGGCGTGATCTTAAGGACTATCTGCGTGCCCTGCTGATGGCATGCCGCGTCTCATAATATTGACTTCTAAAATAAACATTATTATATATGCTTTAAACTAGTAATTCATATTTAATGAAACGTTTTAATAGCGCGTTTTAATCGGCGCTATTTTGTCAGCGATCATATGTCTATCGCGCAAATGTCGGGTCACATTACTGACATCACATCCAGTTAACCAACTGTGTTTGTTATAACAAGAGTGGGAAAAAGTCAGTGTGTAAGCTCGTCCTTAATCACTTGCCTGCTGCTGAATTCTTAAGTCAGGTCAGTCCAGTCCAAGTTAATTTATCTTCTTTTTTTCCTCAAGTGAACAATTTGGGAAGGGGTGTTTTATTAAAGAAATAACTGAATTTTCTTTGATTTCTGAAGTTCCACTTGAAGTTGCCATCTCCCTAAAGTTGCACTCGCTAATCTGTAGTTATGTTAATGGTGGGTGTGAACTGTGAACCATTGATGTAAATGTGAAACAGTGCATAAATGATTGTTCAATTGCATTAGATTAAAAAAAAACCTAAAACAATGCTAATTTGCTGTAAATAAATGTGGGATTGCAGACCTCCGTGACCCCGTAGTTAGGATATAGCGGGTTGGATAATGGATGGATGGATCATTTTGGGATTGTCTGGGGCACAGAGAGCTGTGTCCCCGGAATAATCTGAAAGCAACCAATTACAGGGCAGCTTCACGCCACCTGCTTGCCAATAGATCAAGGTCTTACATAGACTCTTCATTTGGCTGGCGTATTTCACTCAGGAAATATAGGTCTTCACACAGATATTAGACAAGTACAAGCTGGAACCAATTTTTAATAGATGTTGACATGCGCTGTCACCAGGTATGCTGAGCAAATGAACACATTTATTTTATGATTATTTTGCCTTACTTGATTCATTTAAGTAGAGTTTTTAAAATATTTGGAGGGGGTGAGACGCCCCAGTGCTTTGCATTACAAACCGCCACTGTTGTAAAGTTCTAATGTTCTGTTCAGATCCCTTCACTTCCTGCACACCTTATTTTGTTGTAGATTTAAATTTAAATCGATACATTTGGTATTTTTGTGCATGAATCTACACTACATAATTCACAATGACAACGCGGAAACATGTTTTCAGAATGGTTTGCAAATTTATTCAAAAACCAAAACTGGCACAGCCAAGCAGAAAAGAGTGTGTTGCCTGTTAGATCATCTAATGTGGTTTACCTAATTCTGTGTATGAAAAGTCCCAGCACACACTCTATGTGGGAGAAACTGGACAAACACTCTGCCAAAGAATGAATCTACTTAGGTTCCACATTAAGCATGGCAGTAGGGATGTTCCTGTAGGAGCTCATTTCAACAGCAATGGATACTGTGATAAGGACTTTTAAAGTCACAGTGCTTATGGATAACTTCAGGACACAAGAGAGAAAGGAATGGGAAGTTAAACTGATGCTAAAAGTTAACACATTACAACATTGTTTAAAGTTTTAGGGTGTTGTACTGTGTTAGCCATTATGGATGTAATGAGAAGTTAAGCAAAATGACACCTTTTATTGGCCAACTAGAAAGATTACAATATGCAAGAGTTTTATGTCCAGATATGAGGATTGTTTACATCTCTCTGACTGACCCAGACAGTTTGACTACAGGTCAACATTATATGGAAAACTCATCAAAATCTTCAGAAGAGATTGTTGGACAGTTATCTTATCAAAGAATCTTGACTATATATTGTTCTCCTCTCTTGCTAAATGAATCTTAAGATGATGAGGTCTGTTAGTTTTTTATGTTGAAGATGACCCAGTTAAAGGTCTTTCAATGCTGCATCTCAATCCTAGTGTCTATATCAGGGGTCTCCAGCTCCAGTCCTGGAGAGCTACTGTAGCTGCAGGTTTTCTTTCTAACCTTTTTCTTAATTAGTGACCAGATTTTGTTGCAATTAACTCTTTGCCTTAATTTTAATTGATGCACAACTTAAGACTCAGGCCCCTTAATTATTTCTTTTTTCCTTAATTAGCAACCAAATAATGTTAAGACACAAAATGAACCAACACATAAACAACAACCTGCGTCCACCACACAATAACTGAAAATAAAGAAAGGTGAAGGCCTCAGTAATGTTGATCTGCTCAGGTCCACAAAACATTTTGACAGCGCTCTTCAAAAATGAAAATCAACAGTTTTGGAAATGACTGCCATGGCAGAATGAGCGCCATGGAATTAAATAATGGGTTTAACTAGCAACAAGAATCGGCTTCAAATTACGAAACTGAATAAAGTGAAGTTGATTGGAGGCCCCAACTTAGCTGGTCATCTGTTGGCTCACTTCACATCAAATTTCTGTTTAGGTGCCATTTAAGGAAAAAAGAATCAATTCAGCAGTCAGAGTCACAAGAAACCTCAATTAAAATAAAGGGAAATAGTTAATTAGCAGCAAAACCTGGTCACTAATTAAGAAAAGAGTTAGAATGAAAACTTGCAGCCACAGTAGTTCTCCGGTACCTGGAGGTGGAGACCCCTGCTGTCTATATAAACACAGAGAACTCCAGTTTCAGTATTACAACCTACCTGAAGAAGGGGCCTGAGTTGCCTTGAAATTCTGCGTATTGTAATTGGTTCAGTTAGCCAATAAAGGGTGTCATCTTACTTGAGAGGGCGGCACAGTAGTGCAGTGGGTAGCACTGCTGCCTCACAGTTAGGAGACCCAGGTTAGCTTCCAAGGTCCTCCCTGCGTGGAGTTTGCATGTTCTCCCCGTGTCTGCATGGGTTTCCTCTGGGTACTCCGGTTTCCTCCCACAGTCCAAAGACATGCGATTCTAAATTGTCCCTAGTGCGTGTATGTGTGCACCTTGCGGTGGGCTGGCGCCCTGCCCAGGGTTTGTTTCCTGCCTTGCATCCTGTTTTGGCTGGGATTGGCTCCAGCAGACCCCCGTGACCCTGTAGTTAGGATATAGCAGTTTGGATAATGGATGGATGGATCTTACTTGACTTTTCATTGCATTCATAATGGATAAAATGGTACCACACCTTACTACTACAGATAAGTTTAAACAGTCCGTTGTGATCATGTGACACAGAGGCCAGTGTTCATATCGTGAATTATCAAGGGCTCAGGTTGATGTGAAGAGGAGATGGATGTTATTTAGCTCACAGCACATGAAACACTAAATGTTATTTATAAAACACAAGAAATTATCATTGTAGCCAGGGATGATGTTTAGCTTTTCTTTTTTTTTGTTTCTGCAGAGTATATAAATGGTGATTTTTAAGAAACCACATAACAACTTTATGTTATAAGACAAAACTTTTAACATTTCAACACTTAACTATGAAGAAAGAAAGTGGGTACCTGGCCATTACAGGAGGTGCAAACAGAGTTGATGGGTTCCCCCTTCTTACAATATGTACACTGGATCGCAACATCTAAGTAGTACATTAGCCCAGACACAACCTGTTAAAAAACATATTCAGAAGGATGAAAAAACAATCATTTTAGGAAAGAAAAAAATAAGGTGATTTGTTACCTGTCGTTTTGCATTCACAATTTCCTTCTGTAGGACAATATAGTCATTGTCATTATTTTGGTTGTTGAATTCCTGCACAGCAAATTCAGATGCATTAACCACATCAGTCCCATTCACTGGAACAGACTGCAGACCTCCTGGAATTTGACAGTAGACTGACAGAAGGCCAGAAAGCAAAAGTAGACCAACTTTGGGCCAGATGTCCGCCATACTAATGAGAAGAATGGAGAAAATAGGTTTGTGGCATTAACAAGCACTAGGAAATACAAACATTCTGAGAAGCATCACTTGTCAGTGGTTTTTCCTGCTACAGATCCTGATTCTGTAAATGACCAAATTGAATAATAATAAGGTAACATACCTTTATTTTTAATGGGCAATACAATGAAATATTGTTTCACACAAACCTATAGATACCTTAGATTGAGGTATATAATAGTAGACATTAAACGATAATAAGCATACATTTAAAAGTAAACATGAGAAGCACAGTTACTATTAACAGTTCCAAATATAAACAGAGTAAAATTAAAGGTAAATATGTAAGCATAAATAAATACATAATAAATGAAGTCACAGTTAGAATTACAGTCAATGTAATGGTGATGAGTTCCACATGGGTCATGTATAAGTGTGTGACTGTATGTGGTTGATGCAGAAGTTCAGTTCAATCAGTGGTGGTTCTGTTATAGGAAGGGGCAGTAATTGCTATGCATTTAATAGGCTCATTGTTTTGGGGTAAAAGCTGTTCTTCAGCCTGGTAGTGTGGGCATGCAGGGCTCTGAAACACCTGCCAGAGGGCAGAAAGGTGAAAATGCTATAGTCGGGGTAGGTTGGATCTTTACAAATGTTCTTTGTTTTTCTGCTGCAATGGGTAGTGAAGATATCTTACAGTGATGGTAGCTAAGCACCAGTAATTCTCTGAACTGTTTTGATGATATGCTGGAGGGCCTTCCTGTTCTCAGAGTACCACACTGTAATGCAGTACATGATGACAGACTCTGTGGTGCCCCTGTAGGAGTTAACCAGCAGCTATTGTGGGAGTTGTGCTTTCTTCTGGCTCCTCAGAAAGTGAAGCCTCTGAAGGCTTTTCGTAGCCATTACTATAGTGTTAGTTGTCCATGACAGGTCCTGGCTAATGTGGACTCCCAAGAATTTGAAACTCTGAACTGTCTCCACCCTCTCACCCTTAGTGTTGACGGGATGGTGACCGTGTCAGTTTTAGAATGGGTTGAGAGATCAAAATCTAATGATAGACATATTGTATTATATACTTACTCCAAATGGATCTGGAAGAGAACTGCTCACGTTGAACTCAGACACCAAAACTCCTGCAAAAATACATTTGTTACTACATTTACATTTTCAGCTTAAAATATTTTTCATTCTTATGATATTTTAAATACTTGATAATTAAAGAAAACGTTATTAAAAAAAAAACTAAAATCATAATAATATTAATATAATGAGTGGGAAAATGGTTAATACTGCTGCCTCACAATCTCAGATATTGGTTTGGAGTCCTGGGCCCACCCAAATTCTTGTTGAGTTTGTATGCTCTCCCTATGTATCTGTATTTGTTTTTATCTCACATCCCAAAGTTGCCCAACTGGAAACTCTAAAATGGTTCTATGTGAGTGAGTACAGATGAGTACATTAGTATGTCCTGTGATGAACTGGCTCAAAACAAATGGACAGACCACAAACACCTGGACAATTATGACACTTTAATCAATATATTTGGGTTGCATACCAGAAAATGAAGGAGCAATAGTGATTCTTCAGAGCAGTGCCACTGGGGAACAGTTTCGGTTCCCAAAAGAAATATCCACAAGACGATTCAGGAAACTCTCTTTAGTTAAACCTGTAACAGGCTCCATTAATACCCACGAACAGACTGATGAAACACCAATATGTTTATGATTTGACTCTTGCTGCATAAAATCATTGAAGTTCAGGTTTCTTTGATCTATTGCATCATGCTTAAGTTCTTACTGTATTGTACACATTAGGAGTCTTTTCAAAGTCCAAAGAGACAATTTCATTTGCAAAGAACACTTCCCAGAATTAAATAGTTTTTTGTCAAGCAATAATTGTATGAGGACAACCCAGTAAAGAGCAATTAAAGAACCAGAAATTTCAGAAATGTAGGACAGAAAACAAAAACACCTTTTGTGCATACAGTATTTACTAGATATGCATGAAGCTCGAGGTTGCAGAGAGTTTGGGCCTAAAGACTGATTTATACATCTGTGTTGAGCCTACGCCTGTCCTGCACCTCCTCAAAAATGTGACTATGCATTGATGCAGACCTTAAGCAGACATCTACAATTGTGATTGGCCAGTTTGGTGACTGCATATTTCCTGAAATATGTTTCCTTTCCTTTTCTGCTATTCTGAATTAAAATAGTGCAGATCAAGGAAAGACTTGTTGAAGAAGTTATAAAATATACACATTGATCACAGATGTCAGCCAATTCATGGCATGAAATATTGGCTAACTTTGGTTTAAGAAGACAATAAATGTAAAAAAAAATAAAATATTTTGGGGGAAAATACATTCACCTGTGGAAGAAAATATGTAACAATTGAAGCAGTGATCCTTGAGGGCAAAAACTGCATTTCAATGGATCCTTTCCTACAAGCACCGCTAAGTAGTGTTTGGGCATGTGCCTGCAGTGTCATGCGACACACAGTTATAACCTGTTTTCACAGGTGTAGTGTATGGAGTAGGCTTGATGCAGAAATATAAATCGGCCCTAACCCAGAAGAAGTAGGAAGGAGAAAACCAACCCCGAATGTGGTGCCAGCACACTGGATGGCAAATTCACGCTCCTACTGGGATGTCTATGACCTTAATATGCTTGTGTTTGAGATGTGAGAAGCAATTCAAAATACCCAGAGAAAATGCACAAAGAAATTGGGATAATGTGTAGACCCCTCCACTTGACTGTAATGAAGCTGAGATTTAATCAAGCTACTTTAATACATTTTTATTACACCATATGTTTGTACATATTCAAGCCTAGAATGATTCACGTCTGCAATCATGGCTAGTTTCATTATGCTTCAGAAACATGGCATGAAAGTGAAATTCTTTTTGTTCAAAAAATGCTTTGTGGGTTATCCCTTGCCAGTTATTCTATGGGTATATTTTTCAGTCAACCATTATAAATGTATGCATCTGGAAATCAATGGATGTATTAAAGAAATTGTTTTAAGACTAGAAAGACTTTCCTGCCAAATTACTATATACCAGGTTTATGGCATATTGTGGGTGTGGGAGCCTGTTCTGGTGGTGCTGACCATGAAGTAGGAACCAGCCCTGAGTGAGACAACAGTCCATGACAAGAAAAGTACAGCAAGAAACTGATGGGGGAGGCTTCTAAACACCACCATTCTGACACTGAAGATGTGACAATAACCTTCAAGGTAAAGACATGGTTCTTCTTCCACTGTCCACCTGAATTATGGGCATGGGTTTAAAGTTCTGATATATATATATATATATATATATATATATTTGTAGTTGGAGATCCACAAAGGGAGATAATGAATCACATATCATAAAGTTGTTTTTATTCCTGAGCTTTCATCTCCTGCCAGGAGCCGTCATCAGAGGATAATGATTAGACATGCAAGAATTAAAGGCAATATATAGCAAAATTAGGTGGTGGGAGGGTAGGTGAGTATGTGCGGTGGGTTGGGGGAGTAATGAGGTGGGGTTAAGAGGGTGTTGGTTGTCAAGTTTTGTTTATTATGAGGATGTTCTTCTTTAGTTTGCATATGCTGGATTTATGTCCAAATGTCTGTTGATGGCATTCTCATTTGATAGCCAAGATTCTGCCAGCTCTCTGGCACTTTTAGTACTGGCCTTAAATCTTACTTGTACGTTGTCCCAGTTAAATGTATGTCCAGTTGAATTTGTGTGTATATAAATCAGTGATCGTGAGTCCTTCCTTCTGATGGCATTTTGATGCTCCTTCATACGTGTTGCGATTCTTTTTGATGTTTGTCCTATGTATACCGCTGGGCAAGAACTGCATGGAATGCTATAAACTGCGTTTAGTGTCTCTGCTGCCGATTTCTTGTTATTGGCATTAAAAAGGACAGTGCGCAGATTGTTTGTAGGTTTGTGTGCTATTCTGATGCCTGATTTGGACAGGATACGTGCTGCACCTTCTGACACTCCGTGATGATAAGAAAGTGTGTGCCAGGTGGGATGGGGGGTCACATTGAAGTCGACTGTTTGCTGGGTTCCCTGGCACCTCCTGTGTAGGCATTGTTTAATGAATGTCTTTGGGTAGCCGTTTAAAGTGAAAAGATGGAAAAGATAGCATCTTTCGTTCGTTTTCGTCTCCTTCCTATTACAATAGGTGTAAATTCTTCTGAATAAAGTCTTAATACAGCTCCGTTTATGAGATGCTGGGTGATTGCTGGTGAAGTGTAATATCTCGTCTGAATAGCATTCCTTACGGTAGACACTTGTAATCAGTATGGAGTCAATACTTCTTTCTTTCTATAAGTTGATTCAGCCTGTCTCTTAGAGAATTATATGAAAACTTCTGCACCTATTTCTACAAAATTTTGCATTTATTTCTGTTATATTCTAAATCTGAGCAAAGGCCAATAAAATTTTATATGTTCTACATGTAAATATCTAAAAAACAAATAAAAAAAACAGACAAGTTGTTTTATATTTGCCATTTTTTCTAGATCTTTGCATCATATCTCTGGAACATAAAATGATTTTTACTTCAAAAGAGTTACAAATGACTGTGTAGCAAAACAATGCCAATTTCGGGTGTTTATGTTAACCACGATAATAGAGAGTTTTTAAATATTTAAGTGTATTGATAAGGAATGAGATTTTTACATTTACAGCTCAATGACTCTTTAACAGTTGATCAAATCAAAAATCCATTCCCTCTTGTTATTTTATGATAAATGGAAAAGATCTAAATTAATTTTTGTTTAGGACAACTAAGCGAGCAAATGACCCATTTATGACCAGATCCATGCTTGAGCTGGAGTAACAAAAGTCTTTTGAGACGGCAGGAGTCAGGGGATGTGAACACTTTGTAGGAATCAGCCAGTAGTGATGCCCATGGAGAAGGGCGTATGTGCTGCTTGGCCCTCATTTGTCCCTCACCAATTGAATTTTACGTTATGATTGTGGTGCATTCTACACTCTCTATAGCATTTCAGTGTTACTGTATTGAGATAATTATTATTACTGCTCTATGACCTGTTTGCTACAAAATTGCTTCTATTTCTCAAAATCTCACACTTGATTTAACAGGAATATTTTACAAGGCTCTATTAAGCTCAGAAGCACTATTTGTTAAACAATACTTAAAAATGCACATTTTTATGGCATGATGAAGAGTTCAGAAAAGACAGATCTGCTGTTTATTTTATGCATGTTACGAAGCGTACATTTTATCACTCTCATTGGCAAAGCTGGGTAGAAGAGCTAGTAAAGCATATATACAGTGGATTCAGAAATTATTCAGTCCTCTTTACTTTCTGTACACTTTATTGTGTAGACTGAATTTTAAGTGAATACATTTGCTATTTTTGTTCATAAATATACTCTCAATAACCAATAATGACAAGAGAAAAACAACATTTTTTCAGAAAATCTTCTAAATATATTTAAAAAAACACTGAAATCTTTCATTCATAGAAGTATTCAGACTCTCTGCTGTGGAACTCCAGATTTTGGTCAGGTAAATGCTGTTTGCCTTAATTCTCCTTGAGTCTAGAACTTGTCTGGAACCCACCTGTGGCAAATATAATTGATTGGACATTGTTTAGTAAGGCACACATCAGAGTATATAAGGTCCCACATTTAACACTGCATGTCAGGACATCAAGTCATAAAGTCGAATGGGACTCTGCAGACCTCCGTCATCAAATTTTAGTGAGGCATAGATCAGGCAAAGGTATAAAACATTTCCAAAGCTTTGAGTGTTCCCAGGAATGCAGTGGTTTCAGTAATTATGAAATGGAAGAAGTCTGAAACCACCGGGACGTATCAGAGTTGGCCATCAACATCTTTCTCACAGATTCTCCCATTTCAGCACTACTTCATTAATCAGTCATTTGCTGGCAGAATGTAAATCTTTGTCAAACAGCATTTAAAAGACTCTGAAAGCAGAAGGAAAAAGATTCTCTGGTCTGATTAGACAAAAGTTTAACTCTTTGGACAGAGCTCCATGCACTATGTTTGCCAAAGACCAGGAACTTGTGAACTTCACAAGCATGGTGGTGGTGGCATCACGCTATGGGGGTGTTTCTCAGGGACACAGAGACTGGTCAGAATTGAGGGAATGATGACTGGAGCCAACTACAGAAAAGCCCTTGAAGAAAGCTTGATACAGAGTGCACATCACCTTAGACTGGGACAACAAGTCACCTTTCAGCATGACAAGAACCACAAGCATACAGCTAAGACAATGCTGGAGTGGCCTTCAGACAAGTCTCTGCATGACTGCCCTTGAGATGTCCAGACAAAGCCCAAACTTAAACCCACAGAACATCTGTAAAGACCTGATGATGACAGTTTACAGACACTTCCAATCAAATCTCTTGAGAGGATCTACCAATAAGAAAGGAATAAACTGCCCAAATCCAGGTGTGCTACGCTTGCAGAGACTTCACCGAGAAGACCTGAAGCTGAAATTGCAACCAAAGGGGCTTCTACAAAGGGTATGAATACCTCTGAATGAGAGGTTTTAGTTTTTGATTTTTAATAAGCTTGCCAACCTTTTATTTTAGTCTTTATGGGGTATTGAGTATACCTTGATGGGCAAAATGGGAAATTTATCAGCTTAAAATTAAATCTAAAATACAATAAAGTGTACAGAAATTGAAAAGGTCTCTAAATACCTTCTGACTCTACTGCATATAAAAAAAGACTTGGATCCAATAGTAATCATCTACAATATGCCTGTAGATATGATGTTATATAGAAAGACATCATGATGACAATAAAATTACATACATGAATGCATAACAGCGAAGTTTTAAATATTCTTTGCCGCAGAATTCCCCTTTCCTAAAATCTAATTTTATTTTTTCAATGCAGGAATGCGCGACTAAACATACTCCTGAACGTGGTGTTGTGGCAGTTCGTTGCTGAGCACACCCCCAGGTCAACTTACATAAGCTAAGCAAAAGTTACAAGCCTTCGTAATGAAGGAGTCAACCGCATAAAATATAGAGGACACAGCGTCTTGGCAAGAAATCAGTCTGGGGTCCAAGCAATTTGAACCAGAATGCCTGGTGCTGTGTCGCCTCCATTTAATGAGCAGCCGATCATATCCCACCAGAAGAGGCGCACGATATTTCAACTATCCTGCCGTACCTCAAAATCACCTTTCAATTCGAATATTTAAATACGGTGACTCCTGACTGAAGGGCAACACGGGTTACCCATTCATCTACGCTTATCCATCTGTCCATCCAGTTCTCCCATTAAGGCACACTCACCTGGAAGGCTGCGTCTTAAATGATCAGTTGAGCTCCTGCAAATCCAGACTCTTCCGGCTTTACAGTGTGTCACGACACTGACTTTCGGGCACACCCGTAATCTCGTCACTTGCTACGTGCCGATTGGCTTAGATAAAGTCTCTTTTACAATAAACTGTGACAAACTATTCCCTAATGTATTCAGGCGGAAAGCGTGGATCACGTCCATTTGTGATGTGGGAGCAGGGGGCAGCTGTCCTGAGAGATGTTTGAGTTGGAACATGAGTGGTTAATAATACTTTAGAAAATATGGCATATAGGTACATTTCTGGTTATACTAGCGAAGAAACCAGAGGAGGATCAATTTTATGTTATTTATTTATAACAAGGAAAGATTGTCAAATAAATAAGCAATAGTGTTCAATGGGTGGACGAATGGACAGATTAAAATACGTTAAAATGTAGACAACTGTAGCCTTAGCTACCACATTATTCTCAATACTTACTGGGGTAGGCTCCAGCTCCCCTGAGAGCCAGCTCTGGATAAACGGGTTTAGAACGTGCATAAATGGAAATAAGACTGGATTATCAATAATACAAAATGGTTTAATATAATCTATTACTAACTTAAATTTACCGTCGATACTGATAAAGAGTTTGACTGGACGATGGATAATAATGTCCTCACATATAAATATACAGTATATTATAATACATCTCACAACTCTAGAGACTGTTGTCATACACCGGACTGTGCTGGGGCGAAGCAGTTTGGTTAAAGACTGAGGCACGGAAACTTGTATGAAAACAAAAAATTAAAATCGACCCAGCCTGTGCAGGATTACAAACACGAAAGCCTCCCTGATTATGTGAGAGAAAGAGTGAGGCGCAACATAATCGAGAGTAAGGAAACGAACCTGAGGCTTAGGCTAATCGAGTAATGGAAACCCCAGAACGCCGCGCTTAAATGCCACATGCACTTTTTTGAGCGAGGTGTGCATCCTGTAATCGCATTTGAGAAACCACAGAGAAAAAGGTAAATATTTCTTTGTGTGGTTTTAACCAGCACACTTTGAAAAGATTGAATGTGTTATTAAAAAAAGGCAGACTTGGCTGAAAATAAAGGCACCCCCGGGATTAGTTGAGTGGAGAGTGGGCTGCTCTCCGCGACCTTCTAATGCAACTAGTGGCTCTACAAAAGGTAAAGGAGGATGCTCTTTTAAAATAAGCACTAAATATTGAAACAATGCACACGCATTTGTTAGAAACAGTTTTGTATTAGTTTTTTTTTTTTTTTTTTTACAATTACATTAGCGACTTGTGATACATGTTTTATGGTATGGAGGAATATTTCTGACAAAACAAAATAAATAAGCAAATAAACGTATTGTAAAACGTGACAATAAATAAACAAGTATATGTATGCATATTTTGTTAAACTGGTTATGAAATATTTTGTTGCTCGTTTATTTGTGCACTTTATAATATTTTGCATGTATTTCAGTAACAGTGCACACAAACAGTGAAATGAAGATCGTCATTTTCACCCATCAGGGTTGAGAGGGTTGGCTCTAGCGAGAACTAATTTTATAAATGGTGAATTGTCGATGCTGAAATTGTCAATGCGTGGATTTCAGAGTAAAAAAAAAAGTTTCCTAGAATTACGACGGGAAGTGGCTGTTTTAAATGATTGCGGTGCCCAAAAATTATATATTTTATATGTTATTTATTATATGTACTTTGTAATAAAGTAGTTGGTTTATAGTAATGGTTAAGAAAAACGAATTAATCCTACTTTTTCACGCAGAGTGCTGGCCCGTATGTTTACAGGGTCCATGAGATGATTAAGCACTCACTGAACACTGAAGACCTGATCTAGAGGGTGACGGAAGAACACACAGTTTCAATCGTTTCAGGAGACGAGTGACAATGAGTGTTCTGTAAGACAAATCAAAATAAAGGGACAAAAGGGAAGGAAGGAGAAGTAAATAAAGCATGTCTTCAGGCACGTATCGACACAAATTGAAACCCACGTCGGGGGTTGGGTGCGGGGCTATATGTGGGAGGATGTCAGGTCAGAGGTTTCTTTCTTTTTATCTCCCTTCACCATTTCTTAAAATAAACCACTTTTGCATATGTTGATGAGTTTTGTTCCGAATATCTTTTAAATAATAAGAGCTAAAAACAATGTGGTTTAAAGGGGTAAAATGTGGAATTTTCAAAACGACAGCAATTCAATGCGATTCTGGCAGACCCCTTTAGGAGTGCTGGATAAAACTCTTGTCCCACAAATGCCTTCACATTAGGGTATCGGTTGGTCTTTCACAGATACAGTTGAAAAAAATGTTTTGATTATTTCGTATGATGTTTATAACTTTTTGGTGCTGAATTAAAAAATGAAAAACATTTCTCTATCACGTCATATCAGGTAACTCAGAGTAAAATATATAAAATGAACATGACAGAGACGTCTCTGAAATAAACTTTCAGTCCTACTATAATCAAAAACTTCATTGAAACACAAGTATACTTAAACAATTACCCAGGAGTCCCATAAACTGACACTTGCAAGTTATGAAAAAACACAATCTAATGAGTGCACAGCAAAGAGATTCTCCTTTTTTTAATTACGTCATTTTAAACTGGATGAAAGAAAGATCTGAAGATCTAGAACAAATGGCAACTCCCAAGAAAAATCCTACAAGTAAAACAAAAAGCGTCATGGATTAACAGTAAGCATACCCAACAGATGAATTGATTTGGCATGGGAAACGACACCCAGCATCCTGGACACGAAGAAACACCGAGATAAAAAGGAACGTCTGTGCGGAGTAACAAACACAGTACCCAAAAGTGTGGAAGACGCCGAACATGTGAAGTTGGGATGGAACTATGTTACCAAGGAGTGGAATAAGGCCCAAAAAACCGTGTTAAGTAGGTTTCAAGTTTTTAAAAGAAAAGGTTCTGTACGGAAAGTTCCAAACATTACTCGTAAAACTGGAAAGAAACCAGTACTGGATGGGAGTAAACCTTACAAAAGTAGCGTAGTATGGGAGTCACTGAGGAGACAGTGAACAAAATATGAAACATTTGCCACTTCTAAGTGTGTGTTGCAGATCTCAGGGAAACGCAGTAAAAGAATAAGGATTAATATGTCTTTTAAGGATTAATATGTCTTTGAGTAGAAAACAGTTTTATGGTGTTTTGAACTAAAATAAATTTAGTTGATCCCAAGCTCTCTTTTGTTAAAACACACACACACACACAAAGGGATGAAGAAAATCTAAAGAACAAATCAAAGTAGATTTTAGATTATGTTTTAAATTAAAGGTGAAATAAAATAGAATCAGAGGAAACAGAAAAAAATGTGACATTGTTTCGATGTTTTCAGAGACGTGCATATGAAAAAGAAGATAAAGAGAAACTGCCTGCCAATACATCCCTATAGGTAGGTGTTTCTGCAGTCCCGCTTCCCGCATGCGTTATTACAAGCGAGTCTTGAGTATAGGCACTGCCGTAGTCAAATGCCTCTCTGCACATTCTGAAACTGTCACATCTCTACTTTGTCTTAAGTCGCTCCACATCTTGTTCCCACCAGGTCTGAGTCATTTCTCATGTCCTTGGGTTTTAATCTACAGATATGACAACGATGATCCCAATCAAAGCATCTTTAAGCACTTTGGGAGCTGACGAATTTACAGACATTTGATAATTTAAACTGTCAGAAGTCAGCAGTTATCATGTAGCTGCTATTCTTTGCTGCATATTAGATTGCTTCTGCCTGATCAATTCATTGTTCATTATCTTGCGGATTCAGAATAGATATTGAAAGACATCCGTATTGAATTTGAATCACAACAATAATTTGAAAAGTTAAAAAAGGAAAAAAAAAAAACATAAAAAATGTTGGATTTGAACCAAAACTGAAAATGTCAGCTCTTTTCCCTGCACTTTTACTGTAGCAGGAGATGTGGACCTTTCAGTCCACTTTTGTCATTGCAGATTTTCTCTTGCATTGCGGGTACATGCACCCTTAAACCCCCACACAGCACCAACTCTACAAACCACCTATTTGCTCCCCTTTGTGCAATGTCAGTCCCTCGCAATAAGTATCCACAGGTTCAGGGACAGAACATGCTAAGCCTGGAAGGACTGGGTTTTCACTGCGGGCTGGGGCGCACAATTTCGATAAACCGAAAGACCACGTTATTTGGATCCACAAAAAATACTCGGATCGAATGCGGAGCCACAACAGATTGCACACAATGAACGTCGAGAGCCAAAATTTAGCTCCGAACGAAACAAACTAACTCGAATGTAAATTACAGCTGAGACAAAGCTAGACAAAGTCGATGTTAGAGAGCACTAGAGCAGGTATTATGGGATGTTAGCGGAGATGTGAGATTCATGTGTGTTTGTTTTTCCTTGTTTGTTATTTTTCCTTAATTAGTTATAATAGTGACAATAGTTAAGAATTTCTAATATACCAAGTCAGTCACGAAGTGTGCGTTAATGACCACAGGTCATCTGCATTTGACTTGCATTCCATGTTTGTTATACATTAAGGTGCAACGTCGTTTAAAGTGTATAGTTTAGCGTTTAAATGTTGAGAATGTGCCTTAGTGCTATTTACATTCAGCAATATTCTTTCAATAAATAGTTTATGTTGTTACGTCAATGTACTTTACTATAGGTTTGTTGATACTGTTTACTGATAAACTTTATTGATATAATTTGAGAAATACTGACATCTAGTGGACTTTACTCTAGTTTACCAATAGGTTTTATGTATTCTTTTTTTATTGTAGCCCACACACAAACACCTACCTATTCAAATACTTCTAATAAATAAGTCAATTTCATTCTAAGCTTCTGTGTGGAATTCTCTGCCTCATTTCCCAGTGTCCTGCCCGACACTCCGGAGTAAACACTACAAGTCCTGGACTAATCACAGATACAGTAGTCCTCTACTACAAGCGATCAATGCTTTTTCACTTGTCGGGGGACTAATGATGTATCCATTGCCTATACATGACACACAAATAGCATTTCAAATATAGAACAGATATCCTACATCTGGAGTTGAGATCTTACTATTGAAACATTTTACACAAAGACATTTTCAAGAAGAATTAGAATGAAAATAAAAACGGGGCAAAGCAAAACATATAAAAGGAAAATGCATACAAACAATAAAGTAAGTATACTCTCCATGCTTTAAATGGCAGTGTGACATGTGTTTTTAAGCCCCCTTTTCTACATGAATTTAAGAGCAAAATATTCATATGAGTTAAAACCTGCTCGACTCGTCATCAGCACGGGGCTTTGGGCTTAAAAATGAAGGCAATGGATCAAACACATTGCAAGAACGAAACAAAAGTAATAATGGTCGAAGTGGCCTAGCCATGGAAAAACACATTCAACGATCTAAAGGGCAACGGGACTGCAGCTCTCTGTGACTGCCTTCCCTAAGGCTGGTGGCGCTTCCTTCTGAAAAATACGCTTGCGCTTCTGCAAGTTACGTTTGCTTTTGAAAATTACGAGTACAATTCGCAAGCGTAAAAAATGTCAAAAATACATCATTGGATGCACAAGGCATTCTCTAGCAAACAACAAACAATCGTTTTTTTTATTTCACATCTGCCACAAATGTGGAGTTATTTTTGATAGTGCTTTTGCTTCATACATACGGGCTAAAGCTTTGGTCGTCAGTGTTGCGTGTTTGGGATCTAATTGGTGGTCTCAGGGACCGGAGCCATCCCTAGCAGTATTTAATGAACGTTCGTGGGCAATCAGCCTAGGCTGTGACGCTAATCCATTATGGAGGTGCGCCATTGGACCCTCAGTTTACTTTACATGCAAGTCTTCGGGAGGTATGACGTTAACCCCACAGAGATATGAGGAGACCGTGACCGTTTCAGGCGAACCTGAGGTTATTCACTTCCAGGCAGTTCCTTATTCACACAATTTGTGCAAAGCAGTTACTTATTCAGCGTTAACAGCCAGTCAAAATATTATGCAGCATAAAAAGATATTAACGTGTGTCACAAAAAAAAAGAGTTTTCCACATTTTGTACAGAGTTTTCGAAATGTGTGCCATAGAATTAAATAACGGGTTTAATTAACAGCAAGAATTGGCTTCTCATTAAGAAAGTGATTGGAGTGACATTGGTTGGAGTTTGAAGCCCCAGTTTAGCGGGTCATCTGTTAACTCGTTTCACATCTCATTTCTGCTTGGCTGTCATTTAATGAAGAAATGAATCAATTCAGGGGGCTGAACTCTTCTAACAGGGCTATTAAAGTGATGGGGAAAAAGTTAATTAGCAGTGAAAACTGGTCACTGATTAGGAAAAGGGTTAGAATGAAAATCTGTAGCCACTGCAGCCCTGGATTTCGCCATCCCTGCTATAGGTGGTTCATCAGTTGTCTTTCTTTAGACATATTTTGGGGATGTACTAACCACTGCATACCAGGGTCACCCCTGAAGGCCTGCTGTTTTGGAGATACTCCAACCCAGTTATGCAGCCATCACAATTTGGCCCTTGTCAAAGTCCTTATGTTTGTCTATTTTTCTTACTTCCAAAACATCACCTTCAAGAGTGGACTGTTCACTTGCTGCCTAATTTATTCAACCCTTTGACAGGTGCCATTGTAATGAGATAATCAATTTTACTCACTTTACCTCTCAGTGGTTTTAATGTTGTGGACGATCAGGGTATGCTGTCATGTAGCTTTTATAATCTATAAGCTCGAAGAATAATTCTGTTAGTTTGTTGTTATTTTGCATTTTTATAATAGTAAAATTCTCTGAGCCATCCTTTAATAAGGAAGACTCAATGAAGTTAACACTGACATATTCAGAATGGTTAGTATGGTAGTGTAGGGCTACTCACCTGCAAAGTTTTGTGACCTGTGCTTGTACTTCTCAAGCACCTTATTGCACAAAAACTGTCATCCATAGCTTAAAAAGCTTGCAATGCAAATTTAGTCTTATACTTGGGAGTAATAATTGTTTCTCATTTAGGACACTACAACTAAATTCACCAGGAATTAGGAACACTCATGAACAGTCCTAACTTGTTATGAACTGCCACAAGATGCGCGTGCGCACACACACACACACACACACAGTGTAGTACTTGAGAGAGTGACTTAACTCAGTCTGTTCAAACTTTACTTAAAAACTCATCATCTTTATTAAAGCAATCAACAGAAGCTGGGACACCTGTGGAAATTGTTTGCTTCAACTTGCTAGGCTTAATTTATTTTATTTGCTGTAGAACATCTGTAGGTTGTAACCCATCTATTGCTTCATGCAGAAGGCCCATTTGTAATATTCTGAAATTTCCTTTTTGTCAGTGTTTGCTAACCTAAACTTTAAATTTAAACCTCTGGTAATTTACCTGCTTACCATTTAACCATTTTAGAACATTCATTGCATTTGAACTGATTAAATTTGAAGAAAAACTGAGGTGTTCCAAAATGTCTGACCGGTAGAATAAATGTAATGAGTCCAGTCAGACAATGACAGAAATATTTGCTACCTAAATTTAGCCAGTTCTGACATAACACTGATTTCTCGTATATTTGAATTGGTTATAGGTTATGTATTTTTATAAATAACAAAATACTTGGCTCAACTTGAAATCACCTTTGGCAGTTGCACTATAGAGTGATGTGATACCTGATTAAATCATAATGCAGTGTATAGTAAACATAATCAATAATTAGTATTTCACTGTAATGTATACATTTATTGGTTATACAAAATCGTTGTTGCTATATTTCAATAGTTCAACACAGAGTTAGCTTGTATAAAAATGTTATAACTTTTGCTGGGCATATCGAACACATTATGACCTGCAGAACAAAGTCCTCTTGAAATGTACACAACCGGAGAGAAAGCAGAAAAGCTGTAGGCCTAGAAATGGTCACAATTTAAGTTGTATATGTAGATGTGAATGATGGGTAAATGTTATAAACAATTTTAGAACAAGATGATAGAAGAGTGCTGTCTTATTGGAAGTCATGACGCCATCCAGCCTACTAACCATTTTGCTAAGCTAAGCCACCTGGACTCAGCTGGATAGATGGATCATAAGCATCAGACAGGAAACTTGTCCTTATCCCTGCTGTAGCAGAGACTATTGTGAAGTTGATATGGTACTGTTGCGTCCATTTATTCCAAGATAAACCAGCTTTAAAAAAAAAAAAAACATTGCTTTTGTTCCTCTAAAGTTTGTGCATTTTGATCTTCATCACCTGTTTTCAATTGTGTGTCAGTGATTCCAAGTTCATCTTAAGCTTGATATAAAATAATCTAATATTCAGAATCCATGTGTCCCCTGCAAAATACAAATTACCTACACTTTTAGAATTTCATGAAAAATAATTCAAGCTAATCTTTAGTTAAGAAGAAAATCAATAAGCAACCACATGTTACTCCAACACCCTGAGCTGGAAATTAACTGAATCATGCAAACTTATTTTTTGTTTACTGGAATAGTTTTTTTCTTAATAGGCGAGACCTTTTATAAATGTGTGTTTTATGAACTGCTTTTACTTCAGTTATTCTGCATGACAATTTCTATCTTTTGTCTTTTTGATGTGCTTTCTTACTAGTATACAGTAGGTGTACTACATGTACACTGAATACACATAGGGCGTGACATCAGACTTTCTTTTCTTCCACTGCCTTTCTCAACTAAATAATATATATATATATATATTTTGTTTTTAAGTTGAAACTTTGAAACTCATCATTTATCCTAAAACATGGGTAGGCAATTAAATTATTATAGTTATGTTTACATTGTACCACAATGCCAAATTTTCACTCATATGTGACACTGATCCAATCTTTTTAGAGAAGTATGGATAACAATAAAAAAGGTCTTTTCGGTCAAAAAAGGAGCTACATTTAATGAAGATGCACCAGAAACTTTATATAAAGAAAATGAGTTATACCTCGCTAATGCTTCAATAATGATAACAGAAAACCAAAAAAAAAAAAAAAAAATAACATCTTGAAAAACTGCTCTGAAACTAATGACAGACAAATTATGTATTTTTTCAAATTTTATTATTATGGCAACCAAGAAATCTCCAAGATAAATTTCAAATACATAATTCATAAATTATTTAATAGCTAGCTATACAGGACTAACCAATGACCTTTAGATTTTGAGTAGAACATTTTGTAATATTAAATAAATAAATTGCATACTTAAAGTGCAAAACTTGGCCGAGGAATCAATGTTGTGAATGCACTTGGCAGTTTACCTACTCTTTTCATGCTTCAGGTAAATATAATTTGGAGAGCATACAAGAAACCTACTGTCAGACAAAAACAATGGTAATATTGGTCCCTAAATTGTTTTTTCTTTGCTCACAAACAAAAAAAAATACTACAGTTTCAGATAATTTTATAACAGGTGAAAATATATAACATAATAAATCTTTCTAAAATAAGATAAAAAGGTAAAAAAAAAATCACAACATAAACTCAACTGAAGCCTGCACATCTGTAAATTCAATACCAGTACATCCTTCTCTCCAATTACTATGACCTCTTAAAAACACAAAATAAAATCCATCCATCCATTCATCCTCTTCCGCTTATTCGAGGTCAGGTCACGGGGACAGCAGCTTGAGCAGAGAGGCCCAGACTTCCCTCTCCCCGGCCACTTCTTCTAGCTCTTCTGGGAGAATCCCAAGGTGTTCCCAGGCAAGCCGGGAGACATAGTTCCTCCAGCGTGTCCTGGGTCTTCCCCGGGGCCTCCTCCCAGTTGGACGTGTCCAGAACACCTCACCAGGGAGGTGTCCAGGAGGCATCCTGATCAGATGCCCGAGCCACCTCATCTGACTCCTCTCGATGCGGAGGAGCAGCAGCTCTACTCTGAGCCCCTACGGGATGACTGAGCTTCTCACCCTATCTTTAAGGGAAAGCCCAGACACCCTGTGGAGGAAACTCATTTCAGCCGCTTGTATTCGCGATCTCGTTCTTTCGGTCACTACCCATAGCTCATGAACATAGGTGAGGGTAGGAACGTAGATTGACTGGTAAATTGAGAGCCCTGCCTTACAGCTCAGCTCCTTTTTCACCACGATAGACCGATGCAGAGCCCGCATCACTGCAGACGCCGCACCAATCCGCCTGTCGATCTCACGCTCCATTCTTCCCTCACTCGTGAACAAGACCCCAAGATACTTGAACTCCTCAACTTGGGGCAGGATCTCTCCCCCAACCTTGAGAGGGCACTCCACCCTTTTCCGGATGAGGACCATGGTCTCGGATTTGGAGGTGCTGATTCCCATCCCAGCTGCTTCACACTCAGCTGCAAACCGAATCAGAGAGAGCTGAAGATCACAGCCTGATGAAGTAAACAGGACAACATCATCTGCAAAAAGCAGTGACCCAATCCTGAGTCCACCAAACTGGACCTCCTCAACACCCTGGCAGCGCCTAGAAATTCTGTCCATAAAAGTTATGAACAGAATCGGTGACAAAGGGCAGCCCTGGCGGAGTCCAACACTCCTGTTTCCAAAGTGATTTTAAGGATGGCCTTTAAAAGCCCTCTTGTACAATTTTCTGTAACCGTGACTGTAGTGGAATCAGTAGGCTTGCAAAAGGTCTTTTTATTCTAAACAAACAGACAGGGGATCTAACAATGTTTCCTGAAGAAAAATGCCCCTGTAATCTAGAAATTCAAATCATTTAGAGTTCTTATTCTCAGAGTCATATTTATACCTATCTACAGTACATACTTCAGCACATCCCTAAATTAACTCAAAGATGCTTCTGCAAGATGTGTTAACACCCCACAAATGAATGGGCTTTCTGAGTTAAAGATAAAATTCTTATATACAGTATTTACGCAGTCCTTTTTGGGATAAGTATGCTGTTCCAAATTTTTATTATCCTGAAAAGTTTCAGGTATATGAATTTTCAAAAACAACTACACAAAGATGCCTTGATGTTTGAAATTGTACTTGTGAATACTTTCTAAAACTCATAACATAACTTCCTCAAACACACTTAATCAAATTCATTGTCCTGAGATCCTGAGCTAATCCTGACGGCACTATTGCAGGGGTATTGCAACCTTGGACTGAGTACCAGTCCATTGCAGGGCCATCTCACACACAAACACACACACACACACACATACACACTCACAGTTGAGTTAACTGTATAAATAAAGATGGAATGACAAACTGAAAATCTACAAAAGAAAACATCTTACTGCTATAAATAAATAACCGACAATGACATTTAATATATTATGGTAACAAATATAATAACATTGTGCAAGCTATCTCATTTTTCTCATAGAACAGATACCACAGAGGAACAGATAAATTTCTTGAATATTAACAATGAACTTGAGTGATAATTTTAATGACGAAAAATGCAGGATATACAAATATAACAACAGTTCTTATTTCTTAAAGAGCATTGTTAATGTAATTGGTTTAACTTGCAGAATACAGCAGATGGCAATGGACAGTTCAAGGGAAATCAAAAGATGTTATCATATTTCCAGACAATAAAAAATATAAAATAAATACACATCATAATGCAAAAGAAACAAATAGAAGTGTGAATATCTTAATTTTATACAATTTGGGGAAACTTTTTTCTATGATAAGAGATCATTGCATAATTTAACATAATAAACAATTTTACTTTTGACATTATTTATGGCATGTAGTGTTGATAATTATTTCTCTGCATACATTTTTGCATCCAAAACATAATTAAGGTCAAGATAAAAAAAGATACAACTGGAACTTGATACTACTGTCTTGCAGCCAGACATGATACCATCTATGTAAATCTGCAACTGTCGGAGACTGTTGCTGAGATTGTCCTTATGGTTAAATACAAAACACCATTGTGGTTTTCTCTGATTTGATCGCAATTAAATTAACTTTCCATTGAGGTTTAATTTTTCTGGGCCTTAGGGCCATGAGATTCATCCATTAGTGAAATCTATTTTTATTTAGTCACCTGCAAACATTGAAGAATTGCTTGTCAGCCAGTGAATTAAACAGGGTCATGAAGCTTTACATGTATAGATAAGCTTACTTTATTTGCTTCTATATTCTAACAAATGATAAAATTCATTTTCTGCCATTAACTTGGCCCTCAACCTGCAAAAATTATACTTTAACAAGTATAAATGTCTTATTTTGAGGGAATACATCTCATATTTTACCTCATGAGATTAAATATCTCATTTAACATTGTGCATGCAAGATAAGCTTTCTTCATTTAAGAGAACTGGTCTTCAATTATCTGACCTAGATATTAAGTATAATTCCAAGAAAATTCTGACGTTAAAAAACTGTAATAGGGAGCAGTCCATGGTGTATTTTCTTATTTCAAAAACCAAACATTTCTAGGCTGCTTTATTTCACTCATTTCATGATTTTGTTTTTATTTATAAACTTGCTTACTAGATCAGATTACTTGATCAGAGTCTTACCAGGTAATTTTTTTTTTGCTGCGCTGGCAGATACCTTTGCTAATTTCAAGCATTTATTTCTTAAAGATCATTTTGTATATCTTATTTTGTTACTGGTATTTTTGCAGTGCTGAATTGTTATTTATTGGGGTAGTGAATGTACTTATATTTTATGTTAAAATTCACACTGTAAAAAGATGTATTTCAAATAATAAAATAAACAGTAAAAAACAAAATAATTGACCACCATTCATGTATTATTAGGACATCATCATGTATTCCATTAGTCACATCACAGCGAATCTTTAATAATAAATTTGCAAATTTCTGGAATGTGTTCAGGGCTGCGGAGAATTTAGAACTGCTTCGTTTTCCGTTCCTTGTACCTACCCGTTAATGGTCTTTTTTACTGAACAACGGTAACGTATTCGCAGCAGGAAAAAATATTGTCATAAAATAGCCGGGGAAAAAATCCGTATTGTTGAAATAACCAGACAGTCATCTTCATACAGAATATTAATGATTTATGGTAGAAGTGATGCTGCTTTGCCAGTGTTACTCTGTCATTAAAACGATCTAGCACAGGAACTTGGTTATTTCAACAATGAAAGTAAACTTTGAGAAAGTTAAGTTAAGTTTAAATGTTTTAATCTGAAATAAAAATGTGATGTGACATAACTATTTTAAACATTGGAATGAACAGCTTATACTTGGAAAATAAACATACTTAAATCGCTCCATTACAATACCTTCTGTGGTTTCGGAAAGATGCCGTCAAAAATGGTTCTCACTCGAACTCTCAAACGACAAAAGAGAGACTATCATCACCTTGGAAGTGGTACGCTTTCAGTGTGACCGTAACAACGACCTCCTGTCAAAGGTGAGAGGGTACCGCGCTTGCACTCAACTTCATGGCGGCTCGCCCGACTATCTAGGAAAATATAAACACGTTTTTAAAGCGTTATTGTAGTGATGGGCGGAGTGAAGCCTCATGAAGCATCAAAACGTTTGAAGCAATTGTGTCGGAAATCGTATTGAGGCTTCGAAGCATTTCACACTCACCTCCCTAGGGACACCTCCTGGCCATTTTCATTAACGTTTAATTCCTGAGAACCCCAAAATGGGTTACTTCTACATGCTTCCTAAAATCCACAAAGAAGGGAACCCAGGAAGGCCTATAATCTCAGGAATTGGCTCCCTTACAGAAAATATTTCAGGAGCACATCCTTAAATCCCTCACCCATAATACAACCAGCTACATCCACGACACCACTGACTTCTTAAAAAAACTGCCTGCTTTAGGCCCCTTACCTGAGGGAACCTTACTGGCCACAATGGATGTTGAGGCACTTTACACAAACTTCCCCCATGATGATGGCATATTGGCATGTGAAATGTACCTCAAACAACACGATTTACCCACAAAGTCAGTAATAGATATGATAAAATTCACTCTGACACATAATCTATTCTCTTTTGGACAAGATTGCTACTTGCAACAAATGGGGCCTGCAATGGGCTGTCGGTTTGCGCCTCACTTTGCAAACCTATTTATGGCAAAATTGGAGGAAGATTTCATGTCAATGTGCATCGTAAAACCAATGTTGTATCTCTGTAACATAGATGACATCTTCATAATCTAGACTGCCAGTGAGAAGGACCTCCTCCATTTTCATAATGAATATAATTTTTTTCACCCCAACATAAAGCTGAAGCTGAATTACTCAAAAACAGAAGTCAGCTTCCTTGACACCACCGTTCAACTGAAAGACAACACCCTTGTAACTTCTATTTTTCACAAACCGACAGACAGACGGACCTACCTGAAAAGTGATACCTTCCTCCCCAAGCATATAAGGCACTCCATTATTTTCAGCCAAGCAATACGGTACAATCGTATTTGCTCAGACCTGACAGACCGGGATAAACAACTGCAGGAGCTCAGACAAGATTTCATTAGACAAGGATATACCCCCAAAACAACAGACACTCAAATAAGAAGAGCTACTGCCATACCCAGAAACAACCTTCTGGAATATAAAAAGAAAGACAACAAGAACCGCATCCCCCTTGTTGTCACCTACAACCCACATTTTGAAACACTTTGAAAAATTATAAAAGAACTTCAGCCAATACTAAACAATGACCAAACACTGAAAAATGTTTTTCCTGAACCTCCCCTCCTGGCATACAGATAACCACCAAACCTCAGCAACTAATTGTCCGAAGCTCCCTAAGTGAACCAACAGAAAATGCCTACAGAAAAGATGCAAAACATGTGCCCACATTTATGATACAGAATGTATAGTTATACCACACTGCCGACTTAAAAATCACATAAAGGGATAATTTTCCTGCAGATCATCTAATGTAGTCTACCTAATTCTCTGCATGAAATGTCCTGACACTGCACTCTATGTGGGAGAAACTGGACAAACACTCCGCCAGAGAATGAATTTACACAGGTTCCAAATTAAACATGGCAACACAGATGTTCCTGTAGCGGCCCACTTCAACAGCCATGGACACAGTGAGAGGGACTTTAAAATCACAGTGCTTATGGGCAACTTCAAAACACAAGATAGAAAAGAATGGGAAGTTAAACTCAGGCTAAAATTTAATACATTACAACATGGCTTTAATAAAGACAAGAGTTTTATGGCCAGATATGAGGATTGTTTACATCTCTCAGAATGACAGACAACCTGTCAACAGATCAACATTGTTTTGAAAAACTCATTACAAACTTCAAAAGACTTTGTTGGACAGTTATCTTATCCAAAGATCTTGATCATACATTGTTCTTGTCTCTCTTGTTAAATTAACCCTAGCCTGAATGAATCTATTAATTTTTTACATTTAAAATTTCTCATTTAAAGATTTACCAATGTTGTTTCTTGTCCTATAGTGTGTATATAAACTCAGGGAACTCCAGTTTTTGTATTACTTCTTGCCTGAAGAAGGGGCCTGAGTTGCCTCGAAAGCTTGCATATTGTAATCTTTTTAGTTAGCCAATAAAAGGTGTTATTTTGCTTGGCTTTTCTCTACATTAATGTTACACAAACTCTTGATCCACTTCAATGACGTCTGTTAAAACTCGTATTGCTTTTGCTTTTTCACCGCTACAGACTGGCAACAAAGAGAAGGGTTCGTCAACCAGCGGAGTGACCTGACATTTGCGCAATAGACATATGAGCGCCGACAAAATAGCGCCCATTAAAATGCGGCCTCAAAATCACGCCGACAAAATTGCGAAAGTTTCATTAAATATTAATTATTAGTTTAAAGCATATATAATAATGTTTATTTTAGAAGTCAATATTATGAGACACGGCACGCAGATAGTCCTTAAGATCATGCCCTGCATATGTAGGAAGAATTGCAGCAAGACGTCTTGATAGTTGAGCGTATTTAGACTTGCTGGCTGCCTGACTGCTGGTAATTCTGCTTTGTATACAACGCGTGATGCCAACCCTCGACTGAGTTATTTGTTCGCGGCATGCCATCAGCAGTTGTAACAGTTATAACCTAGCACATAATGTGTAAATAATGCGCATGTACGCGTCCCACTCTCTTGGCCTCTCTCGCGATTTTGTTGTGGCGATTTTGTCGGCGCGCATTTGTCGAAAACCAGTTAGTGAGTTTGTCGGCGCTCATATGTCTATCGCGCTTTTGTCGGTGAACCCGTCAGCGGCTTCTAGTGTCTGATGTCTAAAATAGTTATATATATATATATACTAGCAAAATACCCGCGCTTCGCAGCGGAGAAGTAGTGTGTTAAAGAAGTAATGAAAAAGAAAATGAAACATTTTGAAAATAACGTAACATGATTGTCAATGTAATTGTTTTGTCACTGTTGTGAGTGATGAGTGTTGCTGTCATATATA
>JANRMT010062825.1:6442532-6459774 GCA_026402145.1 Polypterus bichir lapradei | reverse complement strand
CTATTGGATTGCCGCTGACGGACGGCCTTATATGGGCAGGCACTAAATTACAAACGCCAGCGGCAGCCTGTCTATGAACTTAATTTAAAGTTTAGGTTTACACTGTGCTTTGTTTCCGTAGTAGCATCACTAATGAATATGGTTGTATATCACTCGCTCGCTTCTTATTGTTTCACTGCCTTCTCAAGTATATAATGCATGTTTTCTTCAGCGCTTTATGGAGGTCTTCCTTGTGTTCAGGTCTGTGGGAACCATTTAACACGTCGACAAAATTAAAATCATTAAGATTTGTTATTTGAAAATAGTTTTTCATTTACATTCATGAAACGAAATATACAATATAATTACGATGTTTGCACCACGTTAGATTTTAGTAAAACGTTAATAATAAAAGTGATTACATTTTTTTAAAAATGTATTATGCATGCGTGCAATATTGTTCTAAACCAAGTTAGAATAAACATTTTATCCATCCATTATCCATCCTGCTATATCCTAACTACAGGGTCACAGGGGTCTGCTGGAGCCAATCCCAGCCAACACAGGGCGCATGGCAGGAAACAAACCCTGGGCAGGGCGCCAGCCTACCGCAGATAAACATTTTAGCCAATCTAATATTTTTAAACATGTATTTGAAGAAAATGGCAATACATATTCTACACTGAATCATGCTATATATTAATTGCCTTACATAGAACTGCTCTAGTTTTTGTCACTTATTTTTATAAGCCACCAAAAAAAATACTATTAATAACCCTAATTTATTTATATAGCACCCTTCCTATGCCCAAAATTCAGAAAGAACAACAAGACCTATATAACATTGGCTACAAATATCTCCACTAAATAAAGATTAAATACAAGATATACAAAACATTCAAATTGAATAAAAGACAATAATCCAGACTAAAATACAACATATAATACTACAACAAATTTTTGAACAAATAACATAATTTGTGATAATACAAACCCCGAGTACCTGGACAGATAGAGGGAGTAAACTGAAAGAAGGGACAGAATGTCAGGTCTGTTTAATGTCTTCTTAAACAACTGAATTAAAAACAAATGAATGGAGTCAGCTGATGTCATTAATTTTGAGAGGTCATTCCACAGTCAGGGTGCTATATACAGCTGAAGGCCCTGAGGGGCACAGAATGAGAGGACCTTAGTGGGCAGGTCAATAACAGAATTTGATACTCAACCCTGTAAGACACAGGGAGCAGTGAAGGTGCAGCAGGATAATAATAATAATAATAATAATAATAATAATAATAATAATAATAATAATAATAATAATAATAATAATAATAATAATAATTCATTATATTTATATAGCTCTTTTCTCAGTATGGCTGGGATGTGCTCGCTGTTGGTGGTCCGTGTCAGGACTCTTGCAGTTGAGTTTCGAATCAGCTGGAGCTGTGATAAACGATTACAAGTGCCACCTGCCACCAGTGACTTACAATAATCAATGCTGGATGTGATAACAGCAGGGACAAGGTTCTCACCATTAGAAAAGGACAGGAATGAGCAAACATAAGAAAGGTGACACAGGTGGAAATTTCTTAATGTGGCTTACATGGGTGAAATAAGAAAAGGAGGAATCAAAATGACACCGAGATTCCTTGCAGTAAAAGAACGTCCGATGAGGAGCTTGTTTTTTTAAGTTGCACTTTAGCCACTGCAGGAGTTCAGTTATATTGCAATTTAATTTTAAAGAGTTTTGCTCTGTTCAGGTTTTAATTTTAATTTAGTTTCACTGAAGCAAGTTGTGAGCTGAGAAGGCTGTGATGAAGTGTCACTTTTAACATTGAAACAGATCTAAACATTATCTGCAAAAAAATGATAACCCAGTCCAAAGCTATGAATAACTTGCTCAAGGGGAAGCACAGAGATAAAGAAGAGTAGAGGATGTCATTTCATTAACAAAGGGAAGTCAGATGGAGGAAATCCTGTGAGAAATTAAGGCGTGAGGGTTACCCTGGACATGACATAAGCTGCATGTCCACAACACCATATGCAATAACTTTTACTTTTACACAAACTGGGACAGGAGCTTCTCAAGATGAAGGTAACAATGCTTAGCACAATAAGGAAAAATAAGGCAGAGCTCCCATCTCAACTGCTGGCCACACAGAATAGGCCAGTGAAGACCTTCACGTTTGTCTAAACAAATGCCACATCCTTGGTGCACAATGTGACCTGCACAAGGATAGGAGATTCCATGGCCAGAAATGATAATGGACTGTAATGCTACAAAAAGAGAAGTGGAGAATTTAGACAAAACATTACGCTGGATGCTGGCCACAGGCAATTTTTTCAACATACTGAACATCTCATAAAAAATACTTTTGTCATCTGGACAACCTTGAACCGAGACTGGAACAGGGAGAAGGAGACAGAGTCATCTTGAGGAGCAGGGTAAACCATTGGTGACACCTCACATGCTACTGGGACGGCATGTGCCAAAGACCCCAGCATATACAGCCATTGTGTTGATTCAACAGTCCAATCCACAGAGGAACCGATGACGGTACCTGTAGTGTGTATGCATAATGAGTGTGTTTGTGTGTCTCACTGTGTGAACTGCACAGTTATTACAGTATTGTGTAGAAAATGAAAATATTCAGTTCTGCTTGATAAACACACAATGTGATCTGAGGGTAAAGAGTAGACAGGTTATTTACATTGCTTGTTAAAATAAAGTGACCATCTGATTATTTTTTTATTTATTTATTTAATTTTTTTTTAAAGTCCCTCAATAGTACATACGTAGAAAAGATGTAATCATAAATTGAGATTCACCACAATTATCCTTCATGCTTCTCAAAGAGAAATAAAAATACGATGTTTGTAAACTACTGCATTTGTGAAGGGCTGAAATTTATTTATTTAATTTTGTCCGAAATATTCCTCCATAAGATACATCATAGATACTGTTGTTACTCTAACACCTGGTGCTAATTTCTCTAATTATTTGACAAGCCCTATATATTTGGCAGCACTGCTAATTACTTTGCAAGATGGCAAGCCAATCAAAGGTGACTGAAACCCTGTGACAGCAGGTTGTCCAAATGAAGGCAAAATGTCTAACCATTTCAGCCACTGCAAGAGAAGCTGTCGTTCCAAGTCTGTGATTTCTAGAATATTTCAGCTTTACAATGACACCAATTATTGAAAACTGTAACCCTCCAAAAATTTTAGTTGTAATCTTATTTTCTGCTACAATGGATACTGATGTCTATTTTGTCGGAAACGCAGTGATCAAAATCAAAGATTTTTTGTTGAAGTGCCTTGATTATTTTGTAAGTAGTACAACAGTGATGATACCCACAGTTACTAATCCTTCAAATTTTGAATAATGAAGATTAACAATATTAAAAAAACAATAAGTGTTCATAAATATTCTCTAATTTTGATCTCCAATTTGTGTGTACATGTAATATTTAAAACAATGAGGTTGATATTAATTACGTTTTAAGTTTCTAAGCATTGCAAATTTTTTTTAATTAACTCAAGTTTATATTCTAAATATTTAAGTTATTCACATGCAAAATGCAGTCACACTAATATTAATAAACAACACATGCCTACTTTAAGAAGTTGTGCTTGTACTCTGCGTACATCAAGATTTTCTTACTCTACCTAATTATCAGCACATATTGGATATTTACATTTGTATGTGTAAGACTTGTTTATTTGTTTTTGTTATAGTAACATGACAAAACGAATATCTTCAGGCACATGGATACTAATTAAAAATAAGGTTAGTTTATAGGGATGTCATTGAGAGGACTGTAAGTAATGGACATTCTTTTGTAACTTACAGTAGGTGATATGAATCCATTTCAATTTCAGAATCTTCCACAGCAGTTGGTTGAGTCAGTGGATTGTGGAGTATTCATGTTGATGGTGAGAAAATCAAAGAAACTTATTTTTTAGGTTGGGAATACTTTAGAACCACTATAAATAAATTGCAATAAGTAGAGTGTGCACTGTACTGTATGCAAACAGATTAAATATTAATTTTAACTAATTATTTTGTGTGATTCACTGTGCTCTGCACCTTCTCTTGGATGCGCCTTTTGACTTCACAGCTGTAAGCTTTCACTTATGTCTCTGATTATTTGTTAATATCTGTTACTGGTTTTAATGTTCTTTGTTTTTTCCCTCTGCATGGCAGTGCGATTTACCCTTGATCAGGAGGTGGTGGTGCGTTATTCTATTGGAGAATTTTGCTGTTGGAAGGTATCTCTTTTTCTCTTTCTCTCTCTCTCTGCGTAGCTAACGTGTGAATATTTCTTACAGGACAAAGGCGTTCAGTAAAGGGGCACTGGGGAGTGCCCAGAACAGTGAGGAGGTATATATGTAATATCTAATATTATTTAAAGAGGCATGTAGAAATACATGTTTTGTTTAATTCTCTTTGTGGTCTTTATCTAAAGGAACCACTAATAAAAAAGGACCTCCACACTGCAGTAAAATGGTTGTGCCAACATAGACAGTTGTTCAGAGGTGCCGTGTCTGAGCCCCATTTTCTGGAGATGGAGGAGGAGGACCAAAGCCAAGCTCTCCAGGACATCATCGATGCAGTCGAAACTGAAAATTTAATTTTGCCAAAAGAACCCTTTTTATTTATTTTTCAGTTTAGGGATGATATGGAACTTTTCACTCAGCAATGTCGGGATAAAATGAAACTTAAAGTAAACTGCATATTTAATTAATCAGTGTAATTATTGTCTGTTGCTACATTGAATTGTTACTTGTATTTTATTGTGCATTAATGCTCTGTTGATCTCAGTATATAATACTTTGATTTTTCTGTTTTGCTTTGATGGTGGGTAGTTTTTGAAAATGAACAATTTAACTGCAAGTCTTTTTTGGGTCTGCTGCTCATTTTGAAATATTGATATTAGTTGTTATGTTAGTATTTTTAAAGCCCACTTTGTGCTATCTAAAGGCTCTTTTAAAATAATTTTTAAAAATATTTCATCACAGAACAAACACGAAAATTAGTAAAAATGTCTCCTTTTGGAAATAATGTAGTGTTTTTTGAGGGTTTCCTTGGAGGACAGAACATTATTTTGGTACAGCAGTGAAAGATTTGAGATCTTGGACATTATGAAGATGCTGCTGTGCAATAATGTAATATTGTGGTTTGATAAGTCACTACACACATTACTGAAGTACACTCAATTCCGATAAATCTTCAATTCTCTCTCTGAATTACGTAATATCTTCAGCAGAATCCATTTCATCGGCAGTAGTAAGTATTTTTCTAATTAATTCTTGCGCTATCGATTCACCAATCAGTAACTAGAGGGTGTGTTAGAGCCCACCCTCTCAACTTTGACGAGTGAAAGTGACAGTTTTATTTCAAGTCGTATTTCATGACGGTTTGGAGGAATGTTACGGACAAAATTAAATAAATAAATAAGCAACAAAAAACATATTTCGTGACACATTTATTTATTTATGCTCTCATTTCATGACATTTATTTAATTAGGCACTCATTTCATGACACATTTATTTATTTATGCTCACATTTCACAGTACTTTTATTTTTTTGCGCATTTATTTATTTCATTTTGTCTGAAATATTCTTCCATAGTATCTGAAAGTATTCTCTAATTGTGATCATAGTTCTTCAAATTTCTCATTTAAGTTTTTTTTTTTTACATTATGCTTCGAATATGTTTAAATGATGAAATATACCTAAAATCTGCCCTTCTATTCCAGTTAGGATAGCTTCTATTAGGTACAAGCTGTGATTCTGAAATTTAGGGAATTGTAAGCTGTTCTCTAATTTTGATTTGAGATTATATATATGATAGACAGAGAGATAGAAACACACACACGCACACACACACACACAATACATTATCTATTGTGATATATGGCCAGCCGTTCATCCTAGTCAATACCCCCATGCTGCCAGGTGGAGCCCTCCCTGAAGCATGGAGGTGCCCCGAATGCCAGCAGGGCAACATGGACATTGGAGTCTTTATTCACAGCCCTGCTCGATACCATGGGGGCCGCTAGGAGATGCTGTAGGGAGGAACAGCAATTATTTGCCTTACACCCCGGAAGTATGTCCGAGTCACATGGACGAGAAGAATGACGTGCTTCCAGGGTGAAGAAGAAGACATTTTATCTGACCCGGAAGTGATAGGAGATCACATGGACCGGGGATTGGAAACACTTCCAGGTCAGGGACTATGAAAGGACTGGGAAAACTCCCAGACAGTGAGCTGAGCTGGGTGGAAGGGTGGCAACGCATCTGGAAGTGGTGGAGTGATTATTGTGGTTACTGGTTATTATTTAATGAGTATTGTGGAGAGGAGGGTGCCTTGTGCACTGTTGTGTAATAATAAAGTCAACTATTGGACTTTTACTTGGTGTCTGATGTTTGATCGGAGGGTTCAAGGGAGCGATAGCGCCTCCTATTTGTCACACTATCTATCTTCTAAACCCACTTTATCCTGAACAGGGTTCTGGGTGATCTAGCGGCAATCCTATAAAGCATGGGCTAAAAGGCAGGAACAAGCTGAACAGAGCATCAATCCATTGCAGGGTGAATTTGCACATGCACGCACGCACACACACAAGTATGTATATTATATACTGTATATGTGCATAGTACTGTGCTAAAGTCAAAATTTTTTTTAAACAAAATATGAGAAGTTTCTGCAAGTATGTTGCAAATTCCCATATTATATATACTGTATATGCATAAATACAATTCAAAATGCACACATACATGTATATATACACAATATGCATGTTAATAGACACACACACAAAAACATTAAGAACTGCTATTAACATCATGCAAAACAAAAAAAGAACGAAAATTTGAACTCCATGCAAACTCTGAACCTTGAACAGCGAACCTTGAACAGGTTCCAAACTATTAAACGTAAGCAACCTGAAAAGCGTCAAGTATCGACCATCTCCCAATCCATAAGGATTGGCTGAATCAAGAAAGAACATTTGCCTGTCTTTAGGCTTCATGACCTGTGAAATACATTTTGAATATTTTTGAATGTAAAAATAATCACTTCAGAGGGGAATAAACATTAATCTCCACAAACTTAATTCCACAATACATGAAGAAGTTAATACATACACATAGCATCCAATGATCAGGCTTCCAAGCAGGAAAAAGCAGTTCAAATTGAGCCAACAAACATTACAGAGGCCAAGCAGCATTGATTGTTTTCTCGTTTCTAATATACAGAACATAAAAACAGTTTGACAAGGGAGCATACAGGAATGTTGTTAAAGTCAGATATGCATTATTCAGTGTGGCATAGTGGTTAAGGCTATGAACTTCAAACCCTGAGGTCGTGGGTTCAATTCCTATTACTGACAATGTGTGACCATGACCAGGTTACTTACCTGTGCTCCAGTTGAAAAAAAGAAATTTATTAGTCACCTTGGGTACAAGCAATAGCCAAATAATAATTCTCATTTGTGGGTAACAGTAAAAAAATCAAGCTACCATTAGACAATAAAAGATCCTGTCTTGAGAGGGTGCCTGAGGAGTAGCTTTTTGCTAACAGTACATATAATATACCTACCAAAAGCAGAGTGCCATTAACGAGAGAGTGTGAATTGAGTACAAATGTTAATGTAATTGACTACGCACTGTAAACTTTTAAACATTGTCCCATTTGCTCCTCTCATCTTTTTAACTGATTTACTATTGCTGTATCGTTATTTGCTATTTTTCACCTCTCCCCTCACATTTATCCTCAGTTGATCCATGTAGATTTTTTACTACCTAGATTCTTCACTATTTTCAAATATTTGCTATTGTCTTTCTTGATTTATGACACCGCAATTCATAATTTATGCATTATTAGTCTACAAACACCTGGAACTATTAGCTTACTTATAGCCTGGAATTAAAGTGCAGACATTTTTAGTTTAAAATTTCCATCTTATCCCACAACTTCGACAGAAATACAACTTCTGCAGAATATTGCAGAAAACTGACAATGAAGTTAGTAATGTCCTGCATAATAACCATTTTAATTAGCCCAAGTATAACTAATGACCCACCAGGTTAAAAATCCAGTAATTATTTCAGTATAAATTCAGCTGTACATTACAATTCTTCCATGGATTTGCGCTCTAAATACAAAAAAAGTAAATAAATAAAAATGTAATTTCCACAGTTTTCCAGTGAAGGGTAAATAAAGCAAAGAGTAAACAAACATTAGTGTGTTTTAAAAGGACAACAGAACAAAGCTGTAGGAGGGTAAAGATCAAAAAATTGGTAATAAAAGAAAAAAAAATAAAACAACCTAATGCCACCACCCAGGTCCTGCTCACATCAGGCTCCTTCCAACTCTTCTGAACAACCAAGAAGACGACTGTTTAGAGGTGCTACCAAAAGATCAGTAACAACTCTGAAAGAGTCACTGGAGTTCATTGCAGAGTGCAAGTGACCCTAATTCCAAGCACTCCACAAATTCATCATAAAGCATCACATACCTAATAACACAATCCACCTGCCCGAAACTGGATTTAAGAATGTCGTTTTTTAATATGTAACTTATTGCAACATAAAAAGTAGGGAGTTATATGGAAAAAAGTCTGAAAATTTGAGGCACTTATGCAACAAAATACTGTATGTATATCCATAACGTTTAGCCAGATACTTTTTCCATATCATGGCAATGTAATCTCAAAAGTTGTTATCAACACAGGAAGAGACTCCAGTCTGTCAAAAATCCACCCACAGTCACCTACACAAGGCCTTTTCACCGTCACAAATTAGCCTAACATTTTCGATCTCCTGAAAGTTTGCAGAAAAAAAAATCCATGTGGATGTATAAGAGCCTTAGGCACAGACTGGACCAGAAATTAAATCAAAGTTCCAGGGGCTGTGACACTTCAGAAATGCAATGGCTACCTCACAAAACTATTAACCATTACAATGATGTTAGTTAACAGAGTAAAGAAGTAAAGAAAGCATACACTTTTACAGTATTTTAAATAACAGTTTGCTGAAGACAAGCAGACTAAGGACATGGATTACAGGAACCATGTTCTGTGGTCTGATAGAACCAAGGTAAACTTATTTGGTTGAGATGGTGTCAAGTGTGTGTGGCAGCAACCACGTGAGGAGTACAAAGACAAGTGTGTCTTGCCTACAGTCAAGCATGGTGGTGGGAGTGTCATGGTTTGGGATGGCATTAGTGCTGCTGGCACTGGGGAGCTACTTTTCATTGACATACTGTGACATACTGAAGCACAGCATGATCCCCTCTCTTCAGAAACTGGGTCGCAGAGCAGTAATCCAACACGATAACGACCCCAAACACACCTCCAAGACGACCACTGCCTTGCTAAAGAAACTGAGGTTAAAAAGGTGCTGGACTGGCCAAGCATGTCTCCAGACCTAAACCCTATTGAGCATCTGTTGGGCATCCTCAAACAGAAGGTGGAGGAGCGCAAGGTCTCTAACATCCACCAGTTCTGTGATGTCATCATGGAGGAGTGGAAGAGGATTCCAGTGGCAACCTGTGAAGCTCTAGTGAACTCCATGCCCAAGAGAGTTAAGGCAGTGCTAGAACATAATAGTGGCCACACAAAATATTGACACTTTGGGCACAAGCTGGACATTTTTCACTTAGGGATGTGCTCACTTTTGTTGCCAGCAGTTTAGACATTAATGGCTGTGTGTTGAGTTATTTTGAGGGGACAGCAAATTTACACTGTTATACAAGCTGTACACTGACGACTTTACATTGGATCAAAGTGTCATATCTTCAGTGTTGTCCCATGAAAAGATATAATAAAATATTTACAAAGATGTGAGGGGTGTACTCACTTTTGTGAGATACTGCATATATAATATATATTTAAAAAGTTCTTCAGGTTTCCCAATGCTATATTATTGCTTTTTTCTTTCTTTTTCAGAATGTCATATGCCACTTTATAGTTGTGAATGTTCCCAGTGAAAATATTACCAGACTTGTGGAGAGAAACTGTAGCTCTGGTCTGTAGTGACACATGGATCTCTGTACAAACTTCATGAATAATGACATGGCTACTTGTTGCTGAATTATTTATACAAGCAGGAAATAGCTTATTAAATGCTTTAAAGGCAACATTAATTCAAACCATGATGCAGTGTCTGGTTTTAAATAGGCAAACTACTGTACAGAAATATCACAAAATGCTCAGATTTTTGTTGTACAGCTTCATTGTATGGTTTCATGGTTTGGTTCACCTGACCCCACATTTCTACACAGACTGTCATGGTTTAAAGAGAACTTGATCTCCATGATTACTCTAAATGTTTACTTTGGCTTGTGCTCTTTGGCCTCATCGTATAGGGACGCTAGAGGTGTCATCTGTCTGCTAAGCCAAGCATAGAGCTACAAATAAAATGTATATTAACCCACATTAAAATTCTAATTACAGCTGTTTATAATATGAAATACATAAATTCCTGTTATTCAACAGGTATTTTATATTGCATGTTATTTTTTTTTACGGAGAGTGTTTGTTCTAGGCAGGATCCAGTCATAGTCTAGGAGTCCATCATGTCTGCTGTGTTATTGGTCTTGCAGAGCACGGCTGGGCTAAGTATGCGGTTTTAATAGTCAAAGTTAATTGTTTATTGCACCACAAATGACCTGGAAAGAGCAAGTTTGTAATTTTGAGACTAGGATGGTGCCAGGTGCATTGTGAGTGTATTACAGTCTGAACATCTGAAGCCATTAACACTTGGTTGGAGGAGGAGTTCTGCTTTGATATTGTTTTGTGTGTTTTGAATCTACCACTACAATATAACTTGTGGAGCCTCATTTTATTTTTTTAAATAAAATACCCCTGTTCACTGGAGATAAAATAAAAAATAATGCTTTCATTTAGGCATAATTTGCATAATATTTTATGTTTAAATATATCTGTTAATTGTTGTGGAACAAATTTATGATATAAAATGTATCAGAAAAAGATCTATATAAGTGCATTACATTTCTTTCACAATACCTGTGGAATAAAAATGTAAGAGTATACTACAGGAAAAAAATTATGAAGCCACCGTTCTGCTCTTTTACTATTTTTATCTGTCTCTCTCTCATTGGTACACCCTAAAATGTTTTTTTTTTTCCTTTTTAACATATGTGGACATATCAAAATATCATTTAAACAGTATCTATAGATAAAGATGATGTATTGAATAAAAGAAATGGAAATTTGACTTTGAAACAGTTTATTCAACGAAAAATGAGCAGATAACCATTTTCATCTTGCTCTAATAGGTACTATTGCTGCTTTTGAAAAAAACAACATAGCAGTCTCTTGACATCAACTAGGAGAAAGGTTTTCTCACTCCTCCATGCAGAATTATTTCAGCTGTGCAATGTTTGATGGGTGTCTCGCATGAACAGCCCATTTTATACCCAACCCACACACTACATCTCAGTGGGATTCGGAGTCAGGCTTTGACTTGGCCATTCCAGAAGTCTGTTTTTTTTCTTTCCAGCCATTCCCTGGTGAATGTATTGATATGTTTATTGTCATGCTGCAAGGTCCACTTTAATTTGAGCTTCAGTCTTCTGACAGGTCTCACATTATCCTTGATCACCCTTTGCCACAATAAGGAATTCATAAAGGATTCCGTGATGGTGTGCTGCCCATGCCCTGATGCAGCAAACAACCCTAAACCTCACCTTTTCTGCTACCATGTTTTACAGTTGGTACCAAGTTCTTCTGATCAATGCTTTGAATTTCACATAACATGTCTTCTAAAGCTGTGACAAAAAACTCTTGTCTTTGTATTGTCTGCCCAAAACATATTGTCAAAAAAGAATTGGTCTTTGCCTAGGTGTTCTTAAGCAAACTTTAATCTTTCCTTGATTTTCTTTCTGGGCAGCAAATATTTACTCCCGGCATACCTCCCATCCAGAAATAATGTGTGCAGCATCTTTCTAATGGTAGACTGTACACTTTGACATCACCAAGTGCTGCTTGTAGGTCTCATAATGAAAATTTGGTGTTATCAGAGACATCTTGCAGCATCTTGCATTCTGCTTCACGGGGTGGCCTAGCCTGGACAAGTTGGCAGTTGTCTGAAGTCTTCTCCACTTGTAGGTGATGTTCTGAACAGTGGTATGGTTAATTTCCAATTGTTTGGAGACTTTTTTAAATCCCTTACCAGTCCCATGGGCAGCTATAAACTTTGTGAACACCACAAACAGCTGTTTTGGTCTCTGCATCGTGATAAGACGCACTCCCAACAACAAAGAGCAAACCAAAGTAATTGAGATTTAAATAAGACAGGTTCAGACAAGATTGTTTAATTTGTGCCTTTATCTGGTGCATCTAGTTCTTAATTTAGGTATGTGAGGTAGTGATAAATGTAAGGGTTGAACTTACTTTTTCGACATGCGTTATTTGCATTTACGTTTATTTAAATTATGCAGCGGACTACAAAGTGTAAATGTGTTATGACGTTTGTTATATTATCCAACTTTTATCTAAAGATGCTGTTTAAATAAAGATTGAATCTTGATATCCACATATGAAAGAAAAAACATTTCCTTGGGTTTACTTATGTTTTCACAGTACTGTGTGACTAAAATTTAAGATTTGAAGTGAAGAGTATCATTATATATACAATGTATATATATATTGTGAGATGTGGCCGGCTTGTCATCCCAGCCAATACCCCCAGGCAGCCAGATGGAGCCCTCCCTGCAGTATGGAGGTGCCCTGAAGACCAGCAGGGAGTCATGGGACATGTAGTTTTTATACAAGACCCTGCTGGATGCCACAGGGGCCACAAGAGGGAGCTGCAGGGAGGACCGAAGACGTCTTCGTGCCCTATAACCCGGAAGTGAGTCAGAGGAAGAGTGACGTGCTTCCGATGTGAGAAGAAAGGACTTGTACCTGACCCGGAAGGGATTGAGAGTCACATGGACTGGGGATTGGAACGCTTCCGGGTCAGGGTATTTAAAAGGTCTGTGGGAGCTCTCAGACGGCGAGCTGAGCTGAGTGGAAGGGTGGCAACGCATCTGGGAGTCGGAGGATTGTTTATTGTAGTTATTGTGATTGTTATTATATGAGTATAGTGGAGGAGAGGGTGCTTTGTGCACTGTGGCATTTGAATAAAGTCGATTATTGGACTTTTTCCTGGTGTCTGGAGTCGTGGACAGGGGTTCAAGGGAGCGATAGCGCCCCCTATCTGTCACAATATATACATACTGTAAGTTCTTGTTTTTTCATGCTGACAATGGACCATCTATAAAGTCCCGACTTTATACATACTACTTCTTCCTCACTGAAGCAAAGTGCAGCAGGTCACTTTAGGCCTGAACAGATGCAGCAATCTTTCCACTGGTAAATCCCATAATATTGTGCATAATCAGTAGGTTATGATCAAAATGAACAGTGTCCATAACTTAATGAATCTGGGGTGTGACAGCCTTCAATTAGTAGGGAAAATATTTGGAAATATGTTATTCCTCGCTCTGTATTTACTAGTTATTTCATTTTAATTTGAGCAAAACTGCTAACATGCTCAACAGAAAAAATAGGGTTTCATTAAAATTTTACACTGACCTCACCTCATTTGAAGCACACATTATTAGGTGTATTGTACATAAAATGTTAAAATGGTATTTAGCTGTCAGACAAATTCATAACATGAGTTAAGGAAACATCCTGTGCCTTTTAAGTTTTCACATGGTGTACCAGGCGGAATTTACATATTACACAATTCTTGGCTCTTTAAGTGAACTGTGTGCTACCTGCTTATGCTTGTTTTTTTTATCTTGGCTTTTATGCATTACTGATATATTTGATTGAACTGTACTGTAGTGACAGGTTAAAAAGAAAATAAAGCCTGCTGTTATCAAAGTAAAAGTGTTTTTTTTTATTTTTTATTTTTAATGCAAAGGGCCGGCACAGTACCTGGAAATTTGTTTATTCACTAGCAGGAGTCCATTATCATGAACTGCAATCTGCTTATCTGGATGGTAGGAGCAGATGTGGATTTGGGAGAGTGGAGCTTTGTGGGATTACTGTTCACACTGTGTCTTGATCTTTTAACACAGTAGGACCACATCAACGTAATGAATTAGAGAACTTTCCATAAAGAAAAGTACATAGTGGGGAGCCCGAAAAAAGAATTAGTGCCACAATCCAGAGGCTGGGCATAAAAGAATTTGGATATCTTGAAAATCAAGGAAACAACTGGCACAATTTATAATGAACAGGTTGGTTAATCCAACAGCAACTTAATAGGTTAGCAACTGGTCTATCAAGTTTAATAAAAATAAAAGATCTTTTTACTTCTGAAGTACTGTGCTTCTTAATTCTCTAATGAGAATGTTGGAATTAAAAGTACACAGAAGTTCTAAAAGAAGAGATAACTAATCATTCCATTTTGACAAGCTGGTAAAGAGTAGCTGAAACCAAATGCCAGATCTGAATTGGTTAGTCAATGCTTCATTGGGCCATTAAAGAATGACTTACACTATGGTCAGAACATGAAATTGAAATTAAGAGTAAGACAAAGATAAAAAGAAATTAATGTATCAAAACTAATTGATATTCTGTGTACTTTGTATTGAGTGTGAGTGTTAGGTGTCTTCATCTTTATGGGCACCAATTGAAGGGAGGCCAGTGCAAGGCTGAGTGTTTGGTGGCTGATGATCCAGATTGCCTCTTCAGGGGATTTTGGTTTATACAGGGTGGTCCAAATCTAATTATGCAGATCCAGATCATCTGGATGACTTTGATTTATGTGGGGACGATTCCAGTTCAGCACGAAGACGATTCTTCATTTTGTCAGTTTGCACACTTCTCGATGGTCCGGGATTTTTCGGGTGATTTTCTATGTAATAAACTTAATAAGTTATAGTGTAAAGAAAATTGCATAATTAGCTCTGGATCACCCTATATAATGTAAACAGTATACATATATTCTGAAGTATTTACTTAAAAAGATTTATATCAGAGACCAGTATGGTAACACATGATTCCTGTTGGTGATTCCAGTACCTAGCAGTTTTTTGTGTAAAAATTTCCCATCATATCTGTTGTGGAAAATTTATGACTTGAGGTTTCACAATGGATCAGATAATATGACCTTTATTCTTTCATATGGTTTCTTTTATCGTTTCCTTATCTTCAAACAAAAATCTCAAATAAAACCACACTGCACTGTGGAAAAGAAGCAAATGTGTACATAAGCCATGCTTACCTTTAGTCTTCTAATCAAAAAACCTGGGTCACTACTTATATACTGTACATGCATAGCACACTCGAATTTGGCCAGTTTTCCTAATCTTCCTAGCAGATCCTCTGAAAGCATTAGTAAACTTGACCTTTTCTGGTTTTGCCACAGATATTCTCTGGAGTTTATGTCTGGGCTTTGACTTGTCCTGAAGCCATTCCAGAGACTTGAACTATTGTCCCAGTCTGTGGCTGCATATGCTCTGGAGCAGTTTTTCTTCAAGGATCTCTCTGTTTTTGGTTGCATTCACCCTTTCCTCAATTCTGACCATTTTTTCCCTGTCCCTGTTGCTGAGAAACACCACCATAGCATAATGTTGTCACCTCCATACTTCACCATACTGATGGTATTAGGCTGGTGCTTAGAGTTCTTCCGGAAGAGTTCAAGTTTTGCCTCATCAGACCAGAGAATCTTTTTCCCAATGCCATCAGAGTCTTTTAAATGTAATTTGGCAAACTCCAAGGGGGCTGTCATATACCTTTTACTTAAGAGTGGCCACAAATGCCTCATTGACAGTATTGCTGAGATGGCCATCCTTCTGACAGTTTCTCCCATCTCAGTAGAGGACTTCTGAAGCTCTGTTAGAATTACCATTTGGTTCTTGGCTACCTCCTTGACTAAGACCCTTCCTGTTTATTCATCTTTCAGTAAATGATAATGTTAAATAGTATATGACCATATACTCAATATTATATACTAAGTTTAATTTGAGTATATTGTGTAAACATGTATTTGTTTAAAAAATCATAATAATAGAATGGACACAATGCTTGACCACTTCTGCTCACTCGTCAGGTGATGGTTGAGTGTCATGAAGCTTTTACTAGCCACTCCACGTTATCTGTGTGCACAGGATCAGCCTCTAACATGACCAGGTCATCCTTGTAAATGTCAATGCAACATTTCCAATACATTTCAGGAATGATTCATCTTCTTTATCCTAGTTTGTCTTTTTGAAAGGTATACAAATAAGAGTCTCTGGAAGGTTTGGTAAAGGACAAATCAGTAAAACTGGTAAGACAGCCTGAACACTGGTCTTATATTAGGGCTTTGAAGCAGTTTATTATATTCTACCGCAAGAATACTTCTGAGCGACAGATAACACTTAAGAGTGATAAAAGCCTATAGACAGTCAGTGGTGTCTTTAGAACAGATTATTTCCCTGCTAGTGATTCATATAGCATTATCCTTCCATCCATTATTAAACTCAATTTATTTCAGGCTCATGCAGAACTGGAGCCTATGCCTCTCATAAAGAATGCAAGGCAGAAACCAAACCTGGAAGAATACACTGGCACACTAATACTTACTGGACCAATTAAGCTTTGCCAAATAATATGGTACACATCTTTAGGATGTTGAGGAAAAGCCTGAGTGTTAGGAGTAGTCTCACTGAGAAGGGAAATGGGAAATGTGTAAACTTCCCAAAGACAGCTACTTGGCCTGAAGTCAAACCCAGTCTCCCAGAGCTACACTCTTAAAAATAGAATAAAATCCTTTAAAGGCACTTTAATGAATTGTGTGGTTTCTCGTAGAAGCACTACTTGAGAAAGGACCATTTCTTTCTGTGAATGGTTCTTTGTATATAAAATTGATTCTTTGGACTTTAAATAGGATCCTAATATGTGGACTAAAAAATAGAAAACTTTAGGGTATAGCAGACTACCTAACAGGATCATAACAGATTAATGGACCCTGAACTTAGTCTTACTAAAGTATTGTATGCAGCAAGAGTTCTTTTGAAAACATGAGAGAATTGGTATTTCACAAATAAATGATTATCTCTTCATGTTTTTTATGTTTCAGTTATGAATGAAAAAGTTCTTTGTAGAATCTTGAATGGATGGTTCTATTGATAGCTAAACGTTTTCCCCTATGGCATTGTTTTGAAGAACAATTTTGGTTTTAGGAGTATAAAACAGTCAAAGATAGATAGATAGATAGATAGATAGATAGATAGATAGATAGATAGA
>JANRMT010062825.1:6402718-6442522 GCA_026402145.1 Polypterus bichir lapradei | reverse complement strand
AGATAGATAGATAGATAGATAGATAGATAGATAGATAGATAGATAGATAGATAGATAGATACTTTTTCAACCATGGAGGAAATTACAGAGTTAGAGCGGTAGACAAAAATGTCACAAATATATACTATATAATAAGAATGATCATAATCTTAAGTATGCAAACAAGGTACAAATATACATATAACCAGAATTAAGTGTAAAGTGATTAGAATTGCACATACTTATCAGTTACACTTCCACGTACAGGATGTCAGTCATTGGCACAGTATATTGCACATACTGTAGCATCATTGTCTGTTAAGATGTCTGCTAGACCAACTTAGTACTTTGCAACACACAGGCAACAAGGCCACCTCGACCATCTGGTGACTTATTATAGACCCTGATAGCTGGGGGTAAAAACAACCTCATACAGAGCTCCTTGGAGCAAAGCAGTTGTCTCAGGCTGTTACTAAATGTGCTCCTCTATTCAGCCCAAACGTCATAAAGGAGGTGAGAGTCCTTGTCCAGGATAGTAAGCCACTTCACGAGTGACCTCTGTTCTACCTCTTCCTCCAGTGAGTCCAGCTTGACTCTCAAGACTGAACAGCCTTTTTATTCAGTTTGTTTAGTCTGTTGGCATCCCCTGCACTAATTCCATTTCCCTGGCAAACTACCTACCAGACAGAAAAATGCACTGGTTACTACAGACTTGCAGAAAACATGTAAGAGTGGCCTGCATACAACAAACAATGTGAACCTCCTCAGGAAAGAGAGGTGATTCTGACCCTTATTGTATATATTCTCCAATCAAGCCTGTCGTTTAGATACACCTTAAGATATCTGTATATGTTCTCACCGCCTGCAAGTCTTCACTGTTAATAAGAACCAGGGGCATAGTGGGTTTGACCCTCCTGAAGTGAAGGATTATTCTTTTTGTCTTATTGATGTTGAGCTGGAGGTGGTTCAGTCTGCAAAATTCAACAAATCCTGCACTAGTGTCCTGTATTCGTTCTCCTGCCACTGCTGATACACCCAACAATATCTAAGTGCTTGGAAAATATCTGAAGATGACATGATTTAGTATTGTATCTAAAGTCTGAGGTGTACAGGGTAAACAAAAAAATAAGCCAGCACAGTTCCCTATGGAACCTGTGTACTACTCATGACCATGTCCACTTGACTCACAGTACCATGTACCAGTACCATGCTTTAATGATTTTATATTTATTTCTCAAAGTATATGTGGAATCTGAGCATATAGTATAAGTTAAGTTTTTTTATATAAACCATTCCTCTCAGCTTCCATTAGTAAACAAAAAAGAAGAATTTTAATGTTGTCCCTTATGGTACAGAAGTAGACATAAATCTGCATGACACATTTGAGGTGGCTGAGAGGTAGCTCTCTTCACTAAGTGCAGTTATAGACTGCCAGCACAAATTTAAAGGTATAAAATAATAACAAACAATCTAAAACAGACATTATTTATTTAGAGAAGCATAGAAAATAGGTCGGACATTAACTTAAATTTATGACATTAAGTCCATTGATAAAATTCTGAAAAACTATAACTCCACTTAACAGCATACCTGAAAAGATAGTCCATGGCCAGTTATAAAATGCAAAGTCACAGTTCTGGTGACATAGGTCAACTGGCCATCCACTTCCTCCTTGGCGTCCATCCATCCATTATCCAACCCGCTATATCCTAACTACAGGGTCACAGGGGTCTGCTGGAGCCAATCCCAGCCAACACAGGGAGCAAGGCAGGAAACAAACCCCAAGCAGGGTGCCAGCCCACCACAGCCTCCTTGGCATTCTACATCTAAATATATTTTATGTTCTGGGCCATCAGATTTAAAAATAAGCCTTTGCATCTTTGGTTTCCAAAGCTCCATCTGTCTCTTTGTGTTTTTCCGTAGACAGCAGTAGGGAAAGGTTGGGAGCATTCACCGATAGCGTGTTGCTGCACCCACCACACAACAAACCACCTGGATTGGGACCTGAGTGCAGTAGTATAATCAGAAGCTATTTTTCTAAGTCTTATCAATAAATTGTGTCCTGCCTAGAGAGATCTTGGCTTCTCACAACATTATAGTAGAAAAAGTAGGTTCACAAAACAAATGGTTGGAATTAGGAGTAACTTTGATAAAGTCTTAAAACTACTGTCAAAGCTTTATTCCAAAGAAGGCCATACTGTATGTGGCAATAACTGTAGCAATCACATTCCAACAAAAGCCAAGAGCTCTAGACATGCTCTATCAGAGATACTGCATAAAGCAAATCCTTTTAACTGATCATTTTTATAGCATGTTTTGTTTGGTGTTTGCAAAATAAGAATATTATTTTAAGGAGGTTCAAATGAATAGAACAAAGATTAGATTACAGAAACCAAAGAAAACAGCAGATCTTTTCATCCTTTGTTTCTTCTGCATTGCTAGCCCTGAAATTTGCACTTGCAAAATCCTTTTCTATAAACTGATTTGATTTATTTCTGCCAATCTTGATAAACAGTATATTAAGTCATAAGTCTAAACTTTAGTTTTAATCATATCTGTAAATTGTGAAAATTTGATTGTTACTTTAGCATGCTGATTTCTTGTGCATACAAGCAGGCGATAATTTGTGTTATATAAGCCTGACTAGCCTGAGATTTTTTCACCCACATCTGCTCTGCTAAGAGAAAATGGCTTCCTGGTGTCAGACTTTGTGCTTCCTTCTCTCCACTGCTGTTGTGGTCTTGGCAACAGGAGGAATTGAAGAAGTGTCTCCAACCAGAGAAGATGTGCAAGATGCCGCTCGCTATGCTGTTGCCACATACAACACAATTTCTTCAAATGATTATGACTACAAACTACTGAAGGTTATCTCTGCCAAGGACCAGGTAAATATGAGTTTTATTTTTGTTCACTTTTCAAACATTGTTTAACATGATTAAATGTTTGGTTTGCAGTCAAATCTAAACTCATTATGTTTTGAGTGACATGGGGTCCAGAGAGATTGCTGCCAGCGAATCTGCAGTGGCTTCAGTAAAGGGATAGTGTAGAATAAGTGACAAAACTCAAAAATATCCTAGGACATTCCATCTTTTTTATGGATCCAGCCTTTGCAATACAAGTTGAAAATGAATGATAGTTGGATATTCAAAAGTATGATAAAGTTGGGCTCCATTAAGCCTAACTGTGCATCACAAAACTACGTAGAACGAGGTATACTCAGATTTGCTCTACTGGTAAAAGGCTGAAGGTGAATGATGTTTGTCATGTCACTGAGGATAAAACATCAACCCATCAATTTGAGCTGAAGGTCAAAAAGCAGTCAATAAAGTGGCATCATCCAATGTTGAGGAAGAGGTTTAAGGTTACTACTTCAATAAGTAACATCATGGTTACTATTTGGTTGGATCCTGATGGACTGATTTGAGTAGATATTATGTCTTGTGGTGAAACTTTAACCCAGATCTGTAAATTACATTTTTAAAACATTGCAGAGAAGCTTACGTGAGCATTCAGCCTCACAAAAATATTGCTAAAATTACTTCAAAATAACAAGAAAAGACCACAAACAAATTTAAAGACATAGGAAGTAATCCCTAAACTCAGATGGACTGTACCTCCCCATTCACACTACACCACCATACCTTGGGTTCATCAGATTTACACGTCTCTGGAGCCCTCAGAATAAAATGGAAAATAAAATGGAAAAAATATTTTGGGAGTGTTGACAAAATTATTGAGGAAATGGAAATAAGTGTAGGATTCATGAAAGGCATACATGTTGTCTCTTCTCACCGACAGGGATTATTTAGAAAAATTGCAAATGTAGTAAATGCAGTAAATTGTCCTAGATATCCTACGATTACGTTCAAACAATTCAGGAATTAACTAATAACAAAATAGTGTTATAAAACATTCTGGGCAACCCTTGCTCATAAAATATTTGTGTTTAATCTTAATAGGTGGTTGCTGGACTGAAATACTTCTTGAACGTGAAAGTGGGTGAAACACAGTGCAAAAAGGGCAGCAGCAATGTGGAGTCATGTCCTTTGACAAATAAGGTAAGTTAGTGGTCTAGTGTGGGTAGGTCATATTATTAATTCATATTTTAAACTGGTGGGCAGCATGGTTATGACAGTAGTTGGTGGTGCTGCTTCTCAACTCCAGAGGAAGAGAGTGGCATGAACACAGGATAGTGATTTACTCTACAGTAACATTGGAATCCCATGTCATTGTTCTTTGGTTCCAACAAACAGCAGAGGTGTTAAAAATGTAAAAACAGATAAAACCAGATAATTACATTTAAGGGTCAGTCTGTTTGCTATGATATTGGTTAGTATCTCTTTATGTTATAATAAACTAGCTGCCCCCCACAGCTCCACCCGCGTAGAAGTGAAATAGGACAGCGAAGAGGGCCCTGCCTGGCTCCCTACTCCTGACGTCAGGCCCGCAGCCTCTGTTCAGGATTAGTGCGAATATATCAAGAGAACTATGATTCGTAGCGCAATGAGAGAAGTTGTAAAATCAATGTTCAAGTGAAGTATAGAAAAAAAAAAACGATCTAAATCCATTAAGTAGTTCTCTCGTTCGCTAGCTAAGCAGAGGTAAGGAATGCCCCGAGGATGGCACGTGAGTGATGAGGTCCCCGCCAACCTCCCCTCGGCATGTTGCATGTCTCTTCGGATTTGTGCAAATAAATAGGTACTGCAAGCGAACTATGACACATAGCGCAATGAGAGAAGCTGCAAAATTAACTGTAATGTTCATGCAAATTATAGAAAAAAACCTGATCTAAATCCGTTAAGTAGTTCTCTTGTGAAAAGGGGACAGATATACAGATAGACAGACAGACAGATGCTGGATTTTGTAACAAAGAGCAAAGTTCCTATTAGAAGTAAAAGACAAATCGAGAGTAACTGGATAAAGGGTTCAAAGGAAAAGAAAAGTTCAGAGATACATAGTTTGTCCGACTAGCTCAGTTAACTGTGCTGAATGTACATTATATCCAGCTGCATGCAGAACATAGGAATCCCTATAAAGCATTCATCAGATTATGCCCAGAAGTTTATAAACTAAGAATTTTGAGTCTTGAGGAAACACCATTAACTCCTGATATACCTTTCTTAACTAGAGAACAGCTGTCTTTACCAAACCTAGAATCAGATAACACAATGGTTAACACATTTGTCTCACTGTTCTGGGAGACAGGGTTAGATTTTCACCACGGTCACTGCCTGTTCTGGCTTTGCAAACTGGCCTCATGTTTGTGGAGACTGTCAAAACTATCAATTTATTTCTACAGACTAATGACGTGTTAAGTTAATTGGTGGTACCCCTAAGAAGATATGGGAGTATCCAGTGGTGGACTAAGCAGAATCGGAAAATGGATGAATGAAATTAAATTTATGTTTTCTCAGACCTGTTTTGCAATAATTTATGTAAATACAGTACATACAAAATTCTAAGCAGACATGTGGCACATAGTGGAGGTAATAATTAAAATATCATTTGATAGAACCCAATAAGGAAAACAAGAGGTGGAATTTAAATTGCTGCATAAATACAATCAATGTATGGCCTAGGGTGTGCGTCTAAGTCCAGTGCACGCTCTAACACACTTGTAACATACTCATATGCATTATCTAGCTCCTTAGTGTAAACAGACAGAGTAACAAAGTAGGCAACACATAAAACAATGCCCATGTTGATGGTGAACTGATCTGCCTCTTCTTTGTTAAACAAGGCACAGCATTGTGTGTACTAGGGAGATAGCATCAATGGAGTCAGCCTGTGACTCACTCTAAGGAACATGATCAACTCAATACTGGTCTTTCACCTGCTGGCAGGTTAGCACAGAATGCCTGACCATAAATACCAGACTAGTAAATACTGTGCAACCATGGATGGGAAGCCGGGTCCAGAATGGCAGATCAGCTAGCAAAAAACAAGGGTATGAATCTGATGAAGTCACTGTTGGTAGCCATTTGTGGAGTGATACCTAAGAATGTAATAGTAGATTGTATACCAAGAAGGCAGCTGCATTGTGAACAAACCAAAGCAATCTCATGGTACAATCCTGAAGTTCTGTCAGCATTAGTACAACTATGAAGCATTAACACTTAAAATTGCAGGATGGCTGAGGGTGAAGCCATGTGAGCATATCTCCTAGGTGCTTTGCAGAAGATATCAATCTGTAAGATCATTTTACTAATACAATATTTGTCAACAATGTCTAATTAAAAATGTCAACATGTCTTGATATAAAGGTTTGCTAGGTAAAGTTTTAATCTCTGGACAATGCTAAACACAAAAACAACATGCCATATCTGTAGACTTCTTTCATAATAAATTAGGTTCTTTATGTGTCTTAACAATAATTAAATCAAAAGGTCTCCATACATTCAGTTCAGGAATGGAAGTAAGAAAATTACATTTTAGTCTACATAGAATATAGGTGCCCTCATTGGGTTTGCCATTCTGGGAATATAATCAAGGCTGCAGATCAACATTGATTCTCGTGTTAAAATACAACTAAATTCCAAGAATGGTCCATTATTGGTGACAACATATTGATCACAATGACATTGACTTTACGTACTAATACCAAACAAACATACCAAACTGTTACAACTGTATGCAGCTTCCTCAACAACACCTCTAACAACAGTATGCTTGACTGAAAAGTCATCTCTGATGTTGACTGACTTGAGTTCAAGTAATATACATGGAACACTTGAGATCTATAAAAAAAAAAAAAAAACCATAATTTAATACAAGAGGGACTGGGAAAGGTAAGGCATAAGTTGGTACTGGAAAAATGTGAAAATAATTTCAGCAAAGCAACAAATTACAAAAAAAAATAGGGGAAGAACCATGAATATAAAAACATTTAACAATTTAAGAATGTAAGAATTAAATCCATTGCCTAAACAACAAATCTAATACTGTATATTACTTCTGGCAAATGCCAAAAATACTTACATTGACGCCACATAATTCATTTTCTTCAATATTCAATCATTCAAATAGTTTTCTTTGGTATTTTTAAATGTATGCATACTACTATGCACTTGACAGATCAAGCATTTAATGCTATACTGCTAATATTTAAAGCACATTTTAAATAGTTTTGGAAAAGAAACTGTGAATACTCTGTTAGATACTTCTGAGAAATATGTTCTGTGGTCCTAACCCAGAGGTGTAGCTAGGGTTTTTAGCACCCGGGGACAACTGAAGATTTCGCGCCCCATCCTGTTTGCCAAAATGCAATGGGGAAGGGAAAGAAATTTTTAAAAAATGTATTTAAAATAATATTATTTTAAGAAAAAAATTTCATATTTTTTATTTTAAATAGTTTTACATTTTAAAATATTTAAATTTTTTAAAGCACTTTTATGAGTATATTTTCAAGGTTTCGCTAAATTTATAAAGATAGACTGAAGTAAAATAATTAAGACAACAATGGTAGTTCGAAAATATAATCTAAAATATTACTCAAATATAACATTGCAAAAACTTAAACATTACATTGGATATAATAATATAATAACCTGAAAATGAAGTTAGTATAAAGTAAAAAAAATGTATCGATTAGTTCATCAAAATGTATGCTGTCGGTAACCTCCCACTCCGCAACTTAGACAACGATACACTAATGCCTCATGTCAGTCGCGCGACCTGTTTAATGACATCAAAAATGTTTCTGGGTGGGAGTCAAGCATGTTAGAGTAGTGGAGGGGATAAATTATTGTCTGTTGGGTATATAGAACTAATACGTGCTTCGAAATCAGAAAGAGACAAAAAACAGAGGAAAAAGATATCCTCATACTGATGGAGTGATGGACTGAGTATGCAAATGTTTTTTATTTACTTTTTAGTGCATTTAAGAATGGAAAACATTTCATTCTAAAATTTCATAACATCAATTTGGCACCCCCTGGATGCTGCGCCCGGAGACAGATGGCCCCCCCCCCCTTGACCCCCCTAGCTACGCCACTGTCCTAACCAATTCATAATTATTTTCTAATAAGGCTGTTTGTATTTGTGTTTTTTGTTTGCAGACCTTCAACTGCCAGTTTGTCGTTTTCACTCAACCCTGGCGAAATTATAACCAGCTTTTGGAAAGCAACTGTCAGCCCAGTCAATAAAGAGCAGTAGGAGGCCTGCAAAAGGATTCAAGTTGAGAACAAATCTTGACATTACTGTAGTGCTGATGAAATTACCAGCTCAATGAAGAATTATTACATTGAAAATAAAAAATAAAAATTTGAGACAATATTGGATGAAATGAAATAAAGATAATTGAGTATGAACAAGTTTGTCATGAAAATGGGTATTTCTTCATGTCAAATTCAGTACAAGCAGTAAAATGAATCTGTAAACCAGAATTGTGAAATGTCTTAGGCATCAGGGCTCAGCTGCTTAATGACTCAGTAAAAAAGATTGACACTACTCAGGTGTATGATGGGGCAGAATAAAAAAAAAATTAAAGAATTAAGCAAATACACTTGAAAATGACATTTGTTTTAAATTGCTGACCCACTGGAAGGAAGAGAACAAGATAAATAGTAATCCTTAAGCTATATTATAATGTAGCTATCTGGTAAACAATTTATCTAATCAAATAACACAGGTATACAGTAATCTCATATATTGCTAAAGGAGTGAAGATGGCATGCACCGTCAGAATGTGATAATAAGTCAAATATGAATATAAAACAATATCTTATATCAGCACTATAAAAGACACAAAATTAACAAATTAACACTGACTAACACCAGGAGGACCCTGGAAATATACCAGCCAGCTAGCATCTGACATAACATATGAGTCAGCTCTGGATTGCTTACCAGACCAATGACGAGCACACACAGGATAGACTGGTGTGCAAAATACACCAAATAATCTAACTTGCTCATCACTGGGATATAGGGGGGAATTTCAGTAACCTTTCAAAACCCAAACACATATAGAGGAAACACGAAGACTCCACAATGAAAATGACAAGCCTGAGAGTTGTAAGTTTGGGCTCCTAGGGTTGTAATTCTGCCATTCTGTACAGCAAGAAGTAACACAGAGGGTGCACACAACTGATCAGCACTGCTGGATCCAGCATTCTGCGTCTGAATACCATTCCTCATTGCTGCCTGCGTGGAGATTGTATGTGTCTATGTGGATTTTTTTCCCCACATATTTTGTTTTTTCCCCCACATTTCAAAGACATGCATGTTACGTTCACTGGAAATTCTAAATTGTATCTGTGTGACTATGGATGTTCACATGAATGGGCACTGCAATAGGCTGTTTAAATTTCTTCCAGGTAAAGTTCCTTAGCTTGAGATTCTGCTTGGACCACTGGATGCAGTGATGGTTCAAGAGTCAACAATATGCACTTGCAGCATGCACAGAACATGCTCATATTTAAATGTTCATAAAGAATGTATTATTCAACTGAGACAAAAATAATTCCTTTAGTGTCTGCTATCTCATATTGTCATTTTTCAGGACTCCGTTATGATTCACCCCATGTGTCAGTAGCAACATCTTCCTCTATTTTCAATGATGAAGGCCAGCCAGGCCTTTGGTCATCTTAAAGAAACTCCTGACACTACACAATTCTACAGCCTGTCTTTTTGACTGTGGCAATAAAGCAAAGATAAATTAGCATTGTAAATTTGAAATACATATATTTATAGTAGGATGGCATTGTGACACAGTATTTAGTATTACTGTTTTATGGCTCCAGACTCTTGGGTTTAACTCCCAAGCATTCTCTAGATGGAGTGTGTGTTCTCCTTTTGTCTGTTAGGGTTTTCCTCCAAATAATCTTGTTTTCTTCCCATATTCCAAACACGTGTAGTTTAAGCTGACTGGTGACTATAAAATGTCCCTGTGTATTTCAGTATGGGGATGTGTGATGGAAAAGCTGCCAGTCCATGATTGGCTTCAACCTTGCACCAAATTCTGCTAGGGTACACACTGGCACAATTTGTACCAAACTGGATAGGAGGATTAACAGATGTACAAATGGATGGTGATATTTACAGTATGTACAGCAGGCTCATATCTCCAATATCCTAAATTCAAATTCTGTCCACATATATCCTGTAAATGTCTGTGTGAAGTCTGCATATTGTTCCTATGCCTATTTGGGATTTTTTCCAGGTACACCTTTTTTTTTTTTCTTTCTCTCACGTCTTCAAGAGGTGCATGTCAGGTTAATTGTTAACTCCAAAGTAGTAGTCCAGAGTAGGACAAAGCATGAGCATGTCCTATGATGTGCTTTTGCACCATCCACAGTGTGTTTTTGCTTCGTGTCTGCTGTTAACAGGATAGATCGGGTTAATTAGATTCGAAAATAGATGGATGGATGGATGATAAACCTGAAGAAGTTCATTCATATAATGGTGTACTGGATATAATGAAAGAAAGATACCTTACAAGGCAATAAAAGAGGCAACAACACCACCTACTGATTATATGGTATATGAATTGCACCACTACCTTTACTACCCACATTATAACATCACATCACTTTATTACTTTATGACCAACTTTACTACATCACTGAAGTTTGAAGTTATATTGTAAAGAAAAATTGATAAAATATAACATGCACCAAAAAACGTAGGCAGCAACAATCCCAGGCGAAGGCTCCAGTCCCTCAAACGTGCAAATATAATGGTTAATAGAATTCAAATTAAGAGATATTTACAATAAAAATATAAAGAACATTTAGCTTTTAATTTAAATTGTCAGGCAGAGTCTGCCACATCTGAAATTACAGGCATTACAACAAAAAAATCAATTTTTTATAGTAAATTATCATAATTGCCTTATATCTCTATGCTCTCAAAACCAAGTGAGACAAAAATGAAAATGAGTGAAGTGTTACGAAGTCTTATTAGGACTACAATATACAATCTGTTTATTCAGAGGTCTTTTGCTATGTCTCTAATGATATTTGCCTTTTGCATACTCACCAAATAGTCAATCATTCAGTAACAAATCTAACTAATCTAGTTAAGGACAGTGAATTCCTGGAGTCCATACCAACTGCAAGACAGGATGTAGCCCTTAATATGGACCCCAGGCTGTCACAGGGCCCACAAACACACATACTGGGGCAAAGTTACAATTATAAATTAACCTAACCAGTATGCCATTTGTGAGGTGGAAGGAAAACTCGAGGAGACATGTGTAGAACACATAAACTCCACATGGACAATGGCTAGGCACAAGATTTGAATCCAGGACATCGAATCTATAAATCAGCGGTCCTAACCAAAGTGCTACTGTGGTGCAAAATGTCTCTGTTGTGAACAACCTCTTTGTGAAAGCTAATTTTTATTTTTCTGTTCTGCATTACTTCTCCTTGACCTCACTGATGCTTACGACACAGATTATCTAAAAACTTACTAGGACTGCTTGACTGACTGGAATGCACCAAAACTAGATACAGTATGTTGACGCCTCTCTAGCCATACGCAGTTTATTTTCCTAAATTGTCATTTTAGTTCACTGCTGTGTGTGACATCTGCAGTTACTCAGGTTTCTATGCTCACTCTGCTGTTTTTCAGTTTCTAGACACATTCACTGGGTTACCATAAGCACCAATTACTTGCTGACGACACCTTTTTGTCAATAATGTTTTACTTTGGGATGTGCTTTAGCCACCACCTTTCTTGACAACATTAGTTTTGACTAATGCAAAAACAGTGGAGTTGGGAGGGAAGGACCTCAGAGGCTTAAGCCCCTGATATATTGTGCCTGACGGACAGACACACTCAGCTATGAGCTTATTTCGTGGAGGAACAAAATGCCAACAAAATACAGAGTACAGTACTGGCAATAATTAGGTTCCATTTCAAGCACTAATTAAAATATGTTTTGAAGTTAAAATAGAGTGCAAGAGTTTGGAGAAGGATGGACCTAGACACCCATAAAAGGGGGCTAACACTCTGATATCATCAAAACCTAGAAACATTCCTGCATTAGTTTATTAAGGTGCTGTTCCTTTGTGGAGGATCTAGGCCAAAGCTCAAGAAACCTGAATATAGTGTAGTGAATTTGGTTACCTCATCTCATATTTCTCTGTGATCTGCCTCTGTGTTTGTAATTTTTTTTACTTGTATGTGCTAATTAATGTGCATCATGTTTGTAACAGCACCATGATAAGTGAGTATAACTACCTCACCTCAAAACTTCTGTCTCCCTTACCATAAATAACCACCTTACCTCACATACTTATATTTAACCTGCATTCTGAGTCATGCATCTTGTCTGTAGATAAGACTTTAACCTGATGCTTATGTAATGGCAGTGGGGTCCCTACCTCTACGTGTCTAATCACCTATCATCTGGATTTCTACAATTTTCTTTATGATAAGCTCCAAATCTGACCCCTAGTGTCATGACCCATGCCAGACGCAATGATCAAATTCACCATCCTGAGCAGTCACTCAAAATAAGAATAATGCCTTGCAAAAGCTGATGAATCCTACACCTTTAGTTTTGTTCACTATTAGAATCATTAGGAGGATTCTGACACCAATTTAGAGAGCTATGAACAAACAGCATCCCAGAATTCATGTATATTGTACCTCGCTTGACAATACATAGAGCATGTTCATTTGATGCTGTCACTAACATTGTCAACATTTGCCTTTTTATGAGGCTGTATCAACTCTTTAACAACTAAAGTTGAGAGCTTCTTCTATTTTGTCTTCTGTATTATTTTTCTGAAACAAACTGTTCAATACTTCCCCAGACTGCAACTTTTGTTGTTTCAAGTCACTCTCAATGGTGCATTATTGCCTATTTTAAAATCAGCTCTTTTCCAAACTGCTTCTTGTTCATTGTAATATGTGCACGGTATAATAATCTGTTCACTTGCATGTCTCCTATACTCTAGAGGCAACAGCATAGCAATAGCAATTAACAATTAATACAGCGATATTCTGTAGGACTGCATGGCACATGCCAGTCTCGACCAAATGGATTCTTGGTCTTTATGCTGGCTCATATTGTTGGTTCAGTTCATACACTCATCCATCCATTTTCTAAACCTGCTAATCCAAAGTAGCAAGCATTGAGCACATGGCAGAAACATTCCCTGGAGAAGACATCAACCCATTGCAAGGTAAAACCACACACCTTGGGGCCTATTCAGCATCACCAGTCTACCTAACCTGCATGACTTTGGACTGTGAGAGAACACTGGAACACCTGGAGGAAAGCACATGGACACAGGGAAAACATGCAAACTCCATGCAGTGAGCACCTGAGACTTGAACCCCACTCTCCTTGCTGTGAGGCACCTCATCGGCCCACTATAGTATATTGAGCAAAAAAATGCTCTATTTGAAAACCAAACACGAGTCATACTCATGCCTGTGTTATTTTGGTGGTTGTTAGTATGGGACACTTCTCCTCTGTATTTTTTTAGTTTTTATTTAATTCTGCTTGCGAGATTTGTCAATTTGAAACTGTATGTTGCTCTGTAAATTACAGGATAACAATTGCCCATTCAACCTGTGCCTCTGTGGGGTTTGTCCAGGTACTCGTGTTTACAACCAAATAAAGAAAAATGTCTTCAATTGTTAACACAGTCTCTGGGATCATGCATTAACTATCCAACAGACAGTGGTTTGTGATGGCTCAAGGACTGTGTGTCAGAGATGGTGGTGTGTAATATCGGGACATTACAGGCAACCATCCTGTTTCCCTTTCTGTTTGACCTGTACAGAACAACAATCCAGTATATTAACAGCTCTTGCCATCTACAGAAGATCTCAGATTACTCCTCCATCATTGTATTGATAATGGAGATGTGTCAGTGTACAGGAAGCTGGTGGAGGACTTTGTCTTGTGGTGCAGGGAGAACCACCTGCAGCTCAACATCAACAAAACAAAAGAGTTGGTGGAGGACTTCTGACATGTCAAGGAGACACTGAGACCAGTCATCTTCCAGGGGGAAGAAGTAGAGGTGGTGTAGAGCTATAAGTACCTGGGGGTCCATATGTACAACAAACTGGGCTGCTCTGACAACACAATTGGGTTGTATAAGAAAGGCCAGAGCAGACTGTGCTTTCTGAGGAAATGCTGGAAATGTTTTACCAGTCTGCTTTAACTAGTGTATTATTCTATGCTAGAGTCTTTTTGCTAAGCAATTAGAGTTCAGGCACTGCAAAAGTCCTGAACAAACATATTGGAAAAGCCAGCTCTGGGTTCAGGGTGGACTGACCCATGACACCTCTATAGGCTGTTGTGGAAAGGAAGGTAGTGGCAAAATTGGAGGCTATCAAGAATAATTTTGCCCATTCATTCCATGGGAATCTTTTCTACCCGTTGACATTAGGCAGTTCTTTCCTTTCACTTCAGCCAAAAGCTATAGGAAGATAGTACAGATTTTAGTATAATATTCAGTGCATTACATGTTTTTATTCTATTGTTCAATATTATATTGTACTTCGAGTGGACATATTTGTACTTTATGTTTTTCTGCCTTATGCCTGTGAATTTCTCCATGAGGATAAATAAAATATATCTAATCTAATCTAATCTAACCCACGGCACAATTTAGAAAGGGGCAGGGTGGGTCAATGCCCAGCCAAATTTTTGCTCTGCCCACCCAATTGATCAACTATATTTTGCCCCATTTGAAAATGCCAATCACATTTATTTCTTCTGGTCTTGTCACAATTTCCTAATTTTGATTTGCTGACTGAGCAGAGTAAATAACGCTGTTGCCTTGACCTTCCAACGTCATTTTGCGGAATATTTGTGGGTGCCTGTTATTTGGAAGAGAATATTTGTGTATATTTAAGGAGGCTATTTTTCTTAAAATTTCTGTTATTTTTGCTGTAGTTTGTTTTAGTGTTGGGTTGAATAAAAATACTTTAAGTTTTATCCTTATTGTTTATCATTATTGTTGGATTGCTAGCTCACTAGGACACATTTATAAAATTACACATTTACAAAAGTTGATATTAGCACTCAGTTTAAATAAAATTACTTGGTTAGAAACTGTGCTGGGCGACCCTTACTACAGAAGCCATAAACACCATACATTGACTTTTGGTTCCTTTGTTACTGGCAATCTGGGCATTGCTGCTGTCATCTCTAACTTCCTGCCTTTAGTAGCAGTGCCTTCAGATGAAGTGAGCAGCTCAAGCAGTTCTCTCTCCATTTTGCAACAACACAGTGCAGGACGCAGTATAGTTCTTGTGGCTGAAAATGATCTAAGTGATTTGAATAATAGTGAACCATCCCAACCAATACTAAAAGTATTTCCTAAATGAATGCTTAGTCAGAAGTCTCGTGCTTTTAATCAGCGTAGGGGAAGTAGTGGAGTTTCTCTGTGTGAATGAGCTTTCTTTTCGTGGGAGCACTGAATCCACTCAGTCTCGCACAAGTAACTCTGAAGACATCTCTGATGGTGTTTTCATTAATTTATGTGAATATACATTGCACAAGGATTCCTGAAAGAGCAAAAAAGCATTCCTCAAAATGCAAAGTATATATCAAGAAACATACAAAATGAGATTATTGCTAGTTTAGTTTTGCATGAAGTGAAAAAAAAATATGAAAATGCAGATTTTCCTGGATTCTGTATCAAAAGTGATCTAAATTTAGATAGATGTAACATAGAAAATTTAGCAATAGTGATATGGTTTGTGTACATCTCTGTTCTGGAGGAACATTTAATTGGTTTGGTGGACTTGACTCAGCTATATGCTGAATATATAACCACAGAAATGATCAGACACCTATCCACTGAGGGTTACAGTCCTGATAATATAATCAGCCAATGTTATGATGAAGCGTCAATCAAAAATTCCATGTTGCAAGCCCAGTCTATAGATGTGCGCCACGCTGGGAAGGTTATCAGTGATTCTCTGGAAGCACTGAAAGGTATCCAAATAGATGGATCATGGGATGATTTTGAAATATCAACAGATATTGCTGCAAGGAGAAAGAGAACCTTGACCAAACTACTAACAGTCAGCACTGTTCTCTCCACTCTTGGTCAGACTAATTCAGATTCTTTAAGCACTTCCATTCAGTCTTTGAAGAAATCCCTTCTGAACATTCTGGACAGAGTTATTGAAGAAGTGGAAAATAGATTTTCAAAGAAAAATCTTGACCTCATTAGATCCGTAAATTGTCTTCTTCCTCAGTAAAAACTCTTTTCTAGATTTGACACTGTTGGCACCCCTCCTCACTGATATGGATGCTTTAACTAATACTCTGCAGCATGAAATTCAACTATCAAAAGCCATGCTGCTAAAGAAATTCTCCCCTGACAATTATGTAAGCCTTTCAACTGTGTGCCAACTTATACTGGTCTGTAAGGAAGCATTTCCTAAACTTCATGCAATGTATGTAACTGCATTAGTGATGGGTGTACCCTTAAATGCATGTGAGAGATCATTCTCTATGCTGTCACATGTCCAGACCCCTTTCTGTTGCATCACGCTACACAACAGGTAGATTAGTGAATTTGGCTCATGAAAAATTAACAACAAAAGGTATAGACATGGAAGAGTTTGTTAGAGCTTTTGCCCAAAAATAAAGAAGACTGATGCTTTGAATGACTGGTTAGAGGTTGCAGCAGGATCATTATTCTATTTTTTTTTTCAAATTTTACTATCAAATAAACATAGTTTCCACCTTTGTTTTCAAAACCAGATTGTTTATCCTTTGGTCAATTTTAATGTTATTTTTTTCTCTTTGGGGAGGATCTTTCCACTATATTACTGTTCATGGTACATGTTCTGTATTTCTTAGCTTATGTGTTTGAGTTCCAAATTTGCCTTTCATGTGCCAGTAGATAAGTCAAAGTTTATGTCTGATTAGCAGTATCTGTCGATCTATTTATTCAAAGCACCTTAGAGAAATCAGTAATAATAATAATATGCATTTTCTTATCGGAGAGATGACTATAACAGCATAATGCCGAGTTAAAATATTAAAATAAAACATTAAAAATAAATATGTCCATATGCCTCACCCTTTGATCACAAGCCGCTACTGCGTTATTCTATAGTCAATTGTGAGAAAAGGTGCCCCCTCAAAATTTCTTATTGACCCCTCCCCACCCCCAAGATGAGCAATCCAGATCCGGGCCTGATCTACTCTAAATAGGTCTAGTGAGTGATTTCGAATGTGTTGGTGGTTCTATGATTTTCAGCTTCCCAGCTAATTATAATACAGGTAGGAATGGGAAACGAAAAGATGGAATTACATAGCAACGACTATAGTATTAAAAAAACAAACTCTGGCAGCGCCCTTGCCGGTAGCGCCAGTTTAGCCCAAGTTGTGCGCGTCATCGTCGATTTCCCTACCCCGACGTGGCAAAGCCATTGGCCACTGACGTCATGACCTGTGTGCACCAATCAAAATCCTCAGTGCGCTGATTTCCGGACTTCCGGGCAGTGCGCAACTCACGTCATTCACAACCATTCTAGACGGCTCGTTGGAGTTAACCGTTCATATCTGACATATCTTTGTTAAGTTTACATTTGTGTTAGACGCTTTATACATCAATCTGTTTACGTGATCGATTTCATCCAGGTAAGTTAATTCGAATTAATGTTATTATAGGTTAAGGCTAACTCAGCTTTGGGTTGTTAAGAAGGGGCACGGCGGTGCTCGGAGGATCCGGTTAGCCGGCGTCTTCACGCGGATGTACTGATTTTGAAATATGGTCATTTTTGTTTCTTTTACTCTTTTGAAAAATTTCAAAGTAAAAGGATAAGAGAACGAATTACTTCCCTTTCATTCAGATTTAAATTTCTGACTTTTGAAATTCTTACTTTTGGCCGGGACATTTTGTTAGGTTTCCTAATTTCATATTTCTCATTCATTTAAAGCAATGGATTAATGGTCTTTTAAACGTCGGATGTTAACATCAGTAAAACGTCGAAGTGGAATTTGTATAAACAAGTTTATAAAGTTTGCTTTAAATCCTATTACTTGGCTTTGTAAAAGAAGTTAGATGTGACTCGGTGATAAACCCTTTATAAATAAATGCCTTTGATTCTCGTCAATCTATATTTTTCTGCTTGGCTTTTTGAGGTCTTTGAATGTGTGATTTGTACGATTTATTTCTGATTATATGTAGCTTCTTTTACATTTTGATGTTTATGCCATTTTCATTTTAGTGGCAAATTCTTTGACAATAGTCCATTGTAATTTTTAACTGCAAATGTATTAATTTAATTAATTCTGCATGTAAAGTTTTGTAATACATGGCAGACTGTGTCATTTTCAAGTGATAAATGTGATGAACTTATACATGAAGTGACATTCTCGCTCTGTTTAACATAGGAAACCAGCTGTGAGAATCTGAATGCCATTTCTTATGTTCCTAGCAGCACCCAGCTTGTAATACCTGTGTGAAAATTGTGCTGTATCCTGTACGTAGTTTGACACACATACTCGCAGGCAGGTGATCCCCTCGTTAATCCAGTTGCACAAAGACAGGACAAATGGTGTTGAGGATGGGGGAATCTACAGTTAGCTTGCAAACAATGGGTGAGATATCATGATCTTTAACATGAACATGAGTCAATTGACTTTAATGGTGAAATTTTCTTCTATGTTGGAAGAAATTATAATAATGCATGTAGAGCATGTTAATGTCTTCATCATTGTGATGGAACGTTGTTCATTGCCGCAGATAGAACTGTCTCTTTTGTAGTCATATCAGAAAAGAGCAGTTTGTCAACATTTTGTATTTCAGTTATTGGGAGAGGTACCAAGAGCTGGGTCTTAATAGTCCGGTAAATACAGAGAAGAAAGGTGGAAGGTATTTATAGACATGACAATACAGCATCCATTCTGCATCTGCATAAATTCTTGAAGTACACTGCTGTATCTAACGATGCAATTTATTATATTTTTTCTGATTTCTTCATTTTTCTAGTCCTGGTCAATGAAGTGTGTTTTGCCAGCATTGATGCACCTCAGGAATCCACATTGGACAAGATGAGGTTACACTCATGCAAAAGCTCACACTAACACAATTTATGCTATAGCCCATAATGTAATGCCATGACTTTGCTATTGGAGCACAGAGTAACGCCCTTTATGTAGAATATGGAAAATCCACAATTGGCCAATGCACAACTCTTTGCATGGTTAAGGGGAGCTGAGAATGTAAGGTTATATTACACAGGAACAGTTACCCATAAATAACTTAAGTAGCGGAAATTGTCTTAAAGCTGATTATTCCTGAAAGTAATTATCATATTTATTCTTTAAAAGTAATTGCTATATTTATTTGAGATGTAGATCTAACTAGACAATTTCTGTTGGAAAATTAAAATGAATTTGCTTTATCAGTGTGACATATTTTATGTACATTTTTAAAGGTAAAATGTCGCAGGACAAAATCTTTCTGATTAAACAAAGGTCATTTCTAAGAAATAATCAGCTCTGTTAAAACTTTGGTGGAAAACAGAGCTCAGTGCTTACATAATACTGAGATAACTGAGGTACACGGTTATGCAACACTGCCACATCATATTATTTTGCATGGTTGACAGTTTGTTTTTGAAGGCTTTTGGTGTAATGGGCAAAGTACAGAATTCTTGAACCACAGAACAAGGAATCAAATGTAATGAATTCCTTATGGAACTGATTTTGTTTGAAAGTTGTAACTACTTGTGCTGTCCTCAAATGAAATTTAGTTGGTTTATTTTGCCAGGTATCCATTTAAGATGATTTTATCTTTTTGGGTGTATGTTTTGCATGGCTGTTATAATTAATAGTGCTTATTTTAATAAAACTACATATACATTCACCTTAGCATCAAAGATTTTTGTGTTATTGCATATAGCTGGCCAGTTGAGTTAGCCCATTATTGTCAGTTTGTATTGACTTGGTATATAAACAGTAACTTTGAGATGAAAATTGAAGATGCCCAAATGCACTGCTTTCCGTCATATAGTTAGATAAAAGCATTCAGGTTATTCAGAACAACAACATTAATATACTAATAATATAAAGTTATGCTGCATTAGTAAGCTTACTTTTGAGACAGGCCAAACAAAAAATGCAGAATGCTAAGTTTTGTCTCCTATATATACATACATATACATTTATAAAGCAGCATAATGGGATTGCCAGAGACTGTTTCCTACCTTGTGCCCAATGCTTCCAGAGCAGTCTTGGATAAGGATGTCAGGCTAGTACATGGCATACACACATGTCGCCACACTTGCTATCATGGGAGCCAGTTTAGATTTGCCAGTTCACCTTACCTGCATGTCTGCGGGGAGGTCAATGGAAAAATAGGTAACAGGCTGACATGAGTAGAAGATGCAAGCTCTACACAAACAATAATTGGATTTGAGCTCAGGATGCTAGTTCTATTAGATAGCTGCGGTACACGCTGCACTTCTATTCTGCCTTTTCGTTTATTTAGTTCTACTGAATTTACGTGACTACCATCTGGAAACTTTCTCAGCATCCATCCGTGAATCTCTTTTGATGTTTAGATTTATTGCCTTTTCTTGAAAAGCTTTTCAATATTTAAATAAATTTTATTGATTAATTTTTTGGCCATGGTTATTCCAGTACATGTTCATGGCAGACTGGAAACTACATCTAATATTTTGTAAAGAGCAGGAAAAAAAAAACCCGTATGAAGCATCAGTCCATTTCTGGGATCATTCATGATGTATAATCTTTGGGACGTAAGCAGAAGTTGGAGCATGTAGTCCGTGCCGTCCACACAGAAAGTGCTAGGGTTTAAACACAGAGCTCAGTGGATGTGAGGTTAACACTGCACCACAACGACAAATGGGTTGCCATAGTTCAGGGGTGGGCAATGTTCGTCCTGGAGAGCCGCAGTGGCTACAGGTTTTCATTCTAACCCAATTGCTTAGTTAGAAACCAATCCTTGCCAATCTCAGACCTGATTTAGTTTTATGGCTGGTTAGTCTGCAATGTAAGGTTCTTATATTGTATATTTTATTCCTTTCCAAGGATATCATCGAAATGATTTGAAGCCTAAAAAGGATCATTTTCAGTCTGTTACATTTTCTATTAAGTGGTTTATTAAATCAAACGGAGCATGATGAATACACGCCAATGTAAATGGAAACAGGTTAGATGGGGAACTCTTGCTGCTTTGTCATTTACATTTAACTGCTAATAAGGAGCCATTAAAACAATTAATGCAGCAGTTTAAGATTGAAATAAGCAGTTAAGGGTGGGGAACCTTAACAAGTGAGACCACTAAAATTAAGCATCAAAATGTCACTTAAGCAGTATGTGGTTCATCAGCAATAATTAACTTCTCATTAAGAAACGGATTTGGATTAACACTCTGCAGCCACTTTGGCTCTCCAGGACCAACATTGCCCACCCCTGCTATAGTTAAAAGTTGCTACAGCTGACAAATGTTTCATTTCATAATTGTGTACCTTTTTTATTTATAAAGATTGAGGTCATCCGTAGGTTCACTGGTGATCAGTAAAACAAGTAAGGGGCCATAAGCTGTAACTAGTCGTTCTTTTGTTGTATTTGTTCATTTCAATAAACATTTTCTTAAAAAAAAAAAAAAAAAAATTTCTAACCTGCTTAATCCAGACCAGGGTTGCGGGGATAGTGGCTGGAGCCTCTCCTAGCTAGCATCGGGTACAAGGCTGGAACAAACCCTGGACAGGGTGCCATTCCATTGCAGTATGAACATACACACCAGAAGAAACCAGAGCACCTGGCAAAACTCCATGCAGAACTGGGGAGAACTTGGGACATGAGCCCTGGCCTCCTCATTGTGAGGCAGCTGTTCTACCGTGGTGCCACTGTGCTGCCCAAAACAAAAAGAGTTCAATCCAAATGTACTGAGAACCACTAAATGAAGAATTTTGGATTAGGTAAACAATGGTAGCAGTTATGTCACATTATGTAACCACTCTAGGCCAACGTGGCAGAGGAGTGTTTTGTTAAACAAAAACGTTCCGCTTAAATGTTAAGGTTCGGTTGCAAATGAGAACCTGATGTTTGCAGTATATAGTAAGAGGCCCTACTTGTATTGTGCTAAGCAATATTTTGACATTTCCATTGAATCAAATATTTTACATAAACAAATGTTTGATCTTGGCACCTTTTATTTTGCATTTCTTTATAGTCTGTATCTATACTTGTTAAAAGTCGTGGTAAGAAAATCGACTACACTAATCAGTATGCAGTTTTCATTCTTTTAAGAATGATTGTATTTTAGTAGATTAAAAAGTAAAAATGTAGTTTGAAAGGGGCACTCCTTTGGAACAGAGTTCAGATTAGTTGGATAAACAAGTTCAATATTTCAATATTGTACTTCTACTTTCTCTGTGCCATTTTTGCAATGAATGAATGGCATTTCACTTGTTGGTGAATTCTAGATTTTTAAATGACAGAAATGCTTACCCTCCTATGCATATGCTGGCTATGAAAGTACCCTTGAGGTGAAGGAAGGGAAAGAATGTATAACTCTGACCACTCCTATAGTAAATGAAAAGCGTCTCCTTCTATTTATGCGTGGGTAAGGGTGTGTAAATTTGAAATGACGCACGATTTTCTGGTTCAAGTTACTTAAACTATCTTTTGAATCTGTTAATGTTGTGGAACAGGTTTTTTCTTTGACATCATGAGTAGTGTTACCTGGTATAAGATTGTCAGAGTTTAGGGATTCCTTTTTAAATTATTCAGAAAGGTCTCGGTAGCAATAGAGGAAAGTTTAAAAATTGTTTCTGCCTGAAATTTCTTATTCAATTTTCTTTTAGTTTTTTTTGGACAGGCGTAAGTCATTGGTAAGCATACCTCTTTACTACCTGTTTAGCATATTGAAGAAAGCTGAGTTGTTTAACTTGATTGTTTTTAACTGTTAACAGGTGATGAAATTTTGCTTTGAAGTGGTGTTATTTCTTAACTCTTCTTTTTAAATTTTATTTTTTCATGACCCCATAAATAAGTGCATGGTAGCATTTCACTACAACAGCTGGTTCTCTTTTGTCTGGTATAGAGAATTGGACTTTAAATGCCTGGAGAACTTGAGATTTGGCGTTTTAGAAGGTTTCTCTGCTCACCGTCACCAATCTGTGTCTAGCCTTCAGGAGGTTTTCATTATTTAGTGACACTATTCTCTGGGAGTACTCAGTTTTCATCTTCATTTTTAGTCTTTCTCTTACTTCTACCTGTTTGTTCTTTAATAAATAATTTCAATAATGATTCTAATCTTAACATGATCTAAGATCATATGATTATTTGTCCATATTCCTGCACAGCCACTTCTGTATCTTGGTGGTGTTCTAAGCATTTTTTTCTTCATTTTTGTTCATCCATAACTTAGTAATTTTCCCCGTCAACCATATTGTGTCTTTTTCTGAATGTTTTCTTCATTCTTGTCTTGGTTACTTTCTGTCTGGAATTTCAAAATGGCAATGGAAAATTTTTAAACAAAGTTATCATCCTTTGTGTACTCTTGAACTCTTTCCACACTTATTTGCTCACATTGTTCTTTCTTTATCCTATACTTGCTGGATAATTTGTTAGTCTTCAAACTTGCTGTCAGTGTATCCAGTTTGTAATCCATGTCTTTTTGCACATCAGGATAAGACTTTTTTCCCCTTTCTTTCTTCAACACTATATACTGTTTATTTTACTTTTCTGGCAGTATTGACCTTATCTTCTAACATCTTTGTATAGTGTTTTTTTTCCTTTTATTGATTAAAGTAATACTTGTTTGTAACTTTTCTTTTCAGCTTTATCAACTTCAAAATGTATATTTACCATTAGGTACATAATCAGTTTTTTCCAGTCCCCCCCATTTTAATTGGTTGTCAGTTTTCTGGCAGACCCTGCCAAGTGCTTTTTCTGTTTCTCATTTTAACCTGTTGTAATCATTTGCACTGTCACACTGGTAGATGCTCTGTCCTCCTTTACATCTAACTTTCAGTTGTTCTAATAACTTGCTTTCTTATTTTCCTTATTTCCTTTTCAGGGATTTTGCTGTGCTGGTTATTTCCATGAATTTACTATAATTCTTTCCTTTTTAAGATTTTTTTGTGTTGACATCCAAAGGGAACATACACCATCTAGGAAAAATGCAATACTCTTTAAACTGAAGAGCAGGATACTAAGTTTGCCTATTTGTCTTTTTAAAGCATATGTCCATTGCACTGTAAAGTTGTGACAGTTAAAACAATACTCATTTTTCTTAAAATGATTAAAATGTATTCAAGAGTGAACCATGTTTATATCTTGAAGAGTTACTTTCATCGCAAAGATATGTCACCATTAACTTGTTTGCTATACTGTTTCTATTTGCAGTTCTATGGCAACATACCAGGAGTTCATACAGCAGAATGAGGAGAGAGATGGTGTTCGATTCAGTTGGAATGTGTGGCCATCAAGTCGACTTGAAGCCACCAGGATGGTGGTACCCCTTTCTTGTCTTTACACACCACTGAAAGAACGTCCAGATCTTCCACCAGTGCAGTATGAACCAGTCCTTTGTAGCAGAACAACTTGCAAAGCAGTACTGAACCCATTGTGGTAAGCTCATCAGTGCTCTAATTTATAAGGAGAAACAATTGTGGCATGTTGTACTTAAAATGTTAATAAAGTGGTTTTTTTTTTTTTTTTTATTTTTTTAAATTTGCAGTCAGGTTGATTTCCGTGCAAAACTTTGGACGTGCAATTTTTGTTTTCAGAGGAATCCAGTAAGTTTGTAGTTTCTGAGTTGTTAAATCATGATATCATTTTTAGATGTGGTATTTTCAATTCTGTTTTTCTTTTTGTATGTAGTTCCCTCCTGCATATGCCGGCATTTCAGAAGTTAATCAGCCAGCAGAGCTAATGCCACAATTTTCCACAATTGAATATATAATGCAGGTACTGAAAATGCTGTAATAATTTTGTATTTAAAAAATTGAGCGCTAATTTATCACCAGTTTTAACACTTATTTTTTTGTATTTGTCTTTCTGCTCTTTCTAATATTTATACAGACCATTTGTTTTGGTCATAATAAACTCGATGTATTACAGTTACATCATAGTGGCAAGCTGATAATTACATTTTTTTTTTTTCCTTTTAAGCGTGGACCACAAACCCCTCTTATATTTTTGTATGTTGTGGACACTTGTTTGGAAGAAGAAGATCTACAAGCCTTGAAGGAATCTCTTCAAATGTCTCTGAGTCTTTTACCTCCTGATGCACTTGTTGGTCTTATTACATTTGGAAGAATGGTTCAGGTCCATGAGCTGAGTTGTGAAGGCATTTCCAAGAGCTTTGTCTTCAGGGGAACCAAAGATTTGTCTGCAAAACAGATAGAGGTTTGTTCTGTTAAAGTCTTCCTGATTGTTTGTTTTAATTTTTATATTATATTTAAAAGGATAGAAAGAAATCTGTGGGTCTACAGTTGAACACATTTTAATGACATATTACTCATAATGCACATTTTTCACGGTGATAATATTACTGTGTAGCAGTCATTCAAATATTATACATCTTTTATAGTATTGGTATACCTTGTTGCAGTTTGTGTCAAGTACAAAGAAATCATTTGTCTGGTCGAGCTTACACAATGATTTTGTTTTTCTTCAAACTGATTTAATTTGCAACTTCGTTGACATGAGATTGTAGCATTTTCAAAATGTATTCCAAATTAAATATTTATGTGTGTAATGTAAGTCTGTTGGATTCATACCCACAATCTCTAAGTTAATTATTTTTTTCAAATTCATGAAATCCACACTATATACTAGATTATGAAATAAATCCTACATTCTGCACACCTATGCTGGATTCGGATTTAACTTGCCTGGTTATGGCCGGTCTGTTTGCTTGTACATTTCTCTCCATTTTCTATTGACACTCCTGATCCACAAACTGCTGTTGTCCACAGGGTCACATATCGATTGTAGTTTTTTGCTTTTTGCATTCATGTTAAAATGTGAAATGACAACTGATTGGAGATGCTAAAACTTGCATACTCATTGCCAACTATCATGCCACATTTAAAGTCACTAAGGTCACTTGTTTTGCCCAGTCTTGCAGTTGAGCATTAACTGATGCCAAAAATGGTGGACTTACAGATTTATACCATACACCGCTATCAGTGTAGTATTTGTGTGAATTTGGTGGTGTACCTTGCCTTAATTTATTGTGATAAAGCCAGTTCTTTACTGGCAACACTGAACAAAACAGTCTGACCCATAAATAAATTCATTTGCTTTGTCTAATATTCTGTTAAAGCATTTTTTTAAAGCCTCTGTGCTAGATGACTAAATTGGACTTTATTTTTCATGTTGATAGTAGTGAGAAGTCAAGCAAAATGACACCTTTTTATTGTCTAACTAAAAAGATTACAATATGCAAGCTTTCGAGGCAACTTGGCCCCCTTTTTCAGGCAAGATTGTAATACAGAAACTGGAGTTCCCTGTGTTTTTATATATATATATATATATATATATATATATATATAAAATATAATACACACACACCAGGACAAGTAACAACATTGGTAAATCTTTAAGTGATGCATCTTAAATGTAAAAAAATTAATAGACCTCTTCACACGGTACAACACCCTATTTTTATGTTGATAAAATTATTACACCTCGGATAAATCAATTGACTTTTTTTTTCTGTTTCTATGCGAGTAGACATATTGTATGTGTATGTGAAACTGTTTCAATATTTTTATCAAATATGCAGATTTTTTTAGAACAGAAAAGAGCACTAAATTACCCAATACTATATTTTGAATGAATTGTTGGTTGAGTGGAAGGATAAGGAAGAATTAACCTTATGGTGTTTTGACATTTTGTTTACTTATTGGGAATTAATTTACATTACTGATAGTGTTAAAGAACATAACAAAAAATTTCATTTTGGATAAGTCCTGGCTCCCTATGGCTCTAAACTGAAATTATAAATGTTTATTTATTGGATTAGTACATACAAAATTGTTGGTTTCTCACCTTACTTTGAGAAATTTTAAAGTAAAAAATAATACATGAAATGTATTTAATACATGACAATTTACTTTTAATATTACCTAAACAAGGAATAAAAATGTTTTGTTGTGTAACTGTATAAAAATAGTCAAAAGTACTTTTTATTTAGCAATTAAACGTTGATACTCATTTACAGGAAATGCTAGGTCTGAGTAAGGCATCAGCCCCTGCACAACAGGGGAGACCACTGCAGCCTCCAGATCAAACATGTACCAGCAGGTATTGTATCTGCTTAAATATTATAAAAAAATATAATTTTACTTGATACATTTTAGTAGCTAATAGTTTCACATTGCCAAAACATCATTATCACTGGTTTAATGGACATTTTTCTGGGTTTACCCAGGTTAGCCAGTTGTCCATGGAATCATTTTTCCTCTTCTTTGCTCAGTTCTGGCTATTCTGTGAGCAGAAAGGACCATTCTTTTCCTGTCATCCAAAAGCACCTAACTCAATTCCTCATCCCTGTAACCTCCCATTTTGGTGCACTTCTTTACTCACTCATTCTCTGCCTTTCACTTTCTCACTGCCCAAATCACCTTAGTTGGTCTGTCCTCTGCACCATACCTATCACCTCCACACCCAGTCTCTTAACTCAGCATTCCTTTTCCTCACTCTGTGACACTACACAATCCACAAGATTTTTTTTTTCTCCATCATTACATATTCTATCTTCATTGTCCACATCTCAGTCCCAGAGTACTTACTACTCCTCCTCACATAACTTTCATAAACTCTTACTTTCAATGCCAGAGTTTTTCTTGAAATATTGTCAGCTTTATCTAAACTTATTACTTACTCTATGACTTGATTATTTTATTCTGTTTTAATTGCTGCATTTGACATTGTTGCATAAATTATTATTAGGTTTTTGCAGCCTGTACATAAGATTGACATGAACCTTACTGACCTTCTTGGGGAGCTCCAGCGAGACCCATGGCCAGTACCTCAAGGAAAGAGGCCACTGAGATCTACTGGAATTGCATTATCTATTGCTGTTGGTTTGCTTGAGGTAACTTCCTTTTAATATATGTATTGGTTTGATTGTACATCCCTGTAAATGTTTAATTGAAATCCTGTTACACTCTGTTTTAACAATAAAGAAAAAAGGCATGGGTGGTTAACAAAAAATCAAATAGCAACAGTTATGTTTTGACTGTCCTTTGATTGTACTTCTTCCTTTCATTAGTACAGACAATTAAAATGTTTATTATGGATCCTTGCAGAGTAGTTCAAAAGATTAGAGGATTAAAGAATATTTCTTGCTGCTTTCTGACTGATAGCATGTATGTTGACTTCAAAAATTAATGTTGCCCTAGAAGATTGCCAAAAAACGGTCATCAAAGAAATGCCTTGGATAATGAGTTATAGTGCATTTTAGCCTCAAAAATAGAAAATATTGTTCTTTACTTATAGTGTTTAACCAGCATGGATAACACATTGGATGAAATAACACTACCAATTTTACGTTTCACATTGGGTAAAAGTTTCTTTATTTTCCATAAATTCCTCAACAGATATTCAAAACACTGACTGGGTCAGTAGTGATAGAGTTTAGGTTTGGTCACGTATGAAAATAGTACCCAGTTCCAATGATAATCTGACTGGTACCTGGCTAATTTAAGCCATTTCAATTTCTTTTATTTTCTCTTCCTTCCTGCACAAGATCTGATTTACATATTCTTAATAAGTGAGCCACTTCTGCTAAGTGGTGGATTTATTTATTTATTTTTTAAATATGAGCAAGTTTCTCTTTGATAAATTACTTCTGTACATTTTGTCATGAGGATAGATGTTATCATACCTTTTATTAATATACTTTATATCATTGAATTGAAACAAATATGTCTAAAAATCTGTCCTGTTGAAATGTGCAGAAATAATGGTAGATTTGACTTTCTTTAGTTAAAAACAAATGGTAATGGGGTGGCCCAATAAAAGGGCATGTTTTAATATCACAGTACGTAAAGACTTTAATCTGGGGTACAGCTTAAGCATATAACAATGCTAAAGAAAATTTTACTGGTTTAATATCTTAAAAGACTGTACACAGACTTGTTATTTTTGTTCAGTGTGTTATGCTTTGAATAATCAGCTTTCTAATTGATGGATTGGAAAAGGTTCTGATATAGATTCTGGACGTTGACAAGAAATGCTGACATATTTAATAACGAAAAAGTGTCTCAAAGTGTTTTGGACTGAGGACCACTTTGCTAAAATCAAGTCTAACAGCGGACTGCCTGAGTCTGACAGTTGCCTGAAAGTGTAATTCTAAGTTTCCAAAGTAAATTTGAAAATTATATTTATTTTAAAAATACTAAGATCCAGCATTTTTGTATTTGCATTTTTAAGTCCTAGTTTTTCTGGCAGAGACTCCTAATAACCACTTTAGTCATGAAGATTAACAGCAGTAAGCCTGTCAGCACTAATGTGCTGATCATCAGCAACATAAAGTTGACCTGGCTCAAACCAAAGTGAGTTTAGAAGGGAGTCCAGTGCATTGACTGAGATTGACTGCACTACAGAGAGACTAAGGTTCAAGGAATGTTGGATGTGAGAGTGACAAAGGGGAGGCAACTACAAGCAAAGAAGCAGAGCAGGAATGTGTGAAATTGAAGCTGTTCATGTGTGTAAGAAAGCTAGACATATGGTCCGTGGTGGCAGTTTTACGTCCGTTTCTCAGGTATTAAGATGTATTGATTTAGCAGTGCTAATATTGTCTAGCACCCTTGATTGTTACAAATAAATGCTTATTTAAGCACATAACAAGCAAACACATTTGAGCTAATTAAAAGTCTATTTTTCCTGATGACTCACTGTGCGATCCACAAGAGTATGCAGTACTGCTCAATTTTTAAGTGACTGGCAATGATCTAATTCTTTGATAATTTTTTGTGCATCTTTTTGCTGCTGTTCTTTGTTTACTAGAGACCAATCTGCTAGACAAACGTTTAAATAGGGTGCTTGTAAGTTATGTACAGTCTTATTTTTCTAGTTCCCAACTCAACCTCCACTACAGGATTATTAACTTATTTTAGTAAGTGACTTGTATGTTTGCTAACCTATTTTATACTTTTTTATTTTCTAAGGGTACATTCCCAAATACAGGTGCACGGATAATGCTTTTCACTGGAGGTCCACCTACCCAGGGACCAGGAATGGTTGTTGGGGATGAACTTAAAACCCCAATTCGTTCATGGCATGATATTGAGAAAGACAATGCACGCCACTTAAAAAAGGCAACAAAGGTTAGTTACTTAAAGTGTATTTATTTATTTTTTTATTACTAGTAAAATTCATTCAGACACTTGTACTAATAAGAAATGCAATTCTTCTACCACAACCTGAAATATCCATTGTGCTGAACAAAATTACCTTACAAAATTATAGCTTCCCGCTGGGGCGAGTTGATACAAGTACTAAGGAAGATCTTTGGCGCATTGAGTTGCAGACAATGCTTATAGCCCAATGTGTAAACTTCACAAGGCTAATTTTGTTTTAAAATGATAGAAATGTGTCACTTACTGATTACTCATTTTTGTTTTTGGGAATAGACTTTATATATTCTTTTTTTTTTTTTGTCGTCTGCAGTATTATGAAGCCCTGGCTAATCGTGCAGCTACTAATGGTCATTGTGTTGATATTTATGCTTGTGCCTTGGATCAGACTGGGCTTCTTGAGATGAAATGCTGTGCCAACCTAACAGGGTAAAAATTTTAGTTGTTACCTCAAACTGTTAATTTTGAGACACTGTTCTAATATTCTTTATATGTTATCTCTGGTACTAAATATACTGTGTTGATGTTTTGTGGCACATATAATCTATTGTGCAAGTTGTTTCTTTAAATAAGGAAACCTCTTTTAAAATCTAGTGATCTGGTGTTGGATTGTTTAGTATGCCTCAAGACAGTTTTGTGTTTATGTTTAAATGGAAAGCATTAACATTGCACTTGTTTCTTTTTAGGGGTTATATAGTGATGGGTGACTCGTTCAACACCTCTCTCTTCAAACAAACATTCCAGAGAGTTTTTTTGAAAGACTACAATGGACACTTCCAAATGGCCTTTGGAGGGGTAATAGAAGTTAAGGTAAGGACATCTGTTTAGAGTGGGTTAATATTATGACTTAATTTCTTTTATCTGAAACATTACATTTTCTCAAAGATTACTGTTAACAATATTTTTTTTTTTCAGATTTGCTTTGTTATTAGTTTCTGCTAACTGAATATAGTATAGCCATTTGTTTTAAATACCACACTAATGTTAGTTTTCTTTTGTTTATTTGTTTTCAGAGCACACTATATTTTGGTCAAGTGTTGTGATATGTTTTTGCCTACCCAAAACAAGTGGTTAAGATTTACGGAAATAGTATTTTAAAACTTGTTTCTTTTTTTATTAATTACAAATATATTTCTGACACTTATTTGAATAAATGTTTGCCTAATATTTGATTTAATTTTTTAAATGTTTTAAATTACAGGTTTCAAGGGAGCTTAAAGTATCTGGTACTATTGGACCTTGCATTTCCCTAAATGCAAAGGGGCAAAGTGTGTCAGAAAATGTAGGTTTATTCAGTTATTTCTGTTTTAAATATAGTAAATAAATGTGTATTATGGCTAAATATTCATTATTTAACTGCTGTAATATGTAAAAGCCTAATTGTTAGAACCAATATAAGCATCACATTTGGGGAACAAAAAATCCTCCCCATTAAGACAAGCTTTTTTTTTTTTTTTTTTTTTGGCTAATCAGGAAGTTGGAATTGGTGGCACAACTCACTGGAAAGTCTGTGGCTTGAATCCATTCACAACACTTGGAATATATTTTGAAGTTGTAAATCAAGTATGTTTATTTTTAGTGCTTATTGTTTGATCAATGTGAAACCAGAGAAAATGTGCATATCAATATGTGAAAAAGGAACTTGAAGTGTTTTGCAAATCGATATTTTTTTTTTTCTTGGTTACATAGCATAATGCGCCAGTTCCTCAGGGTGGGAGAGGAGCAATTCAATTTATTACACAGTATCAGCATTCAAGTACACAAAAGCGAATAAGAGTGACCACAATTGCCAGGAGGTAGGTATTTTATTTTAGTAAGCTTATGAGAATTAGTTTGTATTTTAACAAAATGTAAAACCAAACAAAGCTATAGGAAATGATTATTTCTAACAGCTGATGGTAATGTTCTAACATTATAAACAAATATACTCTTTTTGCTGTAATTTTATTTATTTACCTAAAAACCTTATATATAATCATTTTGAAATTGTATTTTTCCCCCTAATTATCAGAATATAACCATGCAAGTTAACATGTTGCACTGTTACCAGTTTAGTGCCCACTGAGTTTCTGTGTCACTTAAAGCAAGTCAAATTAAAATTGCAGTCCTTCTATTCTAAAACACATTTGCAATTAATTTCACTATACAGTAATGTGTGCTTGATAAGTGTTATTGAATAGTGATCGTTATAGGTTATATAAAATATAAATAATTCTGCATTTACAATTAGATAATTAAAATGAACTTTTGATCATACAAAGAAACCACATTTTTTATATTATGTCTTTCTATTGCAAATAAAACAACCACTACCGGAAAATATAAATAGATAGATAGATAGATACTTTATTAATCCCAAGGGGAAATTCACATAATCCAGCAGCAGCATACTGATACAAAAAAACAATATTAAATTAAAGAGTAATAAAAATGCAGGTAAAAACAGACACTAACTTTGAATAATGTTAGTGTTTACCACCCACCGGGTGGAATTGAAGAGTCGCATAGTGTGGTGGCGGAACGATCTCCTCAGTCTGCCAGTGGAGCAGGACAGTGACAGCAGTCTGTCTCTGAAGCTGCTCCTCTGTCTGGAGATGACACTGTTCAGTGGATGTAGTGGATTCTCCATGATTGAGAGGGGCCTGCTCAGCGCCCGTCGCTCTGCCACAGATGTTAAACTGTCCAGCTTCATTCCTACAGTAGAGCCTGCCTTCCTCACAAGTTTGTCTGGGTGTGAGGCGTCCTTCTTTATGCTGCCTCCCCAGCACACCACCGCGTAGAGGGCACTCGCCGGCTCTTTGAGCTTCATGCTGTAGCCTCACACTTCAGCCCAGACAGAGAGACACACACACACACTCTTCCACATGTCGATGTTTATATATAAGAAGTATAAAATATTTACAAAAAATTGTAAAGTACATATATAGTATCATCCGCTGACAATTATACAATATTTATTATTGACTTTTGTTTTGCTGAGTGTGCATACTTTGTTGCATTACATGTGGGGATATTACATTTGGGTCTATATTTTTTGGGGGGAACATTCTAATTTTTTTATATGGTTACTTTTTTGTGTAATAGCTTTTGTTTTATGTGCGTTACTCCATTCTGTAATTTCTGCCATTATTATATTTAAAACATATTGAGTAGAATTATATACTGTGACAAAGTTATTTCTTTTTATACATTTTAAAATACAAATTTACTGTTTTCTCTTACAAATATCATCACAAAACTGCTGGCATATGACTATTTTTATAGATTAATAAATCGGTTAGATGACTTGTGCAGAGTCACAAACAGTGAATTAAAGTAGGGAACTGAATCTGCTGTCTTACTGGCCACTTTAATGCTGACTTTTACTGGTATTCATTCTTAAAGAAATAAGGTGTGCTAAAATTTGATATAGCGGGAGGAGTATCTCTTTATGCTAACATTAAGTCTTTGAAAATGTTATTGTACATAAGAGTTTGGTTTTTCTCCTTTTCTTATAGCTGGGCAGATGCGCAGTCTCAGCTTCAACACATTGAAGCATCATTTGATCAGGAAGCCTCAGCTGTGTTAATGGCTAGGCTTGGAGTTTTTAGAGCAGAGTCTGAGGAAGGACCTGATGTGCTAAGGTGGCTTGACAGACAGCTAATTAGACTGGTAAGATTTCATGTGTAAGTTCTTTCCTTGAGCCATTATACTTTTCAGATAGCTTTCATGTGAATATTGTATGATTACTTGACAGAAGAAGCATTATTACAGTCTTTATAGTGCATCAGTTAATTATATGGTATTTTTAGCAAATTAGTTTTCTTATTATTCTTTTCCCAATAATTCCATTAATTACCAGGAACCAGACCTAGACAAGCAGCTTGATTCCAAGTGCTTTTCCTTGGCAGGCAGGGACACGAAAATATGCAAATAGCCATTGTCTACATTTAATAATAAATCAATATAAGTAATGCCTATTCATCCTCATTGAAAACAGGCAGAACTTAGAAAGCTACTGTGGTTCCAAATTTACTTTTTTACCTTTCTTTTTTCTCATTCTTGGCTTCTATTTTTCTTCAGTACAATTGATCTCTTCTAGCTGTAGTTTGCAAAAAACAAAACCAATCCAAATATAATTTGATGATTACAAATTTCTACCAGGGTGACAATTTATCAAAATCGTTCTTGTTCAAAATGTGATGCAAACTGAAAGTAGTTTTCATCACAACACCTCTCAGACAGGCACTTTCGTCAGCAGTGGTTCTGCTTATTGAGAAGAAACCAAGGAAACTGAAGTTTTATGGGTGGATTAGTAAAGGAAATAAAATGTGCAAATGTAAAACTAAAGTAAATGGGTTTACATTAATGCATTCATTAATTGTTTTTAAATTCCTTACTTACAGTGTCAGAAATTTGGACAATTTCATAAAGACGATCCTTCTTCCTTCAGATTATCAGAAGCCTTTTCCCTTTACCCACAGGTAAAACTTTTTATGTAATGTAGTAGAGATTTCTTCTCCCCAAACCAGAGGTTTAAAACGTTACTTACACCTCAGAACATTTTATTATTTTTATGACGTTTATTAGTATATCTATTGTGTGGATTTTAAATGATGCATAATTTGACTTAACTTCCCTTTTTAATAGTACTTCTTAACTTTTAACATTTCTTTTGCATTCCAAAAACCTACTTCATTCAGTCATTCAAGTCAGTTTTGTTCTTCAGAATGCAGACACTGGCCAGTAGAAGAATGGTTCATTTGTTTCCAGTCTGACACTTTACAATAAAGTAGATACTTTCTCCCTGGGGAAAAAAACTTCTAACATTTTTCCTAGCAATGGTGACCTTTTGTAACAGTAGAAATGGAAAATAAGCATGTAGAGTAACAGTATTATAAGCATTGTGCAGAATCAATGTAAAGTTAAACTAAAAAGTAATTGTTGATAAACCTAACATTTGCAGTAATTTTGAGCTATTGAAAATGTATGTCTCATTCAAAAAGCATGAGATTAAATGAATGTTTCAAGATAGATAGAAAAATTCCTTCTAATAATTGTTAAGCATAAATGGCCTATAATTTTGTGCATTAATTTTAATAAAAAATATACACTGTTTTACACACATGGTGTTTACCACAAGTGGTATTATATTTATTTGAGTAATTATCAGGGGCATGTTAACACTGTCATTAATGCTCCTACCTCAGAGCTTCTTGTGGACTAGAAACCTCACCCAGTTACTGTCAATATGTTTACATGGTTTTTTTTTAGCATCTGTTTAATGCAGTTGTGTTTTCCCTGACATTCCAGAGATATATGCAGCTTAAGTTTAACTGTGACTCTAAATTGCCCACATGTGAATGTGGGTATCCTGTGCTTAACTGGCACCTCACCCAAGGTGAAAGAGTTTCTGCCTCCCTGAATTTGAACTTAACCATTTAAATGGATGGATGGAGGGAAAACACAGAATTTCGGAATATATTTAATATGGATTTTGATTTCTCCATTTCCAGTTTATGTTTCATTTGAGGAGATCACCATTCCTTCAGGTGTTTAATAACAGTCCAGATGAGTCCTCATATTATCGCCATCACTTTATGCGCCAGGATCTTACTCAATCATTGATCATGATTCAGCCAGTTCTGTATTCTTATTCTTTTTATGGGCCACCTGAGGTTTGTATGCATATTTTTAACCATTGTGGAATTGTATTAATTTCTGAAAAGGAAATTTTGTTTAGCATTTTTGATGTAATAGTCAACTGTTTTCTTGCTGCTTAAGTTCTCAGCTCTTATTCAGTTAGTGACTCTGTGACTTGCATTACCTATGCCATAATTTAAGAAAATGAGATACATTTAAGAATTGGGTATAACTATAAAGTAGCTTGGAGTGTTTTTCAAGAAAAATAATTGATAGTTGGTAGCCTAAAAAAGTATGTTTAGCCTGTAGATGTATAAGTTATAGATCGTAATGACTTGTGTTTTTCATCATCCTACAGCCTGTACTACTCGACAGTAGCAGTATTTTGCCTGATAGAATCTTACTGATGGACACCTTCTTTCAGCTTGTCATCTATCATGGGGAGGTATGTCTGGGCAACTTAGTTCTTAATGCTTCTTCAGTTGAATTATATTGAAAGATGATACCAATATCAAAGCTACAGTAGACAAAAAATGAACGTTTTAACCCAAGTTGTTATAATGTTAATTTTTTTTTTTTTTTTTTTTTACTAATGTATGTTATAGGTGGTGCTAAAATTTAAATTAGTTTAGTGGTATTGTGTTTGTGTCAATATAGATTTAAATAAAACATATTTTTGTTGACTGTATTTCTTTTATTAGACTATTGCACAGTGGCGTAAAGCTGGCTATCAAGATATGGCAGAGTATGAAAACTTCAAACAGCTTCTTCAAGCCCCATTGGATGATGCACAGGAAATTCTACAGAGTCGATTTCCAATGCCCCGTTACATTGATACAGAACATGGAGGAAGTCAAGTATGTACTGTATACACTGCAGACATCTTTCTAAGCAACTTAGGTTTTTAAGTTCCAATTAAGATTATTCAGAAGACCACTGACACCATGTGTTTTTTTTTTTTTTTTCTTGCCCTCTCCCATAAACAGGCTCGGTTCCTTCTGTCAAAAGTAAATCCATCACAGACCCATAATAACTTGTATTCATGGGGGCAGGTAAGTTGGTGCAGTTTTATTTTTGAAATTGAATAATTTTCAATAGGACTAGTTACATTAAAATGTTGAGTATTCTAAGAGCTAATAACTAGATGATGTATTCGAGAGCAAGTCAGTAAATTGCCTGCATTTTTGTGATCAATTTGTTTGGGTTGGCTATACAGCTGAAGGTGTAAATAAATCAATAGAAGGCTTTCTGCAAAATGTGGAGATGGTGCTTTATCACAGCAAAGTGTTTAAAATGGTATAAAAATGGCCGGACAAGTGTTAGACAGGTGTTACTCTTTTACTTCGTATTTATGTCCAATACTGACAACAACTCTGAGCAAGTCGTACCATGACTGATGAACTGATGAGAATTTTGTCCCTAGTACTCCTTTAGCCCATATCAAGCTAATTGCTGCTCTTCTTTGGTACAAATGGATGGGGGATTTTGGGGTGGGAGGGTTTGTGGGTGGCCATATTTACTTCTAGAAAACAACAAATAAGACTGACTGATCACGATCACAACTTTTACCACTGTGACCTCAGGAACATCATGTTTCCAAATGTGTTCAGGGAAAGCTGTAGGTCAGCTCAAACAAAATTATCTTGAATGTGTAGATAATGTCTCATATTTTATTAATTCTAACCTATTTTTATATGATACTAAAACTGTGTCAAACAAGTGCTGCATTTAAACTGCGACTGAATAGAAGCTTGAAATGCTTTTCAATACTATCTAATGTCCAAAGTACAGGCTTTAGCAAAGGAAAGCATGGCTTTTAAACTAAAACCAGTGACAGAAGCAAATCAGGAGTTAACCTTTGACTAACAACATTTTAGTCTGTGTCCTTGGGTTAGTTCATTGACAATTTGCTTTCGTTGTCACAACATTTCAGTAGATTGGAATCTGTGTGCACAGCAAAAAAGTGGTTACTTTTAAATGTTAATTTCAGTGAATTTTGAAGGTCTCAGACATTCCACATGCTCAAAATCTCAACAGTTTTTTTTCCATTTTTTTTATTATCGTTTAACAGGAAACTGGAGCTCCTATTCTAACAGATGATGTCAGCTTACAAGTTTTCATGGATCATTTGAAGAAGCTTGCAGTGTCCAGTGCATCATAAGCCTCTCTGTATGCAGTATTAAATATGTTTAAAACATGTTTTGAGATTTGGATAAACATTTCAAGGTCTACAGTAATGTATTTTTCCTATTCACAATAAACTGTGAAATTATTTATTCTTTTAGTACTGAAAGCTAATAAAATGTTGAAGAGTCTTGTTTATATTGGGTGGCTTTGGTTAAGAAACTTCAATAGCATTCCATAATTTGTTCCTTGGGTTTTCCCATTCTATGTTGTGTATTTTTATAAAAAAAAAAAAAAAAAAACTGGTACAGAAGTATAAGGGCATCTTTTTGAAATTTCAAATTTATAAATTGTTGTTTGCAAAGTGTATCTTGAACCATAATGTTTGAAAAATTATAAATAAGAATGTTCTGAAATACAACATTTTTTATTCATGTATAAGTGAATTGGAAAATTGTTAATTTATTCTGATGTTTACTACAGTGATTAGAAATACCAATACATTAAATGGTAAAAATGATAATTTATCGAATAATTGAAAAGAAATTCTATAAATGTTACAAACAGCATGTATCAAACCACGTTTAGCTATTTAAAATTTATGTTAAGGATAGTTTTTTGAATTTCAACACTCTTTAGATTCAAATCGAGCAATAAACTACTTTATATACATTATGCAAAATTTGATTACTCTGTTGTATTGTGTACATTTTTAAATTGAAATGTTTCACACTCTGCTATAGACCTTTTAGTTAGCTACTAATTTTTAAATCCAAATTTATGATAAACTCAAATTAAAATGTAATATGAAAGGGTCATATTGATCTAATTTATTTTTTTTGGTATGTAAACTTAACTGTAAAAGTACTGTTTAAAGTCCAGTTAACAACTGTAAAGTATGTTGTGTGTACTGTATTAATGTTTTTTGTGTATGTTTTCTTTTTGGAATAAATTATTCCATTAGTTCAAGCTGCACTTTAATTTTAGTTTGTATTACAATGATTTTGGTGTTTTCATAAGTATATTTTACAGGTAACTGGAAAAACTTTCCTATAGAAATAGGTCTTGATTACCTAAATTAGTGTGTAAAGTACTTATCTGAGTAACATTTGCACAAGCAGGTTTATCAAGAAACACAGCGTTAAATGAAACCATATTTGCCTAGTAAACCTTTAGTACATTTCCAATTGATTTATTGGAATTTCCATCTAAAGTAGAAGTTGGAAAATGCCCTGGACAAGTTAAAATAACAAACACAGTGGCTTTAGAAACTTTTCAGACCCTTTCATGTTTCTCACATTTTGCTATGTTTCAGCCTTGTGCTAAAATCGGGATTCACAATTATGGCACTCTGTACTCTAATCACTGTCCTTGAAAAATCTCAATATGTGTGAACAGCTTGCAATATTAACACACATCAGTTATTGTTAAATGTAAGTAAATGGCAGAACAACTTCGGCGAAATAACACCCAAACTTTATTTCAATCATTACTTATGTTTATTTGCAGGAAAAATATGCATCCATGCTAAATATAAAAAAAAAAAAAACATACAATCTGAACAATTCAAATGGGGGTCACACAGCAAACTTCAAGTCGGGTGGCTATAGGTTTAGTTGTTGCAGTCTATGATGATTACAAGCATAGGGACAGTAGATGATAGATGTGATGGCTCTGAAAATGTTTTTAAAATCCTTTCCTTTATAGGGTTCTTTTACCCCTATTCGGACAGGATATGTTCAGTTGAGGAGATAAGTTTTTGAGTCACTGTACACTGTACTTTTTTTT
>JANRMT010062825.1:6374226-6393275 GCA_026402145.1 Polypterus bichir lapradei | reverse complement strand
TATATATAATGTGTGTGTGTGTCCGCTTTTCACGAGAACAGTACTTAATGGATTTAGATCGGGCTTTTTAAGCGTGATGTCAGGAGTGGGGAGCTAGTCTGGGCCCTCCTTACTCACACATCAGCCTTGGAGCATACCTTGCCTCCAGCTAAGCTAGCGAAAGAGAGAATTACTTGACAGATTTAGATCAGGTTTCTTTTTCTATAATTTGCTTGAATATTCCAGTTGATTTTGTGACTTCTCTCATCGTGCTGAGTATCATAGTTCGCTTGCAGGAGCGATATATTCGTGCTAATCCGAGACAGAGGCTGCGGGCTGAGGGGAGGGGGAAGCGTGACGTAAGGAGTCGGGAGCCGAGCAGGGCAGGGCAGGACCGGGCCCTCCTCACTCACGTGCCAGCCTCCGTGCAAATTGGTCTCCGTCTGGCCACGTTTTGGAGCGTACCTTGCCTCCGCGATACCTGTTTGTTTGTTGATTTTTAAAGTTTGTCCTGTTTCACTACTATGCGGGCAGCTAGTATAAAATATAATATAAAATGGTACATGATAGGAACATTTTAAAGGTGATTTTTGTGATCAGCAGGCCAAAATCTATAAGACACATCCTAATCAGGTGCATAAGCCATTTCATGCTGGCTTTAATATGTTGAGCAGTAGTCATATGCCCTATAATAGCTATAACTTCTTTCTAGTTGTAGTGCTCTTACATGTTGTGATGTCTAAATGTAGCATTTTTATTTAGAGAAGTTTTTAAAGTGTGTCATTGTTGGCATCAAACAGGTCCACTAGGAAGAAGACGCAAATGTAAAGGGAAAGTCAGAAGCACATTCAGACAATATTTTAATAGTAATCTGGCTGTAAAGGTCTCAGCTTTAGCTACATGGGTCAGTAGTTTCTTCCAGGTTATCATGACCCATTACATTGAGTGGCTCATCGATTTTAGTTTTGCTTGCACATCACCTTAATTTTTGTCCGTGTCTTGAATTACATTATTCACCATTTAAAAGATTTCTGGAAGACTAGCTCTTATTAATTTCTTTGTGATTTTTCAAGAGCAGGATTGGGTCCACACATGGCCTATGCTCCTCAGGTCTTTAAGCCTCTTCTTTTTATCCCTTTAGATCTGATAAAACTGGATGCTGTTTACTGCACAATCTCTAGTGTTTGCTGTCTTTCAGTTCGGTGACTACTGCAGATGTCTTTCTAAGATGCTGTCAAGTTTAGTTTGCTTGCCTGCACATACATTCTGTTTTTACTAATCATGACTTTTTCTCATACTTTAGATATGGAAGCTGAAGAGTCAGATAATATGAAAGTGATGAAAATATCGCCTAACATTGTGGTGACTGCAACATACAAGGAAAATTCTGTACCACTTACAAGCAGAATTGCCAAGTACCTGAAATCATTTGAAAACAGTGCTGAAGACGATGTCTCTGAAAAGTGAAGACCTTTTCAAGTTGTACTGTATGTAAAGGAGCCAGACTCTATTGTGTTATTCAATTATTTATGGATAATATTCAGATAAACTCACACTGTTGTATATAACAGTCCTTTCAGTTTGATCAGCTTTTTACAAAAGACAACTGCATATAATAAAACTATGAATTTAAAATGTTCTTTGTAGTTTAAGTCAGAAAACCCATGGGGTCTTGTGGAGAGCAGCAGGACTTTGGCAGTACCAGCAGCTCAGTAGTGATATGGATGTTTATTCCTTCAGAAAAATTAATATGCAGAAGAGGTAATTCAAAACTGTGACCAATCAATGGGATTTTAATGACATGATGAATATGATTGACAGCTGTCACTTTTCGGAATCATTTGTATATTAGACACGATCATTTACTTAAACCATCAGAACAAGGCATATGCACTTTAGGAATCTTTCTTACAAGGCTTTATCTGTACATGTAAATTGCTTTTTGTAATGCCCAGAACCCTTGCAACAGTTTTAGCTTTTCAAAAAATGCTACAGCTGAACGTACACTACCAGCCAAAAGTATGGCCACATCCTGAAATTTTCCTGCTTTTTTTTTTTTTTTTTTTTATATCGATACCATTAAATTGGTTTAAAGATGTAGGCAAGACACTACTACTATGGCTAGAAATGACTGATCTTTAATCAATTATTCATATATGACTGCAAAGCCAATTTTTCAGGAGCCATTACATCTGTGTCGTAATGGTCAACTTCCTTAACTTATCCTAAATTTATTATGTTGACCTGCTAAATTGGTTATTAGAGAAACCTATATAATTGCATTAGGACTGCCGAAACCTGTTATTCTGTTCACTTGCTTTGGAAGGTACTGCTATTCCTAAAGTTCAGTTCTGGGTTCAGAAATGGCCAAAATGAAACAGCTTTATACAAAGGTGTAAGTTACTGCCTGGATCTAGCGAGTATAGAAAAAGGGGGGAACAGCGTATATGGACAATTGCACGAGTGTATAAGTACAGTACATCAGAGTCTGTAGTTTCAGAATCGGACACTTTACAGGTCCTCTGTTGGCTTCTTCCTTAAATACACACTAAGTACCAGTGTCATCTGCAACAGAGCAAAGATAATTCCAGTAATGCTGACCATAATATGCTTTTCCAGTCTTCTACTTCTTTAACCTTTACTTTTTTTAGTCGGTTTCAGAAATGGCATTTTCTTTGAAGCTCTGCCTCTAAGGCCACTTTCTGCCCATTGTCTGTACTCACTTTGTCCAGGGGCAAGGATTTATCTAGTTAGGACCTGACCCTGAAGATTGAATGGATGACAAGGATATTTTAACTCTACTTTGGCTGGGTCATCTTTTACCTAATTTAAGTTCCATGGATTCTTGCCGACAATGCCATTCACTTGGAATAATGATTGCAATTGTGTCTCCCCTTTTTAAATGGATGCCATTTCCACATAAAACAGTTCATGTATAAATATCAGCCACTGCTTTTAGACTAGGTTCACTTCTAACAAATGTGATTCACTGCTGATGAACTGTAGTTTTGATCATTTTTTTTTTATAGGCAGAAATAATTAGTTCCATCATAAGCCCTTATTGTAGACATTCCTTTTTATAAATTATTTATTTGAGATTTTATGTTTTTTTTTAATTAGTTTATTTCTGATTCATCCAAGGCCTACTTCCTTTCTGTAGGAGACATTTTGTTTAAACATGAAATACATAAAATGCCCTTAACAAGTCTAAAGAAAACAGCAAAATTAACAGATACACTCAGACAAGAAACAAGTATATTCAGTGAAAAAGGGTAGCTGGATAAATGCATATTCAAGCAAATAATCAAAGAAATACTAAGGAATAAAAGTGTTAAAAATATACCCTTCTAATTATTTTTGAAAACAGTAACATGGCACCTGATACAGAATTCAAGGCTGGTGGTTAATGTGGGAATCTTTTATTTTCAGTTTCTACAACTTCTGAAATGTTTACTGTCAAGTGCAATCCCAAAAAAGGATTTTTAACTGAAGTTTTGACATGGTGTAAAATCACCAAGGAAGGACATAGAATTCTGTTCCTTTTACAACAGTAAGTTATAAAAGTGCTGTACAATAATCCTTAACAGTAACAACTAACAGCAACAAAGAAACCAACCGTGCCTAGCACTGTGAAAAAGAATGAAACTTCCAGGAAATGGAGGATGCTGCTGTGGACCTGAGGAGCGGGGCACAACAAGATAAACTCTAACATGACCAGACGTTCCTCCAGTAAATTCTTTATAAAAGAGTTCAGTTCAGAAAAGGAAGGGTTAGATTTATTTTATAGGTTTATGGGGTCATTACTGTCACATGAGGAGGAGGAGGAGGTTAGGAGCACGCACTGAAGTGAAATTCCTACTTACATGTACATGCTAATGAACATGCAACACTTCACGACTCTCCATTGGCATGATTAATTTTAAACAGTTATTAATGTAAGAGCCAAATCCTTCAATTTAATGTTAATGCTAAATTTACATTAGTTTTTGCTTTGTTTGAACTTGAATATAATGTAGCTCTAGCCATAAAAAATGGTAGGTTCTATTCCACTCCCTACAACTTAAAGGTAACCGAATATTCAGAATGTTAGTGACACTAGTGTAGCTCTTACAGTGAAGTTAGACAGCTAGAAAGAAACATGAACTGTCAGTCAGATGGGCATTAAGGGCATATAGTTTTTGGACTGTATACAGTATATGTATGTGCGTTGAATGAGGTAACATTCAGAAACCTTAAGAAATGAAACGTAGATACTTGAGCTTCAGGAATAACAAACACAAGAAGTTTCCCCTTTCTCTTTTTCGTGTGCATGACCAACTTTTTTGTTTGTTTCTAATTTCACTAAAATCTTTGAACAAAGACACTTGGAATGTGGAGTTTTTTCTTGAACAGCAAGTCATACTGGAATGCCTTTCTGGTAACTACATTTGAATTATTTTGAACTACTTGGAAATTCTCAACAAAAACAGTTACACTTAATATTTAAAAAAAAAAAAAAAAAATTTGTGAAGAATTGTTTCTTAATAACTGGAATAGATGCATTTACTTCACCTATTCACAATTTCCAGGTCACAACCCTGCTAAGTGTGCCTTTAGAAACAATATGTTGTGGTACACCGGGAATGGGGCATTTTGAATGCTGCACTTCACAGCAGTAGAGAATTTACTCCAGTTCTTGAAGCAGTGATCTGCAGCCCATATTCTAGTTCACCACACGAGGGCGTGCTTCTTCCAAAAATTTACAGATTTCGTTTCAAAGTCAAGAGCAGAAGTGCAATGGTACAAGTACACATTGCTTCTTCGACAGACATCTAAATAAAGTTTTTTTGGGGTTGTTTTTCTCACATTGATAAAGCACAATTGAAATTCTTAACTAGCGTGCAATATGTTGTCGCCATGATTAATTGAATATACCAGCCTTGCCTCAAAACTGCAGTCGGTTACCTTACCTGGAATATCTCTTGAAAAGTCGTACTCACTGCTGTGAGCAAATGCAATGCTTAAAACATTCAATTATGCAGTATTACTTTTAATTATTTGCACAAGTTTACCTCCTGCTGATGTTTATCAAAATGTTTCACAGTCAGGGATATTTAAGAAATAATAACAATAAAAGCAAATTATTTAAGTTAGTTAAAGCCTTGTATAGACTACGCAGATAATACTTATTTGTCTTCTTTACCCATTTCAAATTACTTCAAAAGAATCTTGACCTAGGCTTATACTTCATACAGCCATTATAATGACATACACGGAGTGCAATGAAATTCTTACTTGAATTTGCTAATTAACATGCAACACATCGCCAACGTCTTGTTGTGCAGTGATTAGCAAGTAAGATCACCTTACCTCAAAGGTTTTGTCTTGAATTAACATAATAAGGGTGTTAATCAATTTAATTTATGTTTTACGTTTAGAAAAGGAAAAAGCATGACAGCAGGAGAGTGGTGGCCAGGAAGGATGGCACAGGTTTTAAGTAACTGGCTCTCGGCTCTCAACAAGATGAGACTAAAAAAGAAAGTCTGTATTTCAAACCTCGCTGAGTCCAACCAAGCACCTAAAAACTTATCTTTTTAAAAAAACATTTTGTTAAAGTATTTCATTGATTCTTCTGTTTTATTATTCTATTTTTTTTTACTCTGTAGCACTTTGAGATTGCTAAAATATAAAGTGCATTACAAATAAAATTTATTATTATTAAAATTGGACAAAAGAACAGTTAGATGCTAACACAAAGGAGAGTTAAGCACTGGTAAGGACCTCTCAGGATCCCAGTAATCTGAAAGAGGTACTTATACAGTAAATCGAGATGGATCCTGCCATTTAAAGGGGACACCAGTAGTTTGAAAGGCGTTAACAACCTTGATGGACATAAGAGGTTCATCTTAAGTTATATTTGCTAAAACAGGAGTAGTAGGGTGTTGTACCGTGTTAGCCATAATAGATGCAATGAGAAGTCAAGCAAAATGACCCCTTTTATTGGCTAACTGAACAGATTACAATATGTAAGCTTTCAAGGAAACTTAGGCCCCTTCGTTCATGCAAAGTTGCCAGAAGAAGGCACCTAAGCTGCCTCGAAAACTTGTATATTGTAATCTTTTCAGTTAGCCAATAAAAGGTATCATTTTGCTTGACTTCTCGTTCTAATCCAGCAGGCAGTTCAAGATGGATATGATATAAAAGGAAGGGATGCAAACCTGTCTCTCACACTGTCTTTGTTACGGGGGACATAGCTTTTCTGGCAGCAGTGACAGTAAGGCTGAAATTGGGATATATTCAGATTTTCTACCCATCAAAAACTACATTAGAGGATTTTCTCGCTTTCTTCAGAACTATCTGACAATCAATGTAGGTCAGGAATTTCAGAGTCATTGGCCTGGGCCACGAGGTGCTCCTGTCAGGAGTATAAACTCTATGACACCTTTCTACCACGGGTGCATATCAGAAAAACTGTGGATCACATTTTTTAAAGAAATTGGATGACATCTTCACCATGTCTTCTCTGTTTAACCTTATTATGTGAAAAGTATTGCTACTTCTTCAGTCTTTGAGGTCCATTATTTTTTCAGGTAGCGACTTAATTTTTTGGCTGAAGATCTTGGATTTTGCTCACATACGTTTTCTCCTGTTTCAGCAAGTTGCTCAGTTTTTTGGTCCTTTTACTCTGCCCCTCTTTAATTAAATGCTAAATCTCGGAGACTTTGAATCTAATGTGTTAAAATTTGTATTTCATTTTACCTAATTGGCCAAATTTTGAACCCCATGGCATCATTATGAAAGGATTACGAGTACAGGTCTGAAATGCTTATAAAAATGACATATAATTATTTTCAAAACAGTATGTGCAGTGTTTAAATTTGAATTCCAAACCTTTAATTAATTTGTGAGTCTTACATTTTATTTGTAACAACTTACCAAATATTACACTACCATGTATCCCTATGAAGGAATATGGACTGAAGTTTTACAGTGAAATATAATCGTCCAGGAATGACGTTCCTTTTATAATCTATAGAGTGGATTCAAAGAGTATTCAGATCCCTTCACTTGCTGCACACTTTTATTGTGTTGTAAATTTAATTTTAAATAGATAGATCTGTCATTTTTGCTCATCAATTCAAACCCATTAACCCATAATAACAATCTGAAAAGATGTTTCCAGAAAGGTTTGCAATTTTAATACAAATCAAAAACTGAAATCTCTCATTCATATGAGTATTCAGACCTTTGATTCAGTACTTTGTTGAAGCCCTTTGGTAGCATCTACAGCTTTGAGTCTTCTTGGTTAAGTCTCTAAAAGCCTTACATACCTGGATTTGGGCAGTGTATCCCATTCTTCCGGGCAGATCCTCTTAAGCTTTGTTAGACTGGATGGGAAGTGTCTGTAAACTGCCATCTTCAGGTCTCTCCACAGATGTTCTAAGGGGATAAAGTTGGGCTTTGGCCAAGCCACTCAAGACAGTCAGAGAATTGTCCCAAAGCCACTCCAGTGTTGTCCTGGCTGTATTCTTCGGGTCAAGACCCAAAGCAGACCCTCTCATCTGTTAAACAAAGTGGTGGGGGTGTGATGGCTTGGGCATGTATGGCTGCCACAGGTACTGGCAAACTTGTCTTCATTGATGAAGGAACTGCTGACGGCGGTAGCACAGTGAATTCTGAAGTTTATAGAAACATCTGCTCAAGTTCCAGTAAAAGCTTCCAAACTCATTGGACGGCACTTCACCCTACAAGAAGGTAATGATCCAAATATACTGCTAAGGCAACACAGGAGTTTTTCAAAGCTAAAAAAATGGAAAATTCTTGAAAGGCCAAGTCAATCACCTGAACACATCTTCCATATGTTGAAGAGAGAGCTTAAGGTACAAGCCCCCAAAACAAGCAGGAGCTGAAGATGACTGCATTAGAAGCTTGGCAGAGCATCACCAGAGAAGATCCTCAGCACTTGGTGAGGTCTAAGAATGGCAGATGTCAAGGTATGTGTGACAAAGTCATAAATACGAAGGCTTTAATAGACCTGCCATTACTGTGTCACAGACATTATGGTGGCCTAAAATTAGGAGGGGGGTGGGCATGTACAAAAAGTGTTGTCATTTTTACATGGTGATACCGCAAATTTACACTTTAATCACATCTGAATTGTTTGAGTTTTAATTTTAAACTGTGGAGAAGAGTGTTAATTGTCTTTGTCCCAAACATTATGGAGGGCACTATAGATTTGAACTATTCGAGTATTCTTTCAAAAATTTGGTGTTTAAGAAACATGAACTGCAATTGGCCTTAAGTCCTTGTTACTCACATGCACTGGAGGTAGCTCAGGGGCTCAAAAGAAGGTAGCCCCATGTCAAACCAGTGGATGGCAGAGTGCAGTAATCCTTTCTCTTTAGTCCCTGCAGAATAAACACGGGACATCCCGCCTGGACTCGATGACGTCACTTCCAGTCCCCAGCCTGATGACATCCCCTTCCTGACTTTAAAAACTGCCATTTTCCTTCTGCCAATCAGTTCTGTTTTGGACTCGTATCTGTAAACAGCCTTGCATTTATATTTCTTTTACCTTTATGGCAGCCGTACTTCCAGTATATGGGAAGCTGCCCCAAACCTTTTTCCGTGTCAAGGCGTATTCTTTCCACACCCTCTAAAACCATCAACTACCAATAATACAAAAAACGTTGCTTTTTCATGTGAATTAGAATCTAGTATCTGGCAAAATAATTTCAGCCACCAGAAGTTGTGATAGATGGTCCGCAGCTCAACCCGGCTGGGATGCCCACAGAGTGAAAGGATGGGGGAAGGCAGCCTCTTTGGGACACTATTTCCCCCAAGACGCTAGATGGCAGCTTCCCTAGACTGCAGCAGTGCCCCGGATACCTGCAGGGCACTATGTAAGGTGACCATCCGTCCCCGTTTTCCGGGGACAGTCCCCTTTTTCAAACAACCGTCCCCACTCAGAAACATGTCCCCGTTTTGTCCCCGGTTTAAGATTTCGTCCCCAGTTTCAGCTGGTTCACTTTTTTGAATGTATCTCATCACCATGATAATTTGAACTCGATGCGCGTGCACGGTGTTTTGACGGAGGTCATGCTTTACCACATCCTGCAACTTTGGCGAGAAATCACGTGATAAGCTTTCACTTTGTACTCTGTAGTATTTAAAGTCCCTACTGGTGATCTGTAGATTCTATGCTCCTCTAGCCGTCCCCCCCAAACACCCCAAGTCCCCAAGTTGGCCCAAAAAATTCTGGTCACCTTACACTAAGGGACATGTAGTTCAATACCACAGCCCTGCTGGGTACCATGGGTGCCGCCAGGGGATGCTTCAAAAGAACCTGGAGAGTCACGTTTCACCCATTGCCTGGAAGTACTACCCAGTCACGGGGACGAAAGCCCAGATGTACTTCCAGGCAGAAGAAAACTTGAGTTCTCCTTCTGACCCGGAAGTGCTAGTAAGTCACGGGAACGGAAGGACAGAAGCACTTCCGGGTCAAGGACTATAAAAAGGACTGCTGAAGACACAGCAAGCGAGCCAGAGTGGGGAGGATGTGGACAATGCTTGCTGGGAGGAGTGGAGGAGAAAATAGAGAGAGAGAGAGAGATTTGTGTTTTGTACTTATGTACTTGCCTGTTTACTGTGGCTGTGGTACTTGGGTAGTACTATTGGAGAAGGAAAGAATTAAAAATACTTCTTTGTGCTTTTAACCTGTGTCCTGTGTGTCTGTCTGTTGGGTTTAAAGGGTCAACTGCGACCCTTAGCGTCCACAAAGCCTATATAGGCATAGTTTGTAAACTACACCGGGGTCCCCAGCTCCCGTCCTGGAGGGCCCCAATGGCTGCAGGTTTTCATTCTAACCCTTTTCTTAATTAGTGAGCTGTTTTTGCTGCTAATTAACTTCTTTTGAATTAATTTTAATTGACTTTTTATTTAAGATTTGTTCCCCTGAATGTTTTCATCATTCCTCTGAATTGCTTCATTTGCTTCCTTCAATGGCACCCAAACAGAAATGAAATGTGAAGTGAGTAAGCCAACAGAAGACCACCTAAGTCAGGCCCTCAAACTCCTACCAATTTCAGTTGCTTAATGAGGCGCCGAGTCTTGTTGTTAATTAAATACGTTCTTTAGTCCCATGGCTTGTTGCTGCTCTTGTTGTGCAATAGCAGACATATCTGACATTGTGGATTTTCTCTTTACTAAGAGCACTGTTAAAATGTTTTGTGGACCCGAGCAGGTCACCATTCCTGACACCTTCACCTTTCTTTATTTTCAGATATTGTATGATGGGCACAGTTTGCTGGTCTTGTTTTGGCTCATTTTGTATCTCATTATTGTTTGGCTACTAATTAAGGAAAATGAAACAATTAAGGGGTTTGAGTCTTCAAGAGCAAATCAAATAAAATTTGTAGCCACTGCGGCCCTCCAGAACCGGAGTTGGGGACCCCTGAACTACACGATACTGTAAAACACTACTAAAATGCATGTATTTTATGCACTCTACTAATATGTATAATTGCATTCTATTATCACTGTGTGACTTGTTGCTGCAGTAAACAAAAATGTGATATCTTTCATGAAATAAATAAACAAAAATAAAAAAAAAAACAGTTAACCAAGTCCATAAACATGTTCCGCAATGCATGCATTTTCAAACTTGCACGGTAATGCCAAAATATCATAAGATATCATGAGTATTTATGGCCTCTGAAAAGGTTACTAACACAATTACACAAAGGAGAAGAAGAATAGACTTTTTAATTTGAATTTAACCCCTGTTCTCTGTTTCCTGTTCCTGTCATGTCTTAGGCATTTGTACCCTTTCAATATCTCAGGTGGTTTCCACTGGTGGAATGTAAGCCAAGACTTACTTAAATGCCAATGAGTTCAACATCAATAAACTGTGACATTTCCTAAAGTAAGAAATGTGCGATGATGTTGTGCAGATGAACTTAAGATAAGAATGGTTCCTCATATTAAAAAAATAACTCTAAGTCCTTTGTTCAATAATTAGGAGGAAGAAAACAACAATTATAGAATGCAAAATGTTTTGGCATTTTAAGTCTGTCCATTCACCTTCCGCGACTCTAACAGGCAAATGCAGTTGCAGGAAATGGATAGACAGATGGATGTGTGGACAAGTCAAATCATACTGAAACATTTCTAAATTCTGTGCTTCCACAGACATTCCTCAGTTGATTTAAAAATATTCACACCACTTCACTTTCTACACCATTGGTTCTCAAACTGTGGGGCGGGCCCCCCTAGGGGGGCGTGAAGATGTGAAAATAAGAAAACAAGAATTAAAGATATGAAAAATACATCTATTGAAACCAAAACAAATTAACTTAAACTACATTCTGATACTAGAAAAATAAATATAGAGTTAGATAAATGTCGATAAAAGTTAAGTAGGTATAATAAAAATATGCATCTATGATATATCATTAATTAAAAAAGAACAAATTGGTATTAGTGGGCTCCTTTTAAAAAACATTAGGGGGCGCTATTAAAACTGTTATAAAAACTCGGGTCGCAAATACTTAAAGGTTGAGAAACGCTGTTCTACACACTTTTATTGATATGCAAATTTATTAATCTCCAAGGGAAACTTGTCTTTTCACATAACCTTTGGGGGTTAGAGTGCAGGGTCAGCCACTGTACAGCACCCCGGAGTAATCATCAGGTTAAAGGCTTTGCTCAACAGAGTAGGATCCCTTTTGGCACTAATGGGATTTGAACAGGCAACCTTCCAGATACCAGTGCAGCTCCTTAGCCACAGAGCAATGTGCTGTTGATTTCATTTTAAATTTATAAAAATGCCATTTTTTGCCCATTGGTCCACATTCAGTAACCCATAATGACAAAATGAGAACATGCTTCCAGAAAACCTTACTAATTTATTAAAAATCAAAGACTGAAATCTCTCATTCATATAAGTATTCAGACTCTTTGCTCTGGCACTCCAAATTGTCGTTAGGTGCGTTCCTGTTTGCTTTCATTCTCTCTGAGATATGAGTAGAATGTGATTATGAAGTCTACCTGTGGCAAGCCGGCTCGACTGGACATCAAATCCTGCTAGTGACCCTGAGCAAGTCACTTAACCTGTCTGTGCTCCTATTGGAAAACCAAAAGAAATGTAACCAATTGTATCATAAATGTTTTAAATCGCCTTGGATAAAGGCGGCATGCGAAATAAGTAAATGTAATGTAATTTCTCTACATGTGACATACTGACCCTATAAACCTAAACAATGATTTCCAAAATTCTAGGGTTCTTGATGCAGAACCAAATTACCGATGGCACTCTGTTTGATCAAAGTGCCCTGATACAATAACATTAGATTGTAAAGGGTGTCAGGGATGCCAGGGGCAACGACCCAGCCGGGACGCCTTGGAGGACCGGAAGAGGGCGTGCGCCCGCCTTGGACCACGTTGGGGCTGCCACCCTGGATGCTTTGGGAGCCAGGGGTAGAGGGCTTGGAAGCACAACCCTGTAGGGGCCCGTGGTCACCACCAGGGGGGCGCCCCGATGTCTTGGGAACCCTGGACCTCAGCACTTCCGCCATACCAGGAAGTGCTGGGGGGAAGAGGAGCAGGGACACCCGGAGTGCTTCCGGGGATACACGGGGGCGTGTCGGTGGAAGATTGCCGGGAAGCACCTGGAGCACATCCGGGTGTGAATAAAAGGGGCCGCCTCCCTTCATTCGGGGCTACAGTCGGGTGGAAGTAGGACGAAGCAGGAGAAGCGAGAGTGGAGGCGGCCCGAAGAAAGGCAGTGTGTGAGAGAGGCCTGGACTTTGGGGGACTTGTGGGGTTTGTGGTGCACTTTGAAACTTGTAAATATTGTAAATAAACGTGTGGTGGTGGAAAAACAACATGTCTGCCTGTCTGTGCCCGGGTTCCGTTCACAAGGGACATGGGGGGGGGGGTCTTCCTAAAACTTCAAGTGCTGTGCTACACTGTTACAGGAAAGGCTAGGTAGGTACCCCTTGAAACTTCAGGCACCGCGATACAATAACATTCGATCAAAGCGCAGTTGCCCCCCTGTGAAGTTTCAAGCGACACAGGTGTAGCATACCGGTACTCAACAATACGTTAAGATGAATACCGGCCCTCTTTAAGCACTGACTACAGGTTTTTATTACAGCCAATTTCATAGATTATGGGTCATTCTCACTTCTAATTAATCGATTTTTTTAGCAATAAAGTAATGCATTGTAGCCAAAAAAAACCAAAACACTTCTTTAATGTACAAAAAGTTACTGGACCATATCAAATTAGGCTCTCCAATGGCTGGAAACAAACAAAATTGAGTTTGTAGACTGTAAGATACTGCAATTCTGTCAACATGTTTTGTATTTTTTCTTTTATGGGATTATTGCCTGGTGGTAAAAAATATTAACTTGAGCAAATTAACTCTTTGAGGGCTGAAGCAAGGCTTTTGCATAGTATATTTTGGTTCCATACATAAATCAACATTAAACGTCTGTTGCTGTGTGCTGTGGCTGCTGTCAGCACCTGTATGGCGTCTCAGGCAGCCGCGGTTGTGCAGGGGTGGGTGGCTGGCTGGCTGGCTTCACATGGAAGGTTGGCGGTGGTAGCAGTTGCTGTGCAATGCAATCTGGCTTGTACCTCTTGCCACTGTATGTGGTGGTCCTTCCAGGTGAACGTTGCTGAAAGTGCATCAGCTCCACGATCAGCTTATGCTGGTACCTCTCTTTCGTTCTCCATCTCCAAATCACTTGCATCAGAGTCAGATTCAGTGATAATACTCAAAATGTCGTCCATGAAGTTATTTCGGCTTTGCACATTTGCTTTGGTCTCTCATCGGATGTCGATGCCATTTTAGCGGTTGTTTGCTCTGGGCTACTTGTACACGCACAAGGAATCAAGGTCAGATCAACAAAGCTAAATTTCGTTCTACTCGTAGCAAAGAGAGTCGAACTAAAACATAATGGTGAGTTTTGTGAAAGTTTACAGCCGATTACCGTCCTCTACCCCTGAATTTCGACAAAAGTCGACATCCGCCCTGAAAGAGTTAAAGAGAGGAATTGCTTTTAAGAACATTTTTGACAAAGTAAGCCCAACAAGCTTTTCATTCCCTATTCATTCAGCATGTATAAAATATCCTCGAATGAAGATCCGAAGGTCCCCAAAGTGCTGCTTTTTTAAATAACTCATATAATATTTCAAATTTAATGTGTTCCTTTTGCAGAAGCTACAACAATTGTATTTGCACTTGTAGGTGTTCAAGTGATATTATAATACAAGCGAGACTTCTGAACACTTCATCAAAGGGGATGGGTGGCTGTGTAGTGGTGTACAGTCCGATTTTGGTACAGAATGCTGCTCTAATACTTACGGAGAACACTCTTTACAAACATCTAACATGTCAGAGGAGTCAATACAGAACGTGTCACAATGGAAACCCAAGAGGGTAGGTCAACACTTCCTCCCCGTTACCACAGATGGTCTTTCCCTAGTGATATTTGTTGTGAAGGCTGATCAGCCATAGATGTCATAAGTGACAGTTATGATGGTCACAGCTGAGCATAGTCAGCTACACAACAGTGTACAACTGGGTGAACACAATGGCTTTACTGGTGAGTTGTGCTTCCCAAATTCTCAGGCTGACGTAGAAAATGTTTGGTTTGTTTTCAGTTGAAACAAATGAATCGATGCAGTTGTTAGTTATATTTATGTTCAAAAATATAATATTTAATGCTTTTTTTCCACTCTAATTTATATCGGGCTGATCATCTCTGTTTCTGCAGATTTTCATTAAAATTGCATTCATTTTTAATGTTTTTCTTGTTGGTAATCAAATTCCTAATTGGACAAGAAGGCTCATTTTAGATTTCTTTCTACTGTCTCACAATTAATAGTAAGACGTGACTTCAGTTTGAAATTTAAAAAGACTCTTCTTCCTGTAGTTGGAGTCTCTACCTTCTGTACTTTGATTTTTGCGACTTTATAAAACTCATTTGTCAAGGCATTTCTTTGTTCTTACTAACTATAAGTCAATTACACAGAAATCACATTTAACAAGGGAGATAACACCACTCTGCAAAAAATATTTTTCTCTTTCCTATCAGAAATTTCAGTGTTCTTTGTAGATATTAGGGTGTTGAATCCAAATGTGGCAACATTTTTTGTATTATTGGTACCTGATGGTTTTAGAGGGTGTGGATAGAATACGCCTTGACACAGAAAAAGGTTTGGGGAAAGCTTCACACTGCGGTGGGTTGGCACCCTGCCCAGGATTGGTTCCTGCCTTGTGCCCTGTGTTGGCTGGGATTGGCTCCAGCAGCCCCCCGTGACCCTGTTTTCGGATTCAGCGGGTTGGAAAATGGATGGATGGATGGAAAGCTTCACATCCAGTTTTTGAGACCTGAAGGCTTAAAATGAAAAAAACAAAACACTATTTTAGTGAAAAATATATTTTTAAAATGAATTATTTAGACTTGAAAAAATGAAAATTTACACATAGAATTGTTTTAAATATAAATAAAGCTTGAAAAAAATATTCAGATGGTAGCTTTTCCCTCTTACAATCCTCTGAAGGGGTTCCACTCTGAAGGGTGTAATGACCAATGGAAATCTGCTAAGCGCGACTCACTCCACCTTCCACTGTAACGTATCTACATTTGAGCAATGTCCTGGTGGAGCCTCTCCCCATGTACAGCACAAACTGTGCCCACGTTCATGGGAAAAAATCCCAATGAGAGTGTAAGAAATGAATTTTTAAGGACATATTGCAACCAAGTGCTAGGTAAGAAGAGAGACGTTCCTCACTTCATTCCTTTTAGTTTTCTTTTACTTTTGCATTCAGCTTGGATTTGTAATTTGTGTCCTTGAACAGCTTCCAGATTTGAGGTCCAGTGAAGATGCCTTCTTTTTTGCCTCCACTTCCTTTTATTGTCTATCTACCCCTGGTTTTGTTAAAAAAAAAAAAAAAAAACAAACAGTAACTTTTGTCTAAGTAAAGGAAGGCTGTGTGTTCTTTGCCCGGTTGCTTACCTGGTCAAGACAATGGCTGAATAAACCCGTCCTTGCCTATTTCTGTAAAAACCATTTATGCAATAAATCTCCCCCTTCTGGAAAATAAAAAGGCATCTTCCTAATCTTTTAAACATAAATTCCTGTCTATTTTGAAGAAATAAGAAGAGAGAGAGAGAAAAAAATTCTGATTTAGATCAAACAAATTGTAACAGATGCTTTACTTTGGGTTGTATCCATCTACACTAACATTAAGAATGAATAGAACAGTCATTTTTCAGCTCAAAATATACTTTTTAAAATATTGTGAGCAGTCAGTCAGTCATTATCCAACCCGCTATATCCTAACACAGGGGTCCGCTGGAGCCAATCCCAGCCAGCACAGGGCGCAAGGCAGGAACAAATTCCCGGACAGGGTGCCAGCCCACTGCAGGGCACACAAATACACACTCTAGGGACAATTTATGATCATCAATGCACCTAACCTGCATGTCTTTGGACTGTGGGAGGAAACCCACGCAGACACGCGGAGAACATGCAAACTCCACGGAGGGAGGACCCGGGAAGCGAACCCAGGTCTCCTTACTGCGAGGCAGCAGTGCTACCACTGCGCCACCATGCCACCCCTATTATGAGCATGAGATATAATAATAATACATTTCATTTATATAGTGCCTTTCCCATGCTCAAGGCACTTACAGAATATAAGAAAGAACAGTAGGGTATACAGTATATAATAGTACAAAACAAATAAAAAATAAAGAAGATCATGACAGTGAATTCAGAGAAGTAAAGCCTAACAGACAACAGAATTGATGGTCTAGCACACACACACACACACAGGTTACATGAGCATCTTGACAGAGAGGTAAACTGAGAGAAGGGGAATGAAGTCAAGTCGAGCTAAAAGCCTTCCTGAACAGATGAGTTTTGAGTTGTTTATTAAAAGAATTCATGGAGTCAGCTGACCTGATTAATTTCGGTAGGTCATTCCAGAGTCTGGGCGCTCGCTATACAGCTGAAGGCCCTGCTGTCACCCATGGAGTGTAGATTAGTGTGGGGCACAACAAGATTGCCAGAATCAGAGGACCTTAGTGGGCGGACAGGCACATAGTGATGGAGAAAGTCACTGATATAGTTTGGCGTGAGGTTATTTAAAGCTTTGTAGGTTATTAGTAGGATTTTGTATTCGATTCTGTAAGACACAGGGAGCCAGTGAAGACGGAGCAGGATGGGTGTGATGTTTTTCGTTGCTGCTGGTTCGAGTGAGGACTCTTGCAGCCGAGTTTTGAATAAGCTGGAGCTGCGATATAAGATTAGAAGGGGCACCTGCCAGCAGCGAGTTACAATAATCGATGCGGGATGTGATAAAAGCATGGACAAGTTTCTCAGCATTAGAAAAGGAGAGGAAGGAGCGAACATGAGATATGTTACGGAGGTGGAAATAAGAACGTTTCTTAATGTGATTTATGTGGGCGGAATAAGAGAGGGAGGAATCAAAAATGACACCAAGATTCTTTGCAGTAGAGGCAGGTCTGATGAGATCACCGCCAAGATGGACTGTGAAGGAGCTCATTTTATTAAACTGCATTTTAGTCCCAATTTGCAGGAGTTCGGTTTTGTGACTGTAACTTATTTTGAAAAAAACTGACATTTTCTTTTTCTAAAATGTTGCTTTTCACTATATCTAATATCTCACTGAAATGTTTTGTAGTAAAGAAATTTCAATTTTAAAATTGGATTCAGCCCACCTAAATAAAGTCCACCAATTTGTTTTGCACGGGATGATTTTGGAGCAGACCAGCGTTAACCAGCCTCACTGATGCTTTCTTTTGTCTCCAGGTGTGTCCATCATTAGGTCTCAAAAATATCCTTTGAAAAAAGTTGAGGGAATAAGGGGTTTAACTCCCTCGAACATTTTGTTCATTTTCTTTGTAAAACAGAAAATACGAGGGGGAGTCAAGCTAAAGTTAGAAAATGGGATTTATTAGAAAATGGAATGAACCTTAACAAACTGATCATCCATCCATCCATCCATTTTCCAACCCGCTGAATCCGAACATTGGGTCACGGGGGTCTGCTGGAGCCAATCCCAGCCAACACAGGGCACAAGGCAGGAATCCAATCCCGGGCAGGGTGCCAACCCACCGCAGGACACACACAAACACACCCACACACCAAGCACACACTAGGGCCAATTTAGAATCGCCAATCCACCTAACCTGCATGTCTTTGGACTGAGGGAGGAAACCGGAGTGCCCGGAGGAAACCCACGCAGACACGGGGAGAACATGCAAACTCCACGCAGGGAGGACCCGGGAAGTGAACTCGGGTCACCTAACTGCGAGGCACAAACTGATCATGTCATTTCTCAATGTATTCTCCACACTTCTCAATGGACTTGAGACACCTGCCCGTGAAGTGCCAGGATTCCAGCAGAGTAAAAGGTTTTGTCTTGTCCTTGCCACCACACGTGCATCGCTTTCTTCATGCCATCATCTGTCTTGAATTGACGTCCACCCAGATGTTTGTTTAGTGGTCCACAAAGGTGGAAATCACACAGTGCCAAATCTGGCGAATAAGGAGGATGTGGCAATACCTCAAACTTCAGTTTCTCCAGAGAAGTCTTGGTTATTCTTAGCAGATTGTGGGCGGGCGGACATTGTCCTGCAGCAAAAGTACTCCTTGACACAGCAGTCCCCGCCGCTTGGATCGAATTGCTGGCTTCACATTGGTCTCCAGTAAGTCACAGTAACTTGCACTAGTGACGGTAGGACCCCTCAGCATGTAGTGTTCGACAATAACTCGGGTGCACGAGTGGCTGTGAGGACAAGACAAAACCTTTTATTCTGCTGGAATCCTGGCACTTCCAGGCAAGTGGCGCAAGTGCATTGAGAAGAGTGGAGACTACAAGGAGAAATTACATTTTCAGTTTTGTTAAGGTTTGTTCCATTTTCTAATAAATCCCATTTTCTAACTTTAGCTTGATTCCCACTCATATAAATATCTGATTATTAGCAAAACAAATTAAGAATATGATTGAAATGTCAACTTACACCCACTGCAGCCCTCCTAGAATGGAG
>JANRMT010062825.1:6350193-6374216 GCA_026402145.1 Polypterus bichir lapradei | reverse complement strand
TGATTGAAATGTCAACTTACACCCACTGCAGCCCTCCTAGAATGGAGCTGAGTACCCCCGAGCTATGCTGTTACCAAGTCTTCATTTCTAATATTAATACTGCACAAGAAACGTCACGCTAAAATGATCTGGATCTTATGTCCCGGCACTGTGCCAAAGCAGCCTTTTTAAAGAAGCTCTGTATTTCTTTCTGTTTTTCTTTTCCTAAAAGCCAAATTTCCCCTGGGGACAAATAAAGTTGTATCTATCTATCCATCCATCCATTATCCAACCCAGTATATTCTACCTACAGGGTCACGGGGGTCTGCTGGAGCCAATCCCAGCCAACACCGGGTGCAAGGCAGGAAACAAACCCCGGGCAGGGCGCCAGCCCATCGCAGAAGTTGTATCTATCAATGTAAAAATAAAAATCCAACATCTGTGTTGTTTCTGTCTTGACAAAAATAATATAATAAAATATTTTCTTAGAATGCTATTGATTTATTTTCTATTTTGCATGAACTGTACAAGTCCATATAATATTTGCAAGGAGAAACTGAATATAGTAGCTATAGCAGTTGAATGGAACTGGAGGTTTGTTCTGAAAGTGATATTTTGTGCAGTGTATAGCAGGTCAGTATGCAGAATTGAAATTGCTCAGCAGCTTACTCTTCAAGCTTCCTTTTGACACCATGCACATACTTTTACTTTGTCACATTGGACATATATTTATGACTCATATGAAACGCAGCCACTTTTTGAAATGCAACCTCTTTTCTCCAACTCAGTCTGTTTTTTTTCGCTTGCAGAGAAAGTTGTTTCCAAGACAAGAAAAGAGAAATGATGAACATCCACCGGTAATGTGCTTTTTGTGCTTGTCCCTTATCAATTTATATTAACAGGTTAGTAATTTTGGATAAATGGAGAATGAATGTGAAAGAAATAAATTGAGTTCATTTTGCAAGAAATTCACACATTCTGCAGTCCCTTGTGGAACTGCGTGTCAGAGGTCCATGGTGGGTCTGGCTTGGTGCAGGTTTTTAAAAATTGTGTGGCTCAGACATACTAGAGCAGGTGAACACGAGCAAGGAAAGACATGAGAGCTCTTAATAAGGGTATTGGCTGGTCGGTTATTCACATGCACAATCATCCCTCATTAACACTCTGCGGCTCACTTACAGAACTATAAAAGGTCTGAGTAGGTCAGGGAAAAGGGAGAAATAAAAGAAGAGAGGAAATCGAGGAGAGGAGAGTGTGAGAGCAGAATCTGGTGGTCGATGCAGTGCAAGGGAAAGGTGGAGTGAAGAGAATGGCATTCCAGGGGTGAACCGACCCGATTGTGGTCCTGTACAGAGTGAAAATAGTGGCAGGAAGAGGAAGCTGGGCTTGGTTAGGTCTCATTGAGTACTGAAAGAGGTGGCTGGTATGAAAGCCGGATTGAGGACTGAATTCGTCTGTGTCTCAGTCTGGCTGATAGGCCTTAAGGATGATTGTGAACTGATTCTGACTCTGAACTGATTCCTGTTTTTAACTATTTATCATGTTTATTTATTTATTTGGTTTTTTAAATTCCTCATGGCACTGTATTTTTTTGGATCATTATTCACTGAAGATTTTTCTGAATGCACTGCACTTTTGGACACTAATTTTTATTGTTTAATAAACACGCACTTTGCAACTTTGTAAATTTGAACTTGTTGCTGTGTCCTTACTTGCCTGAATCCATCTTTGACTGACAACTAATGATGCTCCGGTAAACCAGTGATGTCCATGGATGTGGGCATAGACCATCACATCCCTCTGGGCTTAATGCCTGCTGCTTTTATAGGATCTGTCACCTAAAAAACTCAATCTTATGTTGATTAACTGGCAGGAGACAAACAGTATAAATAAGAGGAGAATGCTCCACACAGAGTGAGGTCATCAGTGTAGCCCCTCAGGGGTCCAATTGAGTCCAGCTGCATTCAGGACAGTTTTAGGCCTCGGACAGATTCAGCGACATGAGACATTCTGGGGCCTGTAAAATGACGCCCCTGTCAGCTGCATCTCTTTTGACTCCACCCACTTTTCACGCCCCCATCCCCATGTTAGCGATACACTTTTGTGCTGCTATTATAGTAACGGTAGCAAACTGAACGTGTGTGCAAAAAATATTTATTATAAATAAAAAAAGCTTCACTGGAATAATCTGTCGTGCTAATGTAATAACCGTCTCTTCGTACCTGCTTCAAGGTTGTGAGCCATCAACAAATGGGTACGCAAAGCCACTCAGCTAACAGAGAGGGTCTTAGCTGGTTGACTCAAATGACTATTTTATACCTCTTCATGCTTCTGAGAGCAAGTGCATCATTCCTGTGGACATAAACTCTGCCACAATTAATGCATCGTTAATATAAATATTAAAATTTTGTACACCAATAATAATACAGTACTAATGATATAACACAGAGAGGACCACCACAAAGGCAGTACTCTAAACAGCTCCTAAATGTCCGGCACATATTATTGCATATTTTGACTGTTTACACAAATTATATGATTCATTCAATTCAGGGACTATAAGAATATGTTGTGTTAATCGTAGCTGAGTGCAGCATATAATTTATTCTTCTTCATCTTCCTCCTCCTTAGCATTTTCAGTTTTTATATGGGGTCAGCCTTCTGATTACCAGTGTCGATCCTCAGCCACAGAGCCACTACTCCACTGAGTGCAGCATATAACTAACATATTAAAAGGTGCAGTCTATGAATGAGACATAGCAAATGAAGATATGAAACGTATATTATAAAATACAAAATGTTAAGATTTTTTGCTAAATTTGTTTCTAATATATGACACCAAAACAATTGCTTCGGATGCAGAAATGAGAGACCTTTATAGTTTAAAAGTTTCAAAAATGCTGAATGCACGTTTGAGTGCAGGAAGTAAAGGGAATTGAAGTCATCATGAGGGGTGTGAAATATAGTCGTCAGTTCACCGGCGAAACAGGGGAAGGGGGCGGCAATTTATGGACCTCATAGTGTCTGAAGTGCTCGGATCTTTCTGAGGCCTAAAACAGTCCTGACTGCAGCTGAACACTTCTCCAGGGGTCTGACTTTTTTTCTGATTTATATTAATAACTAGGGGGCTCCGCCCCCTGCTTGCTTCGCTCGCCCACCCCCATGTTTGATTTACCGGATATACAATTTAAAGAGATTGTTATTTTCATGGGAATTGTTACATATGCATTATTTTCACTTTTACTTTAAAAACTTTTGTAAAAACAATACTTGTCCTTTATTTCCGGCCCCGGGCGTGGTTATATCTCTTTCTCGCAGGACGTATAATGCTGCTCACGTTGTGAAGGAGGGACGGCTGAACGCACGCTAAGGAGATGCCGTTGGATCATCTGCTGTCTTTCTGCTGCTGGCGAGCTGCCTGTGCTGCTTGTCGCATGTCGTTGTTTTAAGAGCTGGGAGCACAAGATGCTTGTGTGGCCAAAGCAATCCAAAAACTGCTAGGTTAAATGTCTGTGGACTTGTTTTAAATGATGGCTCACTGCCTTGTCATGTGTGATGTTGTAAAAACAATAATTGTCCTTTATTTCCGGTCCCGGGCGTGGTTAAATGTCTTTCTTGCAGGACGTATAACGCTGCTCGTGTTGTGAAAGGGGGGCAGCGTCGATCATTTTAAAGCCTGTACAGCCGCTGTCCTTTTTGCCACTTCGTGTCTCTGCTGCTCGCGTTGTGATCGCTTCTCTGTGATCATAAATATATACCTGACCGAATTGTGTTTTTTTAAACTTAAACTTGTCATTGCTTTAACTGCTGCGGGACCCCTGATTCTCATAGCGTATGGTCCATTATTGTGTAAATCTACGTTTTGTGCATTGAATGATGCGATGGCGAAAAGACTTTGTATTCTGCTGTTTGCCTTTTATTTCTGACCTCGCTTTGTCCTGCTATTTTTTCAATTACACCTGGTCCTGAGGATTAATTTCCTTTTGTTTGCGCTAATGCAATCTTTACTATCTTTTGTTTGATACTGTAGTGACTGACATAATAAAGTGTCACAAAAGTTTTATTTGAACAATCGATGACTTTGTAACCCCAAACACAACTTTCTAGCACCCTCTCCAACCCCTCCTCTCTCGGGTCGCGCCACCTCCCTTACCGCATCAATCAATACCCCGCTATCAGTCTTCCGTGCTGTACTCCTCCCTCCCTCAATCGGACCTAACAGTCACTTAAAACAAAAAAGGCTTCAACCTGGCTGGGATGCTACAGTACTTTCGAATTTTACTGCTTTCATATTCTTTACCTTTCTCTGCATGTGTATCATGCCATTGTTTGTTTGAGCCTTTTGAATTCCAATGCTTTCATAATCTCTTATCTGCCTTTTTTTTCTCTCCAACGCTTTTGGGTCTCTTTTCTCCGCGCTGCTCTTTCTTCATAGCTTAGTCGGTGACGTTTAATCTAGAACATATTGTCCTTATACGCTTTATATGTGCTGAGAGCACAGGATCTGTGTGTGCTATGTGCCTTTACACGACTGAGTGTTTTGCTGGCTGTGCTCTCTTATTTGATATTGTTTGTGTCTCGCAGGTCTTTTAAGTGAGTTCCGAGAAGATCACGTCTCGTCTCCCTGCTTTTCCTTTCCAGGATTTTTTTTTATAATAGAGACACATAGAATTTGACATAGTTAGTAAACTTGCAGATGACACTAAAATTGTAGGAATGGCAGACACTGAGAAGGTAGCTACAGCAATTCTAATAGACTTGGGCAAGCTTTAGAACTGAGTGAACACTTGGAAAAACCAGTTTAATGTAGAAAAGTGCAAAGTGCTACACATGTGCAAAATGAGCCTCAGTTATAAATAGAAGATGGGGGACACTGTCCTAAAGGAAACAACCTCTGAAAATGATTCACGGGTTTATGTTAACATCCATCCATCCATTATCCAACCTGCTATATATCACGGGGGTCTGCTGGAGCCAATCCCAGCCAACACAGGGCACAAGGCAGGAAACAAACCCCGGGCAGGGTGCCAGCCCACCGCAGTTTATGTTAACATAACATTTTTATCATCTGAGCAAAGTACGAAGTGATTAAAAAGGCAAATAAAAGGTTATATCATAAAATCTACTGAATGTAGATTGGTTGCATTATGTTTAAACTATATAATGTACTAGAAAAGCCATTTCTGGAGTGTTGTGTGCAGTTCTGGTCTCCATACTCCAAGAAAGTCATAGCAGCACTTTAAGATGTGCAGAAAAGAACAACCGTGTGCTCCCCAGAACTTCAGGGCATGTCATGCTGTGACAGACTCAGAGAATTACACCGGTTTAGTCTCAAGCAGTGGAGACTGCATAGGGACTTCATACCATGTCTTCAAATTTACCAAAGGCAGCAATAAAGTAGATCAAGCAGAATTCTTTCAGCCTAAGGATGAATCACATATTCAAGGACACCAGTGGAAATTAGTGCGATGTGTATTTATGACTCAAGCCAGGAAGTACTTCCCTAGACAAAGAGTTGTGGGAATCTGGAACAAACTACCGAGACATTTATTTGGGGCAGCAATATTGACATCCTTTAAGAATTATTTGGAATAGATTTTGCAACTGCTTAGCTATCAACTAACAAACAATCCTTATGGACTGAATGGTCTCATATACGTTTTCAATAGGTGCAGGAAGCATTTCCAAAAGTTTTGAAAGTTAAGGTATTTAACTAATTCATTCTAGGTTATACTTCTTCTTGAACTTTATTATGGACCCCTTACTTCATACTGAAGTATTCTACCTCTCTGTAATAATATAAAAATGTATGTAATACTTCTAATCATGGAGCAGTGACAGCACTGCTGCCTCTCAGTAAGGAGACCTGGATTTGTGTCTTGGGCCCACCTTGTGTGGGCTCCCCCCATGTCTGTGTGGGTTTCCTCCGGGTGCTCTGGTTTCCTCCCACAGTCCAAAGACATGCAGGTTAGGTGGATTGGTGGTCCTAAATTGGGCCTACTGTGTGTGTGTGAGAGTGTATGTGTGTGCGTTTCTCTACGTGTGTGTTTGTATGATTGCCCTCTGATGGACTGGCTAGGGTTTGTTCCTGCTTTGCACTCTTTGCTAGCTGGGATAGGCTCCAGCACCTATGCGACCCTGATCAGGACAAAGCGGTTTGGAAAATGACTGACTGAATATTTCTAATCAATCACATTTTGCAAATTCCCAGAAGGATGAAGTTTTTCAAACTGCCAGTTTTTTATATTTTATTTAAAATCTATCCTTTGAAATATATTCAGCTAAAAACAAATTAAGCCATATAAAATACACAACAACAATTATTATTTATATTGCACATTTTCATGCAAATGACGTAGCTCAAAGTGCTTTATAAGATGAAGAAAGAAAAGTTTATAAAAAATATATATAAAGGAAAATAAGATTAGGCAATACTAAATAACTAAGAATAAAGTAAGGTTTACACCGTAGACATAGTTCTAGCAGGCAACCTGTCCACTACAAGACATGCCTACTCAATAGTCTTCATTGTTCATCATGAGATAACCCTCCCAATGCCCAATTCTTAACCGGTGTATAAGGATATTTTATAATAATGAAGTGTGAGGTACTGGTAAAAAGGATGTGCTGAGAAAGGCACAAATGACACAGCATGTTATTGACATGTAATGCAAATGCCAGTAGATGTCATCTGAAGTGTGCAATTTGATTGACTCCTCAATGGAGCAGTTCTGGAGACCTGCAGCCTGACTCTACTGAAGTTGCTAAGCTGAGATACCAAGATGTGCATGACATCAGAGGTATATAGGTATAAAGATTAGCACCAGTACTTTACATCTACATTTATTTGCTAAGTAGACACTTTTATCCAAAGTAACTTACAAAAGAGGTCAACACAATTGATAAACATCAGTCTGGTGGATTGTGAGGGAACAAGTGTTACAGGACAAGGTTACAAAATTGATTTCCACAAGTGAAGAGCTCAGAACAACATACAACCGAGTTACAATCTCTAAGCTAGAAAAAGCTAACTGATATAAATTCATGAAACATTTAGAATTTTGAAAGGAGATGGGCAGGCTTGTTCCACCAGCCAGGAGCTACACATGAAAATAGTATGGGCTGATACAGTCAAACTGTGGCATCACCAGACGCTATTCAACAGTAGACCTGAGTGGTTGAGAAAGAGCATGGAACCTCACAAGAGTCTCCATAAATTAATTGGAGCTGACTAATTGACTACTCTGTAGGCAAGCATCAAGGATCTGGACTTAATACGTGCTGCTACAAGGAGCCAATGTAGTGATCTAAAGAGAGGAGTGACGCGTATCCACCACATGGGTACTCCCGTTTATCTGAGTTTGTGGACAGAATCCTTAACAGTGATGTGAGCATTTTATTTATAAGACTTTCTGGGTATGGCTTAAACCTTTGCTTTCCTTTGACTTCGATTTTGGAATCTACATTGGCTTGACAACAAACCAGTTTTGAGTTTTCTGGTTAACAAGCCCTGCTAGGCTTTTACCTACATTTCACCTCTGAATCCTTTCTCATTAAAGACTGGCTCATCTTGTCTGTAGCAGTGCACATGAAATATTGAAAAAATGGTTTAAATACCCTGGAATAAACGAGCATCAGTTGTTGCAAGTACTTCCAACCAGGTATGCATTGCCCATCTTTATTACAAATAAAGAAATGAAATGTTTACAGATGATCTCTGGCTATCTTGGTTATTTGTTATTTCAGACAGAGCGTTTACCAATTTGCTTTGTCCCCTGCAGAAAGATAATGACTACATAGCCTAAGTTGTTTTGTGACAGCCACTTGATGATATAGAGGTGTTATGTGCCGAAAATATTTACCTTCCATCTAAAATTAGGAGATAATGATGTTTTTCTTCCTATTGCTTCCCTACTGAGATTGTTTGCTCATATATTGTCTGATGAGCTTCATACTTTCTCAAGCCCTTGCATCCATATTATACCCCTAAACCTGTCTCTCTCTAGCCTGACAAAACATTGATCTATGAGTGGAATTATGGTTAAAAGCAAATGGCAGTGATTTTTCTGGTAAATCCATTTCAACAGCAGTAATCACAATAATTATACATCCCCTAAAATGCTAAATTCAAGCATTTTCATATTTTGTAAAACAGAGAATAAAATAGTCATTAACATCCTTAAAACTCAATAAATGTTTTTTCAAATTCACGTATCTTTGATATTCTCCCGCTTTTGAAATTAGTGGCCTTTCACAGGCATATTAAAAGTAGAATTTATAGTGATTACCAGAAGCTGAACTATAGCTTAGCTGACTATTTTTGCAAGTGATTAATATTTTTTCTGGCAGTAGAACAGTATTCATAGAAACTAAGAATGCTTACATGGTTGGGTATGTTTCAGATTGCCACAGAGGACGATTGCTGTAAGCTGAGTCGCGTTCCCCAAGAGCAGATGGGCGACGTCACACACCCCTGCGAAGGCCAGCACCGTCACACTAGTGACAAGTCTACTGAAGATGAGCCCTGCAGGAAAGGTTAGGTTAGAATGCACAATTTCTGAACAAGCATTACAGAACAAAGTTAAAGGATGAATTTGGTATTTTTCAAGTTGAAGTAATTTCTTTACAGTCATGGTATATAGTAATTTGCCATATGAAACTGCATTCTAAAGTGAAGCATATTTTATAAATTTAAAAAAATGACTAGCCTGCTCTTGCATTTCATAATGAGCTAATATTACTGAGAAATGATCCGAGTCATTTTAAAAAGGAAGAAAGCAAAAAAGCAAAACATGTTTGTGAGCGTCCACCATTTTAATAGGGGACTGGTTGTGCACTTCACTGTTTGTCTTTGTGCCAGAATGTGTAAGGGGTCTATGGCAAGATTAGTGGGCCAGAGAAGAATCAGGGTATTTTTAAAAACAGTACAGCTCAGCTGCTGTTTGCCTAATGGGGGCATTGCCTGGTTAGTGATTCACATGCTGGCGAGCAATCGGCAGAGCTATCCCTCATTGGTACTCCATAGACTGTTCAGTGTACCTACACTACTGGCCATTTTTGAACCCAGAACTGAACTTTCAGATTGCCAGTACCTTGCAACTCAAATGAACAGAATAACAGGTTTCAGCAGTGCTAATGAAGTTACAAAGGGTTCTCTAATAACGGAGTAACATGTAAACATGACTAATTAAGGATAAGCTAAAGAAGGTTACCATTAGGAGATGAAGGAGTTGTTGCTGAAAATTGAGCTTTGCACCCATATGCAAAGAATATGAGGAAAGATTAAAAGAGCTGAGCCTATACAGTTTAGGCAAAAGATTTACACAAAGAACAATAGACACTTGGAATAAGCTAGCGAGTAGTGTGGTAGACAGTAAGCCATTAGGGACTTTCAAAACTCAGCTTGATGTTTTTTTGGAAGAAATAAGTGGATAGGACTGGCGAGCTTTGTTGGGCTGAATGGCCTGTTCTCGTCTCGAGTGTTCTAATGTTCTAATGTTCTAATAAATTAAAAATTTGTCATTTTAAGCAGTAACCACTATTAGAAACACTAGTAATGCCTTGTCTATATTTTGTAATCAATTTAATGGGATCTTGATAATAAAAGGTATCAATTTCTATCAAAAATATGAAAATTACATGGTGACCCCAAATTTTTGAATGGTAGTGTACAGCCACAGGAATAGTAAAAATCTAAGTTAGGATAGGAAAGTGCAGATTGAGATTGTAAACAAATGGAAGAAAAAAATGAGACAGTGAAGAAAAAGGAGAGAATGAAAAAAGTTGAGGAGGAAAGAACTGAGTAGAAGAGAGCAGAATAGGGTTGGAGCCAGTGCAGATGGGCGGAGGTGAGTAGTTGGGGAAGCCCCACATAGGAACAGAGGTAGATGCATTTTAGGGACTCTTGGACACTCTTGGAGGTGGCAGGATGAGGGAGTCAGTCCTGGAGGTTCCTGATTGGTTGGCTGGGACAGGAATCGTTATGAGGTCTGCGTTGGCCAATGTCTCTGCCCTGCTTAGCATGCCTGATGTGATGGGTGAGCAGGATGAGACGAGAAGAAGAAGCACTGGGGAACGAGCTGAAAGAATGGTGATGCTGGCACTAATTTTACTCCTGTTTTAACTATTTATGGCAGTTTTCTTATTTATTGGATTTTAATTTACTCACCCTAATGCAATATTTTTATGCATTATTTATTAATGACTCTTGATGCACTGCATTTTATTTTTAGACATTGTGATTGTTTGCATAAAAGTAATTTGCACTCTTTGCACCATTAACTGTTGTTGTGCCCTCATTCACCCTAGTTAATCCTCGGTTATGACTAGCAATGGCCTGGAAAATGGTCGAGGTCCATGGCTGCAAGCACATGGGGAATCACAGCCTTCCTCCATGGCAAACCTTAGGGCAAGGGGTGTAGATTCATTTCCGAATGTTATCACCAAGTGCCATCATTGACATGTTCGAATGTTGAAGTCCAGATGTGAATTGATGTTCATGTTCTGTAGATAACTAGGCAACGATAACCAAAAAAGGTCAGACTTACTGTTGTTCACATTCTTTAACTATAAAGAAGCTTATTTTGTTATTTATCAAAGATATTGCCTGCTGCTATCGGTATTTTAATGTATGCTAATGTATCAAATTCAAAATGAGTGAAGATTTGCAAAACAACAATAAAGTTTATCAGTTTGAACATTCAATATCTTGTCTTTGTAGTGTATTCAGTTGAATATAGGTTGTAAAGGATTTGCAAATCATTGTATTCTGTTTTTATTTACGTTTTACACAACATCCCAACTTCATTGGAATTGGGGTTGTAAATGAGCAGCAGAATTTGGAACATACTGTAATCTATTGATATATTTAGTCAGGAGGCCATAAAACAATGCATTGCAATAGTCCAGACGGGTAGTGATGAAAAGATGAATTAGTGTTTCAATATCTTTCACACTGAGGAAAGAATGCAGATGAGCAATGCTGCAGAAATGAAAAAAAAGCTGTCTGTACTATTGAGCTAATGTGTGGTTGGAAAGTAAGGAGCTGATCAAAGATGACACCCAAATTACAGACTGATGCTGAGGGTTCAACTAGGATCCCATCAACATCAATTTTTAGCCCAAGAAGGGTAGAGAGGACAGATTTGGTACCAACCAATAGGATTTCTGTTTTGTTAAGATCAAGTCGTAAAAAAATTACCTGCCATCCAATGATTGATTTCCCAGATGCAATCAGTCAGTGCAACTGGTGAAGATGTTTTAATTGCATCAACATTTATATAAAGTTTGTGTCATCGGCATAGGAGTCATTCAACAGAATTATAGAAGCAAAAGTAGACTAATAAACAGAATATAGCTTGATGAAGTGTGGAGGACATTGTCATAACTGCACCCACAATGGCTGCTGTGAGCAGATAAGCATACTTCAGAAACATGGAAGGCACTTTTGAATGGAAACCTTTGCTATTTCTAAGTAGATGTATTTGGTAAAATTTAAGGCTTTGAGCGCGCTCCTTATTTTTTAAAATGAATAAAGTATGCTTCACTTTAGAATGTTGTTTCATGTGGCTAATTAATATAATACCATGATTGTGAAGAAATAACTTCAAAAACACCAAATGTATTCTTGAAGCAATTAGTTAATCAAAGGTTTTTGTTGCTTTACAGAATACAGTAACTGGCTTTAGTAGATTCATTTTATCTGCTTTGAATATTGTTATGACTGATTTGTTTGATTTATTATTATTACATTATTTTTACAGTATGGCCACTATCACTTCTTGGAATCTTGTACTGGAATAAGTGGATTTAAGAAATGAATGAATAAATGAATGAAAGGATTTTGTTATATTGATCAGTATGTATATTTGACACAATATGTCACAATGTATATTCTTCACAAAACTGTGAATAAATATATAAAATAACTGTATAAAAATCAAGATTTTATACTTAAAATATTTAGTAATACTACTAAATACTACTACTTCTATAGTCACTTTTCTGCTGTTAGGCCCGTGGACCATATATTTTAATGATGGATCTGGAAGTTGAATTCATATCAGTTACTATTCATTTTGCTATAGATTCCACATGTACAGTTGCAGCTCCTGTGGATGTCCTTCTGACAAGCAACCTATATTGTAAAGTCAAAAAGAGACATGTGAGTAACTAACGGAGACTGTACCAGTCAGCAAACTTTATATGATGAAGTTTTCCTGATTTTTTGTCTGTCCTGCTTGTGATTCTTACAGTGTGTGAGTAAGGAGGGACCAGGTGAGCTCTCTTGGACTCGTCAACAGCCTCGTTTGTGTAAGCAGGCATGGGTCTCAGGAGAAACAGAGCAGACTGGAGGGACTTCTCTTACTCTTGGAGAGCAGGCAGAAAATATCAAGGAGACTACCGCACAAGGTAAGCAAATTTGCTAAAAAAAACATCCTGGAAGCATAATAATGCAGCTGGTTTTGCCTCCAGGCAATTTGTTTATCGACTAGCTTATTCTAGTATCCTTTTTTTGTGATGCATACAATATCGGCTTCATATAAGGATCCCCCTAGGAATCCAGCATAGCCATGGCCATGGACAAGCCAACTGACTATTACAGTAATATTAGCAATTGGATGTTGGGAAATCTCCTGTAATTCAGTAACAGCAAAGTGGAACTGTTTTTGCTGGCTTGCCACAACAACAAAAAAATCATGCATGAACTTGGCCTCCAAGGTTTTTGCTTATTTAGGCTCATTCAGAAATGAATGAACACATTGTAAGCAGTTTAAATGCTTAAATGCAGTCCTGTGCATAGAGTCCTGATTATTACATTATCTTCAAAACTCTGCTACCAACTAACATAGCTCTTAATTCCAACATCTCAGACTTTCTATCACCATTAAAAATACCAAAAAATCGGCAAGATGCCACAGGTCCTCTGAGGAGGGCATTCTTAAAGGCCATGGCTTGCAATCCCTGGTGAAGGCTGATTTAGCTTTGTCACTCCTACTCTTTGCTAACCTCCCTTAGTTGGTTGGTAAGACTCTGAAAGTTATCAATACTGTTGACCAGCAAAATTCGCCAAAGCATTTTTTGCAGCAAAAATGGTGCGTTTGCAGGTGACTTGTTTTGCCAAATATTTTCCTGTGAAATTTGCCACATGGCTGTCTTGGACAACCTTTTTTCCCAGTGCCCCATGATTCTTGATAGGCCAGCATGATATCACAGAGCTGTAGCACCTGACATTGGATGGGGCAGCCCCCCTCGCAATATAAAAAAATATATTATATATATTGGGTAAAAATTGGGTAAAAATTAGTGCAAAACTTGCAAATATGTTTAAACACAAAATGTGCAACCCATTGCCTTTAAATAGTATGGTGTCCATAGTCAAAGTTCAATTACCATATATACTCACATTGAAGTTCTCCCACGAATAAGTCAGGGCTTGTTTTTACTGTATAATTTCTGGTATTTTATAATGTCGGTTGTATAAATCGAATGCAGAAAACCCATGCTAAGAGATTATGATATGCTAGCGCCCACCTGAAAGAGTAACCACGGAGCACACTGCCTTTTTTTTCTTTTCCTACATGACCACACGGTAATACCTGAACTATCCTGAAGCGATGTTTGCACTGTTTTGTGTTTCTCATATCTCACACCCTCATACACCTTTTTCGTAAGAGCATCGCTTATCTACGATGGAGCGTTTGATCAATAGAAAATATGAAGCTGGTTTTAAATGAAAAGTCGTTGAAGTGGTGAAAAACATTGGTAACTGCACTGCTGCAACAAAATTTGATGTGTCTGAGAAACTGATGTGAGATTGGAAGAAGCAAGTGAAAAAAAAAAATTAAGTGTCGCATTTTTGAATGGGCGTATAAGTCGGGGTCTGATTTTATGATTGATTTTTCGGGTTTCAAGACCCGACTTATACGCGAGTATATACAGTACAGTATATTAATGTGCAACATGAAGTTGTGTTCTAAAGTGAAGCACATTTTATGAATTTTAAAAAATAACTAGCCTACTTCTGTATTTTATAATGGACATTAAGGGTACCAGGCTCCCATTGTACAAAAAAGCCATAGAACTTCCCAAATACGTCCATTTTTCTAACCAAAAATGTCACTGAGTATTAATCCGCATCTTGAGATTTTAAAAGGAGACCAGGTATGTGTTTCACTTCACTGCTTCTCTTCCTCTCTGGCACCTTTTCAGCCCCAAGGGTGTGAAGTCATCACCAAATGTCATTATTGGCATTGAATGATGATGCCCAGATGAGAATTACTGTCTCTGTTCTGCAGACAACTAGACAATAATAACTAAAAAAAGTCACAGTTTATGATCGCATAAAATTCTTTCACTATATGGAAGCTTATTTCTCTATTTTGAAAAGCTGTTGCCTAATGTCACTGGTAATAATGTCTGTGTGTACTTCGGTCAGAGAGAATATTGAGCATGTAGGTGCTGCAATCAAGTGAGAAGAACTGAACGGACATTATAGACATCCATCCATCTGTCTTTCTAACCCTGCAGCTGCAAACAGACAAGCGAGAGAGAAATGTATCCTTACCTTGAGAAAAACTCTCACAAAACCTTTTAATAAAAAGTATTTTTTGCAGTTTACTTTATCATAACCATACCTCAAAAACATGGAAGGCACATTTTCTTAAATCAAAACCTTTGCTTCTTGAAATTGGAAATATTTGGTAAGTTTTAACGTTTTTTTTTTTGGAATAGGAACCCAATATGCATATGCTCAATTATAAAACGCCAGTAACAATGCAGAGAATTCACTCGAGCTCCATATGCGCAAAGCATACTGTACAATTATACAACTCAAAATTATATATCGAACACATCTGTCTCGTCTATAACTCTCCAAAATGTTTCCAGGGCATGATCCAACCTGCGAACGCTGCAACCAAGTCCCAGCCTCACTGGGTCACATGTTCTGGGCCTGAACCAAATGAACATTATTCTGGACCAAAATTTTTAATTACCTTTCAGACAGCCTTGGTCTCACAATCCCTCCTAACCCATTAACAGCTGTGTTTGGGGTTCTTCCAGATGGGTTTAAAGTGGAGAAAGACAAACAAATTGTGATTGCATTCACTACACTTTTGGCACGCAGACTTATTCTGCTAAACTGGAAGAACCCAAACTCTCCTCTTTTAAGTCAGTGGGAAACCGATGTGTTATATTATTTGAAATTGGAAAAAATCAAATACTCAGTTAGAGGATCCGTACAGACTTTTTCTAAAACATGGCAGGATCTAATCAGTAATATTTTAAAATAAGTTCTTAAAGCACAGAGGAAGCAATTATTTCTGTATTTCTCTGTCTTCTGCATCCATCTCTATTGGCTTATCAAATTTATTAATTTAGGCATGTTTACAAGCCTTAAATTTCACGCCGTTTGCCTTGCTCTCTCTCTCAGAGGTGGGGATCAATTTGTAAAAAAAACTTTTTGTAAAAAATTGATTGATTTGTATGGATTGCAATAAAATTAATAAAACTTCAAAATAAAATAAAATAAAATAAAACGCCAGTCTGGGCTAGTTATTTTTTATAAAGTTTGCTTCACTTTTTATATGGCAAATAAAAATACTATGATTGCGAAGAAATAACTTCGACTTGAGGAACACCTTTTTCTTTAACAAACCAAGTAACACATGCTCTCACTTCATCAGTTTTACAGGAATGCATCCATAGTGACACAGCATTGAAAAAAACAAAACACCAAATATCAAGTTCAAGTTCAAGCACTTTATTGTCATTGTGTAACACAACGAAATTTCTTTTTGTGACAGCCCCAAGGTGCATTTAAAGAATAGTCAAATAATTCCAAATATGTCGTACACAGTGTTAAGTGATCAAGTAACCAGAGCAAATTATTATTGCTCAAAGTACAGCAGCACAAATTGTTATTGTACCTGTTAATGAATAGTACATTACATATTCTATATTGTATTACATTAGTATATTGCACATTACCAATATAGCTTATTGCACATGTTCAATTAAAAATGATCTCAGACTGAGGAGATTTAGAGTTCAGAAAGTTTATGGCAGATGGGAAAAAGCTATTTTTTAGTCTGTTTGTGCATACATGGATTGACCTAAAGCATCTCCCTGATGGGAGGAGCTCAAAGAATTTCCAAGATGAGTTTTGTCCTTGAGAATGTTTTTAGCCCTTCTCACACAGCGAGTCTTATACAAGATCTGAAATGTAGAAAAAAAAATTAAACATTTCAAACTTGGCCATAAAGAAGGGCAATCATCACCTTGTCTCACAATCATAAATATTCATTTTTTATTTGAACAGCCATCATGTTGAACTCTCTATTGATGCTCATTCAGTTTGAACATTCTAATGAACCATGAACACCTAATTCTGCTTTGCTGTGTCAGAAATTTCCATTCATGCTTCCATTTATTATCTACACCTGCTTTGTCCCTTTCAGTGTCACGGGGGCTGGGGCTTGTCACAGTTTTAGACTTTTTGCTCACCCTTCAGAGGTCATACTCATTGAAGAAACCCACAATTACTCACATTGGTCCACATTAATGTTGCAAATTAATCTGATATACATGTCCTTAGGATGTAAAGAGAAAATTTGAGTACCTGGAGAAAAATCACAAGACACAAGGAAATTGGGCAAACTCTGCAAACAAAATAACGAGAAAGAAGGTTCAAACAAGGACCTCTGTCACTACGCTGCCCCACATTCTGAGCCTGGCTTCCACAATTGCAATGATACAAATTATATTTTGTTGCGTCTTTGCTTAATTTTCTGTTTTGTTGGCTAATTATTTGCTGTATTTTATAAACTCAGTTCTGTGCTTAAAAAAGCTTAGATGCTCAATTAATTTTGAGCTGAACATCTATATATTGTCTTTCACATTTTATTATGATTAATATGATTACTGTATGAATACATACCATTTAATATAATAAAGTGTCTTGCAATTTTGTTTGCATCAAGAGGTTGCTTGTTATGATGAAAAATGAAAATTATAAAAGACTGACTCGCTTTATAATTCTGTTATTTGCTTTTTAAGGGGTTGTCCCTCACTAGGAAATGCACTATATGACATTAAGAATGATTCATAGAGACATTCTTTCTAATCTATGTGTCAAGAGTGAGAAATACTCAACACTATGTGCATTATTTGTTAAAAATACAAAGACGTGCATTGTTTTCTTGTTAAACAGAAATGGATTTGTTCTCCACGTCTTCCATATTTATACATTATTACTGTATATGACTCAGTTTTCCCACTTGTTTCTTTAAATAATTAAGCAGCTAGTTAACAAAAGCTTTCAATTTGACAAAGACATTAAAACCATAATATTTGTAATGTTGTGATGGTGTTATGGTATATACGATGAAGTTGTATATTGTGTTGTTTAATTGTGTTTACCTTCTTTTGTGTATGGATGTAACACCGAGAGGAGTTCCTTGCAACTGCATTTCATGGAAATAAAGTTTAAGTTCATACAGTATGTGTTCAGAAATGTTAATTAAAATTGCCTTCATGGTCCCAAAAGTAAAGAATCTCAAATACTAGTGAGAGTTTTTTGTGATTGCAGAAACGTCTCTATTGAAAAGTCACAGGTAAAATGTTTTATCATTTCATTTTTAGATCAAAATCGGAATAATCCATACTGGATGAAGTGTTGGGGTCTCCAGGGTGATTCCCTTTAATTGCAATAATACAAATAAAACAAAAAATGTAACAGAAATTAACACAATTGTTCCCTGATTGTTAACGATCATGGACAAGTTGTTCCTATGGGCAGTCATGCTCTCACATTCATGTCTACATTCTTCTGATTGGTCTTTTTCTTTTATGCCTGACGACCTGTCATAATCAGGTTTGAAAGGGCTGCTTCTTCAATCTATGACTAGAAGTGGTAGAGAGGTTAGCACTTTCTATTTGTCTTTCAGTTTATGCCATGAGCTGAGCCTTCTACATGATCCCGTAACGCGCTTGTGTGGGCAGCATTCATTATTACAATAATACATAATAAATATTGATTAGAAAGTTGGCAATGTAATGGTGCTATAAAGGTAAATTTCTTGTATTTGTTTTTTGAAATTTATAAAATAAAGCCACTATGCCACTGTAGTAGACATTGTGCTAGAAATGTTTGACTGTAAAACTTAAGGTTGTGAGTTCAATCACACCATAGCTGCTTTGCCTCAGCTCCAATGATACAAATGTACTGAAAACAATTTGGCTACTGTGATTTGTTAAGATGCTTTGAGTAAATTCATACTTTCATTCATTTTCCATCCTCACTTAGCACCTTTCTGCACGATGATGCAGTGATTAGTAGTGACACCTCACAGATCTATAATCCTGGGTTGGAATCCCATATCCGCTTGTTGTCTTTGTGGATTTTCCTCTGCATATTCAGGTCTTTCTCCCACATCCCCAAAAATCTACCAGTTAGGTGATTTATTGATTCGAAACAGGCCCTTTTCAGGACTGCTTTCCTCCCTTCTGCCCAGTGCTGCTGAAAGAGGCCCCTGGTCCTTATGACCATTGATTGGTTTAAATGGATTTGAAAGTGTTATCCTGTTACTTAATGCTAAATATGATATGCTTTTAATGGTATGTTATTTGATGTTATTTAATTTTATGCTATGTTATTTAATTTTCTGGATTTTTCTGTTGGCTAAATCAATTCATGACCATAAATATACAGTGGCAAGCAAAAAAGTATTCAATCCCCTTGAATGTCATCATACTTTTCTGCATGACAAAAGATTTAAACAAATTCACATTTACTAGATGCTAGGAACTCACTTCAGAGTGGGAAAGCAGAAGGCCCTGATGGTTACCCTGTTGAATTTTATAAAAAATTCTCAAATAAGGTAGCTCCCCTTTTAATAGCAACATTTACAGAAGGTAGAGACAATAAAATTCTACCTCAAACTTTTTGCCAAGTATTAATTACCCTGTTTCCGAAGCAAAAATATGGACTTATTACAATGTGCATCATACAGACCAATCTCATTTCTGTATAACGATGTTAAGATACTCTCCAAAGTCCTTGCAAGTAGGATTGAGAAAGTTCTTCCTTCAATAATATCACAAAACCAAACTGGATTTATTAAAGGCAGGCACTTAGCTTCCAGTCTTCGTTGCCTGTTTAATGTAATATATTCACCCACAAAGTCAAACACCCCAGAGATATTATTATCGTTGAACACGGAAAAAGCATTTGATATGGTTGAATGGAACTACCTTATTATCAAACTGGAAAAACCTGGTTTGGCCTGAAAATATATACTTGGATTAAACTGCTATACACCAGTCGAGAAGCTTCAGTTTGTATTAAAACAATTATTTCAGAATAATTCAAACTAGAACATGGTACTAGAAAAGGATGCCCCTTGTCACCACTGCTTTTTGCAATCGCCATAGAGCCACTGGCAATTCACTGTTAAAATGCTTATGAGATAAAGGGGATTATCAGAGAAGGACTTGAACAGAAAATTTCACTATATGCAGATAATATGGTACTATATATATCAGATCCACAAAATACTGTGCCTGCAATCCTAACAGCCCTAACATATTTTCAAAAGATTTCCGGTCGCAGAATTAATTTGAATAAAAGTGTTCTCTTTCCAGTGAACTTTCCAGCACACAGTATTAGATTGAACACCTTTCCTTTTATCATTGCAGATCAGTTAAATACCTAGGGGTAAACATCACAAGTAAACATAAAGCTCTTTATCAACAAAATCGATAAGCTTCTTTTTCTATTTCAAAGCATTCCCATATAATGTACCTTAACAAATCATTATTTAAGAAGTTAGATTCAATCATAACCTCATTTATTTGGAATTCAAAACATTCACGCATCCAAAGTAAACATAAAGCTCTTTATCAACAAAATGTTGCTGTCTGCTTGGAAAAACATAAGCAAGACTTGCATAAATGGTCCACCCTTTGTCTCACTTTAGCTGGAAGAATTAACATTGTCAAGAAAAATATCCTTCCTAAGCTTCTTTTTCTATTTCAAAGCATTCCAATATACATCAACAAATCACTTTAAGAAGTTAGATTCAATCATAACTTCATTTATTTGGAATTGAAAACATCCAGTCATCCAAAGGGCGACCCTACAAAGACCTAAGGCAGAAGGTGTTGTGGCTCTACCTAACTTTCAGTTTTATTATTGGGCGGCAAATATACAAGCTATAAAAATCTGTACAGTGACACAAATAGATGAACACACACAGGCTTGGTCCACAATAGGAATAAAATCCTGCAGCACTTCTTTATATTCCTTGCTAAATATGAGTTATCATCAATATACAGTACTAATAACCCAATTGTGCTTGATTCACTCAGAATATGGAACCAATGTAGGAAGTACTTCAAGAAAGAGAAGCTTTTATCTGTAGCACCTCTGCACGATAACCACTTTTTTCCACTCTCTCAAACGCACACAGTTTTTAATGTTTGGAAAAAATACGGGATTAAAATTACTTAGAGATTTGTACATAGATAACATCTATGCATCCTGTGAACAATTACACTCCAATTTTAACTTTCCATCAACACAATTCAACTACTTCCAAATTAGAAACTTTGATAAACAAAATCTGCCCAATTTTCTCTCACCTCCCACCTACTTCTAAAAAATATTGATCAGTCTTGAGGATTCAGATAGCATTTCTGTAATAAATAAAATCATTTTAAAGTCCCTTCCTTTCAAAGATCTTAGAGCACAGTGGAAAAATGATCTCTTACTCAACATTTCAGAAAAGGAGTGGAAGGCAGCCATGGACAGAATTCATTTGAGCTCCATATGAGCAAAGCAAACAATTGTTCAACTTAAAATCTTTTATCGAGTACATCTGTCTCATTTAAAATTGTCCAAAATGTTTCCAGGGCAAGATCCAACCTGTGAACGTTGCAATTGAGTTCCAGCCTCACTGGGCCACATGTTTTAGGTGTTTTGGGGATTTTTTCTCCTTCAGTTAAAATATCTACAGAAAATGGTCTGTTTTGACTTTGAAAATTTATTGTTACAGCACAAGAGTTTGCATTAATAATGCTGAATGGATAAATATGTGTACAAATCTTCTGTTCACACTAAAATTTATGATTACTTTCAAGGGGATTGAATACTTTTGCACACCACTGTAAGTTCAACTAGAAACACGTGGACCTCTGGTCCTCCTAAGAACAAGGTTCCAGTCCCAGTAGCTTACGAGTACAGTAGGTTGCAGTCACTGGATTCTGAGCCTGTCGTACTTCTTACTCTCATCACATAATTGGCTTCTGCAATTTGCTTCACATTCAGAAGATATCGCTGCTTTCCTTTTCCTCTTTTCCGTGTCACTTTCTCGATCAGTTTGCCTATGCAGTTTGCTGTAACAAAGTCGCAAACCCCAACAACCTAATCTATGGAGGTTACACATTATTTGCTTCACTAGTGTGCTATCATGTGTGGCCTTGACCCGGACACAGACAGGTGGACATGTTGTTCTTCAACCACCACACGTTTTATTTACAATATGTACAATACTTAGATGGTCACTCAGACCCAGTTCCGTGCACAAAACACCCCCAAACACACAGTCCTGGCCTCACAAACGCCTTTCTTCAGGCCGCCTCCTCACCTCTCTCATGCCTTGTCCTTCTTCCACCCGACTCCAGCCTCGAATGAAGGGAGATGGCCCCTTTTATTCTCTCCCGGATGAGCTCCAGGTGGCTCCCGGCATTCCCTCGTTGGCCACGCCCCAGCATGGCGGAAGTGCCGGCTGTTCTCCCGGCAGCTCTCCGGGTGTCCTTCCTAATCTTCCCCCCAGCACTTCCTGGTGTGGCGGAAGTGCTGAGGGAACAGGTCCCCAAGGCATTGGGGCGCCTCCTGGCAGTGACCACGGGCCCCTACAGGGTGGGGCTTCCATGCCCTTAACCCGTGGCCCCCAACGCCACCCGGCGGCCCTCACGTGATCCAGGGTGGGCGCAGACCCACATCCGGTCCCTCACGGCGTCCCGACCGGGTCGTTGCCCCTGGCATCCCTGACACATGTCATTCGTTTTCAATTAAGGCTATGATCAAGGTTCTAGCCCTGATGGTTTGCAAGTAACTGCATGAGAGACAGGCACAATCTCTTTAGCATTTTATATACTTTAAGTAGTTTGAGATCAGTTTGAGAATATTATTCATGGTTATGATAAATTGAATAATACAAGTAGTTCTAAATAAATGTCTTCTAGAATGCAGTGTACAGGTGATGACCCCTTTGGAAGTGCTATCAGAATGCGGCGGCGACTCTGAAGGGAAACAACAGCAGGTATGAGCTGGAACAGGTGTTTTTAATATCTTTTTTCAATATAGGATAAACAAGTTCATTATTAAAGTAATTAATTAGAATATCTTCAATTGTCAATTATAATGAAATAGCCAATGCAGAAATGGAAAGTTATACAGAGTTGTACTATCCATTTATGAACATTACAGCATTAAAATCTCTCAGGTTATTGAAGAGGAGTTATCAGAGCCCAAGAAGATTACTAACTACTGGCAAGACATGTGTGGAAGGTTGAAGAATGTTCTGCATCAGAAGGACAAACACATAGAGCGGTACTTTAATATTTCTAAATATATGCAAGCCTGTGATACACATGATATGCATGCATTGCATGAGTCACAGTCTCCCAAATACAATGTAAGTAGCGATTCGGTATATTAAAGTTAAAGTTGTATATTTGGCAGTCTGCAGGTTCACACAGCTAGACTGCCTTCTTTGTGGAATTTACTTGTTCTCTTCCTTCCTCCTTGAATTTCTTCCCATAGCTCAAAGACACACTCTTAGCTGTGCAGCCCCTTATAATGAATAGGCAACTCATAAATTCCAATACAGCGAAACTGAAAAAAATGTACATTTTAATTTTTTTATTTGTGCAGGCTTTATATTAAAAATGAAAGACTTGGAGCAAAACTGAGAAAGCAGGAATCGGAAATAAAACAGCTCCTGAAAGAAATTTCAAAATTTGCATCGGTAAGACCTAGTTGTTCATCCCATTAACTTTTTATATAGTGAACCTACAAATAAATAAAAAAAATGTAGACTGGTAAAAACCTGTCAATGTTGATTACAGCAATCTCAAAAAATAAAATAAGAAATGATTGTGGAGGTTTTGGGTCCAAATTAATGAATGCTCAGTGTTATATGAATTTTGGTTTGGAGTTATTCAGTTGATTTATTCAAGTCCTACAAATTACCCTTTTCTGGTGATTTTCAGTTTTGCACAAATAATCTGCAAATAAGTTATGTGGAAGCTATAAAGAACATTTAGTAGTAATGGATATAGTGAAATTTATGAAAACAAAAAAATCCTAGTACAACATAGTCGTACACCTGCGATATAATTCAAAACTGTATGCTTAATTTTTAAGGTGACTGGATTTTCAGTGTATATTATAATAGGATTTTTCTGTCTACTTTTACTTCTACTTCAGTACATTTTAAAATACAAATAATTACTTTAATTCTGGTAAATTTTGCTAGACTTACAGTATTTGCTACTTCAATACTAGGACTGGGCAAGTTGACGTGTTATTATCGCGTTAACGCATTAATTAACGCCATTATTTTATCACGTGTTAACGCAGTTTTTGTTATTATTATTGTTAGTATTATTATGAAAGCCTCAGTCTCGCTAGCAATTGATAGAGATCAGTGATCTTGTTACAGCGCTTTTCAGTACGTTTTGGCTAGAAGGAAAGTTAGCTTTGTTAATTTGTCCTCAGTTCCCCTGCGTATGCATGAGTAGCGAAGAGCTTCTAAAATGGCATGTAGAGCGATACCAAAGTGAATGCTCAAAGCAAAATAATCCGTGGATGACTTTTTTCGTATTATCGCTGAATCAGACTCGGATTTGTCGGACTCAGATTTTGGTGCAAGTGATCTGGAGATCTAGATTTTGGTGCTGAAGACTTTCATGTAGCTGACGCACCTATGGCAACGTTTGCCTGGGAGGACAGACCATATTGGATCTCACTGCAATTG
>JANRMT010062825.1:6324392-6350183 GCA_026402145.1 Polypterus bichir lapradei | reverse complement strand
ATGAAGCTTTGTAAAAAGTACTCACTTTTTTTGCTGTTTAGCTAACAAGTCCTCTTCAGACCTCACCTTCTCCTCTTCAGATATCTTTCCGTATTTTACAATGTGCTTGTTCTCGATGTGATGGCTCAAGTTGTAGTCTTTAAATGCAGCAAGGTGCTCTTTGATTATGAAACAGATTGCTTTACCACTAACCTCCATGAAAAAATACTTAGGAGTCCAGGATGTGTGGAATGATCTGTTTCCTGCATCAACTTTTCATTTTTTACCACTCATATCTTCCTTTATTCAATGTAACATGAACAATCATCACTTTCTCTAATGCAATCTCCTGCAGTTTCCCATACTGATCAATTCTGAGTTGTGTCTGCACAGTCACATCTATCTGTGATGCTGACTGACACAGTCAGGTAAGTATTGCCATCCGCACCCTCTACGGGTCAGACAGAACTAGACCATGGGCCGTATTCGGCCCGCAGGCCATACAATGCCCAGGTCTGCTGTATTGGCCTAAATTTTGTGGGCAACTACCCATTTCACCTATATGAGGCTTTTGGTCATCCCATTCCTAAGCCATGGTCATTAATATGGAGTTGCCCCCAATTTGTAGCTTTAACAACTGTTCTGTTAGGGCTTTTCACAACATTTTGCAGTTTGTCTGTAAGAATTTGTGGCCGTTCGGCCAAAAGAGCACCTGTGAGGTCTGATACTGATGTTGAATGAGAAGATCTGGCTCACAATCAGTGTTCCAATTCATCCTAATGGTGTTTAGTAAGGTTGAGGTCAGGGCTCTGTGCAGGCCACTTGAGTTTCTCCTTGTATTTTTGGACTTGACTTTGTACACAGGGGTACAGTACTGCAGGAGCAAGCCTTCTCCAAACTGTTGCTACAAAGATGGGAGTGTACAATTGTCAAAAATGTATTTTCCTGCTGTAGTATTAACAGTACCCTTTACTGGAACCATGGAGCCTATCCCAAATCTGGAAAATAGCCCTCGACCATTATCTCTCCTCCACGACACTTTGCAGTGGGAACTATTCAGTTTGGAAGGTAGCATTCTCCCAGCATCCACCAAACTTTCAGACTACCAAAAAGCAAAGTATGATCACTCCAGAGATCACACTTCCACTGCTCCAGAGTACAATGGTGACTTGCTTTAACCTATTTCAGCCATACTCCACTTCAGCTGACTTTTGGCATTGCACATAGTGATCTTAGGCTTATTTGCAGCTGCTTGGCCATGGAAAACCATTTCATGAATGTCCTGATGCAAAGTTCTTGTGCTGATGTTACTTTCAGATAACTCTTGTTGTGAGTGATATGACAGAGGATAGGTGATTTTTACATACTTTGCATTTCAACACTTGGTGGTCTAACTCTGTGAGTTTGCATGGTCTGCCCCTTCGTGGCTGAGCTGTTGTTTCTCCTAGAAGCTTCCATTTCACAAAAGTAGCACTTATAGTTGACTAAACAAATCTTGCAGAGTGGAAATTTCATGTACTATTTTGTTGTGAAGGTTGCATCTCAATGAGCTCATCATTGTGACCCAAATCTACTGCCAATGTTTGTCACTGGATATGTATTTCATGGCCATATGCTTGATTAAATGCATCTATTAACAAACAATGTGGTTAAAACATCTGAACTCAGTCATTTACAATACAATACAATACAGTTTATTTTTGTATAGCCCAAAATCACACAGGAAGTGCCACAATGGGCTTTAACAGGCCCTGCCTCTTGACAACCCCCCAGCCTTGACTCTCTAAGAAGACAAGGAAAAACTCCCAAAAAAACCTTGTAGGGAAAAATGGAAGAAACCTCGGGAAAGGCAGTTCAAAGAGAGACCCCTTTCCAGGTAGGTTGGGCATGCAGTGGGTGTCAAAAGAAGGGGTTCAATACAATACAATACACAGAACAGAACAAATTTGAGGGGTGTCCACATTGTTTTGGCCATATATTGTACCTTTCTTGAGTGAGTGTTAAAGGGATTGTTTTTAAAGAGATCATTCATTTCAGGTTTTATTTTGTGCTATTTTTGACTGATATACGGGTGGATGTCTTAATAATAATAACAATACATTTATATGGTGCTGTATTACATATTCATCAGTGTGTCCCATGGTGAAGAGATATCTGTTTAGACTAAACAGGTTCAGAAAATAACACAACATAACAATAAATTACTGAATTTAAAATCTTTAGATATAAATTATATTAACTTTTGAGGTTTCTCTTCTGTTATTCCAAACCATAATATCTATGGATTCTTGATGAAAGAAGCATGTGGCGTGCATAGTAGAAATATGATCTTAAACACCAAAGGCTGTAAGTGTTTATGAGAATGATAGTCAACTGTAGATGGAGTTTATATTTTTCACAAAAATTGCATTATCAAGACCGATTGTTCTTTTCTGAATATTCCAGATTGTAGAGCAGAAGTTATTTGAGCAGAGGCAGCATCTTGACCAAATAGAAAAAAAGCACAGCTGCAAGTGTGCTGAAATAAAAAATATATTGGATCAGAAACACAGGTAGGTTACTTATCATCAGTTTTCCTGCTCATTGATATTCTATAGACTATGAATATAGTTGATTACTATGTTGATTTAAAATACTGTATATATCAGCAGCTTTAGCCAGACTTGAAGCTCGACCATACAATAATTTACTGAAATTAATGGCAAAATATTAAATGCAGGAGTAGCAGACTGTCAGATGGGGACTCTTAAATTATGGGAAAAACAGATGAAACCAGAATGAAACAAGAGGTTGTACTGCAGCCAGCCACTCTTCCATACAGCACTTAGTAGAATCAATAAACTTGATTCTGTTTAGTGAGTGAGTCAGTAAGACAAGAACATGACCTCCTCATCTCTCCATTAAAGAACAGTATGAGTGTAATGGCCCCAGTCAGCACCGAAATCGAACCAACAGAAAATCCCATTGAATTTCCCAAAACATTTTTTATTTCAGGGTCACAACAAGAGCTTCAGACTCCATTCATAGAAAGTATCCGACAGAGACATACATTTCAAAATTATCCAAATTTATCTTTTCTCAGTAAATTAATATGTAAGTATATTCACTAACAAAAAAACCTGCAGTCATTTTGCTTATTCTCATGACTCCTTGCACCTTATTCAAAATTCTGCATAAAAGGATTTTATTCAGTCATTGTGTTAAGTCTTGTGAAATTTAAAAGCATTATAACTGTCTGTTGTACTGCAATGAACAAGAGGTGTTTCTTCCATACACCCGATAAAGTTATACAGAAGAAACTTTGTATCTTAAACTTTATTTTTAGATAGATAGATAGATACTTTATAATTTCCCAAGGGAAAAGTCACAAATTGAATTGGAAGTTTAGCAGTCTACCTGTATGAAAGTTGCAACAGTATGGAAAATGCTAATAAAAACAAAAACGATTGATTTGTAAATTGTATTCACCCTTTACTGTATTGAAAATCCTACACCTACACATTATTTAATGTTTTACCTTGGAAATTTAATTGTTATTTTCAAAATATGCACTCATGTTAAATCTGATAACTGCAACATACTACAAAAAAGTTGGATGAGTCAAGTGCTTACCACTGTGTAACTTCACCACTTCGTTTAATAACACTCATTGAGTGTTTGGACACTGAAGACACAAGTTGGTTTTTATTTAGCAAGTGAAGTTTTCCCACCCCATCCGTTATGTAGGTGTTCATCTAAGCAATTGTATGGGCCCTTTGTTGCCATGTTTTGCTCTTAATAATGCGCCACACATTCTCAGTCAGAGACCGGTCAGGACTATAGGCAGGCCAATCGAGTAACCCACACACTCTCTGCTTACGCAGCCATGCACTTGTAATCTGGACAGAATGTGGTTTGCCATTGTCCTGCTGGAAAATGCAGGTATGTCCCTGGAAAAGACTGAGTCTGGATGGAAAGATTGATATATTGCGCCAAAATTTATACATAACTTTCTGCATTAAAGGTGCCCTCACAGATTAGCAAGTTACCCAATGCCTGGACGCCAACACACCCCCATACCAACACGGCATACACAGCACAACTGGCTTTTTGACTTGATGCTGGTAACTGCTTAAATGGTCCTTTACCTCTTTACCCTGAAAAGCACAACTGCTGAAATACTATTTGAAATATTGACTCGTTGGGCCATAAAATGTGATTCCGCTGTGCTACTTTAATTTTTTTAGAAAATGTTGCAAGCATCAATTTCTGGATAAATGTACATAATCAAAAATACTGCAGTTATTAGGTTTAACATGAAATACCTTGTCTAAAAATCAAATTCAATTTACAAATCACTCCTTTTTTGTTTTTATTAGCATTTTCCATAGTGTCCCAACCCTTTAATAACCGGGGTTGTATAAACTGTATATAAATGAGACCCCCAAAAATCTGTTTTATTCATCATGTAGTATCATAGATATGGTGTAGAGCGGGGTCTTAATCTAAAATACTGTCAGTTTGGTAAAGAATGATACAGTACATTTAAAATTCTATTTAACATTTCAGCATAGACCAAAACTATAAAACAAGCTGTATATCCTACTTGCAAGAGGAATATAAAGTACACATGTGGAATATTAAATAAGTATGTTTTGTTTGCAATGTTTGCATAAAGCTAATTTGTAATAACAAAGGACTTTTTAAGTCAACAATCATAACAAAACAAGTCCAAAATTTAGTTTCATCATCCTCAAATTTGGATTTAGAGTTGGAAATGTTTTTGTGATTTCCTTTCTTCTTGTTTACAGACATCATATTAAATTAATTCATGAGAAGGACAAGGACATAAAACAACTTCATAAAAAAATACTGAGGCTCTCTTTGGTAAGACCCTCTTTTTCCTTTTGCAAATAAATTAAATATTACCCCTGAAAATTTTAGAATCTTTCAGAACTTTTATTGCATGTCATGCTTCAGTGGTCAGATTGTTAGATTATTTATTGTTTCTGCAGTACTGTCAACATTTAAAAGTAAAAGGCTCATTCTGTGTGTTTGTTCCTAAAAGGTAACTAAAGAGTTACAATGTAAACTTCAGATGGCAAAGAAGTTGGCAAAATTCCATCACAAAAAGTTTAGAGAGGTACTCAAAAAGAACAAACAACTGATGAAAGAAGTAAGTAACCAGCCCCACACAGAATCTATATTGTTAGAAAATAATGTATACAGGCATACAGTGTATTTCAGCTATGACTCCATTATAATACACAAAGCTGTATATACCAGGCTGCCAGCCAATTGCAAGGTGAGCACATATATACAGACTAGGGCCAACTTAACAACAGCAGGAGCAGTTTACCTAACCTGGATGTATTTGGACTGTGGAAGGAAACCACATAGACCTGGGGAGAACATGCAAGCTTTACAGAGGGTTTTACAAAGGGTCATGGGGTCCAGTGGCTGTGGAGCACCTTTTGGTGAAGAAAGATTCACTAATGTTGACTTTGCTGATAATACTGGAGTCAGTGAAGGCTCGGATCAGGGCTTTTGAGAGACTGAGTGAGGAGTCTGAGTGTCTGGGCTTGCGAGTGTCCTGGATAAAAACCGAGATCCAGGCTTTTAGTGACCTCTTGGGCATGGCCATCAGCAGTGTGTCTGTCTGCGGAGAGAGTGCCGACCAAGGTGAGAGGTTGACTTACTTCGTAGCAACATTCAGTGCACTGGTGACACTTCCTATGAAGTCAGTAGATGGATTGGCAAAGCATGGAGGGTCATGAGGTCACTGGAAAAGGGTGTGTGGCACTCCTGATATCTTTGCAAAAGAATGAAGGTCCAAGTCTTTAGAGTTCTACTGCTCCCCATTTTGCTTTATGGTTCTGAGACATGGACGCTATCCTGTGACCTGACACGAAGACTGGACTCTTTTGGTACTGTGTCTCTTTGGAGAATCCTTAGGTACTGCTGGTTTGACTTTGTGTTGAATGAGCAGTTGCTTGTGGAGTCCCGAATGAGGCACATTACCTGCATTATCAGGCAGTGTCAGTTATGGCACTATAGCCATGTAGCACGATTACCCAAGAGTGATCTGGCTTGCAGGATTCCCATTGTTAAGTACCCGAGTGACTGGACCAGGCCAAGGGTATTCCCACGTATTACCTGGCAGTGGCAGATGGATGGTCATTTTCAGAGTCTGGGACTTTACTGTGTCTGCCTGGGGAGTTGCCAACCACAATCCTGAGGTGTTTCGTTGTGCAGCAACACACTGTACAAGTTCATGCTCCCCAAACTGACCTGACCTTTCTGTAATACAATATAAAATATATTAATAGTAGGAGAAGCTTTAAAATACTGGAATAGCCATAAAGTAGTTACCCAACTAACATTTGTTAACTAGTTTTGGCATTCATAAATATTTACAGTTAATGCCAGACCTGTATTTAATCTGATAGACATGTGGATTTCTCCAGTGTAGCAACAAATGGAGGGAATGTTATAATCTTGAGGGGATTTCAGCATAGGGTTTATAAAGGGTGATATCACCATGGACTACGTGATCTACTGTATCTTAAAATGGGCATATTCCAAATTTTTGTCTTTGACATTTTTTCTCCAGTAACTGAAAAATACTGTTTAAAATCACCATTTAAAATAAATGTTGACACATTATTAGTACTGCCGAATTAGTGAATTCAAGATACTGTATTTTAATTTAAACAAACTTTCTGAAACTGTTTTCATAAGAACATGCTTTTAACATCTGTTTTGTCAGAGAATCCCTTTGTTAGGTTTGTAACATTTGCTGTTGTAATATTTATATTTGCATCATTATCTAGTAAAAAATGTAAAAAGTAATATTTAATGGACTATTCTAATTGATCCAATTTTTAAATGTCAGAAAACCCTGGTGCTTTCATTTTCCAAATCTCCCCCTCCTTTTTTTTTTTGCATTTCCTTGACTGTTAATTTCCTGTCTGAAATCAAGCATATTAGTTTTGCATTAATCAGTTGTTTCAGAACTGATATAAAACAGCCTTTGTGGTGCTGTTTTTAAGGTAACGTTTATGACTGCTCAGACTTTGTTATTGCAGCCTGTGTATTAATCCAGAATTAGAATTTTTTTTTTCGATCAAATTTTACAAAAAATAGGATTGAGAACAAGTCGAACCCCACCCCTGAGAGAGGGAGCATGGCCATCGGGGTAAAGCTTAAGACTTGTAAGCATACCTAAATTGATGCGTTTGACAGGCCAATAGAGATGAATGGAGAAGAAAAAGAAATGTGGAAATAATTGCTTCCTCAGTGCTTTGAGAGCTTATTCTAAAATATCATTGATTAGATCCTGCCATGATTTGAAAAAAATCTGTACAGATCCTCTAACTGAGTACTTGATTTTTTCCAATTTCAGATAGTATAAAACATCAGTTTCCCACTAACTTAAAAGAGGAGAGTTAGGATTCTTCCAGTTTAGCAAAATAAGTCTGCGTGCCAAAAGTGGAGTGAATGCAATCACAATTTGTTTGTCCTTCTCCACTTTACACCCTTCTGGAAGAACACCAAACACAGCTGTTAATGGGTTAGGAGGGATTGTGACACCAAGGCTTGCAGAATTAGAATATTAATGTAGAACTCAATGGACTCAGTCAGCTATTAGAATCTACAGCGTATTCAATCCCCTTTACTTTTTTCACATTTTGGCACGCTGCAAACTTATGCTAAAATAATTTAAACTGATTTATTTCCTCAAACATCAAACAACAGTCATTACCCCAATATGAAAAAGCTAAAACAGTACTTTAGAAGTTTTAGCAAATTATTTCAAAATGAAAAACCTGAATTATCATATTGACACAAGTATTCAGATCTTCTGCTTTGTACTTCATTGAAGCCCCTTTTGGCAGCTATTACAGCATGTGTCTTCTTGGGTCTGACATGATTAAGTTTCACATACCTGGGTTTGTGGATTTTTTGCCGTTCTTCTCTGCAGATCCTCTCAAGCCCTGTCGGGTTGGATGGAGACCGGTATTGGACAACAATTTTCAGGTCCCACCAAAGATGTTTGATTGGATTCAAGTCTGGGTTCCAGCTGGGCAACTTAAGAACATTCCCAGAGTTGTCCCTACTCCTGTGCGGTCTTTCCTTTGTGCCTAGGTTCATTGATTGCCCTGTTGGAAGGAAAACCTTTGGCCCAGTCTGAGGTTCAGAGCAATGTGGAACTTGTTTCCATTAAGGATATCTAAGTACTTTGCTCTGTTCAGCTTGACCTTGACTAACATCCCAGTTCCTTCCTCTGAAAAGCAATGGCATAGTGTGATGCTGCCACCACCAAGTGTCACTGCTGAAATGGTATTACACATGAGCAGTGCCTGGTTTTCTCCAAATACAACACTCTATATATTTCTTGGTTTCATCACACCAGAGAATCTTATTTGTCACAGTCTGAAAGTCCTTTAGGTGCCTTTTTTTAATTGAGCGTCCATATTTCTGTCATGTCACTCTATCATAGAGCAAAGATTGATGGAGGGTTGCAGAGATGGTTGTCCTTCTGGAAGTTTCTCCCATTTTAACAAAGGTTCTCTGGAGCTCAGCCAGAATGATTATCGTTTTTTTTTTTTTCTCTTTCCTGGGCCCTTCCCCTACGATTACTCGGTTTGGCCAGCTCTAGGATGAGTCATGATTCCAAAATTTCTTCAATTTAAGAATTATGTTGGTCACTGTCCTCATAGGAACCTTTAATACTCCCAGATCGTCCCCTATGCTCTGCAGTCAGTTCCTTCAGCCTCATGTCTTGGTTTTAGCTCTGACACACATTGTCAGTTGTGGGGCCTCATCTAGGCAGGTGTGTACCTTTTCTATTCATGTTCAGTCAATTGAATTGACTACAGGTGAACTCCAAACAAGGGATAAAAACATATCAGCAATGATCAAAAGAATGGGATACACCTGAGCCAAATTTCAAGTGTCAAGGGTCTGAATACTTGTGTCAGTGTGAATTTTCAGTTTAAATTTTTAATACATTTGCAAAAATGTCTAAAATCCTGTTTTTGCTTAGTCATTCTGATATTTGGAGTGCTGTTTGGTGATGGGAAAATGAATGTAAATGGTTTTAGCACAAAGGCTGCAACATGACAAAATACAAAAAAAAGTGAAGGGGTGTGAATACTTTCTGAATATAATGTACATTTTAAAAGAAGTAAAGTGGTAAATATAAGCAAACACATTAAACTAAACTCAAAATTGTTGCCACATTTCTAAAAAAACAAATGGCTAATTATTTCCAGTTGGTCTAATAAGAAATAGCTAAACACAGTAATTACATGTTTAATTAAGTTATAAATAAAGACAGCCAATTTATACATTGGTTAATAGAAACACCAAAAGAGATGTGAGTCTCTCAAACTTTATTCTGAAATCCCTTGTATTATACTTTCAATATATCTAATCACATTATGATTAACCTAAAATTAAATATTATTGCCAGAAAGAAAAAGAAGCTATGGATGAGAAGAATAATGAAGAATCCTATTATCCTACTATTTCTGAGATGAAGGAAGACCCTGGTATGTCATGCCACTCTAACTTGACTACAGGTCTGTTTAAATCAGTCTGCTGAATTGATCATTTATGACTGGTTTTGTCTTTTAGACCTTAAGCTGGTGTGTGACAAATACAATCTTCTGGATATTTTTGGAGATGGGCGCTATAGTCAGGTTATGCGTGCTAACCGAAAGTCAGATGATGCTGCAGTAAGTGAATTCCTATTTTTTTCCAATGCTGTTAATATTTAGCATGTTCATCTTTTTTGGAACATTGAATATCATGTACTGAGAAAATGTGTCATTTTATAGAGTGCTGACCAAGCCTAGTAAAGGTGAAACTTTCTGATCCTTCTTCAATTCTGTCTTTGCTGTAGGTTGCCATTAAAATGATTGCACTGCTTCCAGACAGCATGTGGTTAGAAGTGGTAAGTACATTTCAAGACATTTAATTGAATTTTTGTAGTAGATCTTGATCTTTTACTAGGGATCTAGCCCATTATGGACCTCTAGAAGAGTGTGAAAAATGACACATTTCTATTACAACTGAGAATTTTTAGATTTTAATCATTTAAATTGAAGTCACATATATTAATATTTCAAATACTTGATGCAACTATTCTTGTTTATTATGTATGTACCTCATGAAATAAATCTTTAAATTTCTTATGAACACACTGAATCAGGGCAGCATATGCTAATTGAGACTTTTTTTGTTACTAAATTTTAATGAAGTAAAATGCAAATTCGTATTACAGCAAACCAAACATAACCATGAAAATATCAACACATGCAATTTAAGATTAAGGCCCCCATAGGCCCCTGGGTGACTTGGCTCCTTAACCGAGTGTTGCTCATACTTGTAACAATACAGCAGGCAGACACCAGGTCATTTAACACAGCAGGGGATTTTATTTTATTTCATTACAAGGTTTGACTTCATTGGCATCGCCATGGGTTTGGGGGATGGGAGTCACCATGGCATTTTGGAGTTCGCCCTTGGCCATTGCGACTTGTGGATACTCAACTGTTTCATCAAGTGGGGCGAGGGGATTGGTGAAAAGGCCCCTTGCCTTCACTGGCCCCAGAATGTCCTGATGGTATACATAAAAAAAGCACCCTCCCCATATGCCACTTCTCCTCATCCCCATAATCATAGAGGAAAAAAGGCACAGCAGCACACATCAAAAAAAAAAAAACAGAAAACAAAACTATGTGGACATTAAGTCAACACTCTCATCCAAGAAATCTTAAACAACTTGTATATAGGATGGCCACTTGGAAGTATCTGAGCCAGGCGCACCATAGATGCTAGCAGCAGACAGCCATAGGGTTGCAGACATGGGATTTTCAGAAATAAAAAAATAGCGAGTCAGGAGATTTACAACTTATAGCTAAGGCTGAATTTCTAGAAATTTTGCCCAAAAAGAACAGTCTTTGCTGGTTAGAACAAAATGAAAGACCAATGGGGAGTGAAATACAGGCATGCTGATAATTGGGATTTCTAGAAGAAAAGTGGTCTTACAATTCAGGTCCCAATCATGATCCCGAATTGACTGGATGGGCAAGGGCTTAAAGGCCTTTGTGTAAAAAAGTGTTATTAAAATGGAAACATTTCATCTTAGTGGATAGAGAATGACAGGGAGTTAAATGAGGATGAGATGACAGCGGCTGCGGTGGGCTGGGGTTTGTTTCCTGCCTTGCGCCCTGTGTTGGCTGGGATTGGCTCCAGCAGACCCCCGTGATCCTGAAGTTAGGATATAGCGGATTGGATAATGGGGGAGGAGGCGGCATGGTGGCACAGTTAGGAGACCTGGGTTCACTTCCCAGGTCCTCCCTGAGTGGAGTTTGCATGTTCTCCCCGTGTCTGCGTGGGTTTACTCCGGGTGCTCCGGTTTCCTCCCACAGTCCAAAGGCATGCAGGTTAGGTGCATTGGCGATTCTAAATTGTCCCTAGAGTGTGCTTGGTGTGTGGGTGTGTGTGTGTGTGCCCTGTGGTGGGCTGGCGCCCTGCCCTGGGGTTTATTTTCTGCCTTGCGTCCTGTGTTGGCTGGGATTGGCTCCAGCAGACCCCCGTGACCCTGTAGTTAGGATATAGCGGGTTGGATAATTGATGGATGGATGGATGACAGTGGAGAAGACAAAGAAATACCACAAGACCTGATTGAAAACTCCTGTGTTTATTTACATTTACATTTACTTATTTGGCTGACACCTCTATTCAAGGCAACTTACAAAATTTACAATACAATTGGTTACATTACTTATGGTTTTCCAATTGGAGCACAGGCAGGTCAAGTGACTTGCTTAGGGTCTCAAAGTGCCAGTAGTGAGATTTGAACCCACAACCTTAACAGTTTTGAGTCTGATTCCTAACCTTGGCTAGTCCTCTGACTATTCCTTTTGTGTATTCCTCTTAAACTACTTTCATTTTCTAGTCATTTATAATTCATTTAGTCCATTTTGACTTTCAACATCACCAAACAACAATTCACAACATTATTGTGGTAAATGGTTTTGAGTTTTCCTTACATCCGCTTTTCTCACCTTTTGTTATCAGCCAAACGAAGAAAAGCAAGTTCCCTATGAGGTGGGCCTCCTGCTGCAGGTTTGTGCTGAACCAAAGTGCCAAAATATTGTTCAGATGTTGGACTACATCATAACAACCACATTCAGCTTCATTATAATGGAACGACCAGAGTCTTACATTAACTTGAGTGACTTCATGAGTGATGAAATGGGACCCATGAAAGAAGAACAAGTACGAGGTGTCATCCGTCAGGTTGTGGAGGCAGTTCTGCACTGTCATTCTCGGGGGGTATTTCACAATGACATTAGGCCAGGAAACATCCTTTATGAGCCTGTAACTGGCCAGATAAAACTGATTGATTTTGACTCTGGGGATGTACTACAGGAGAACATGCATTATACATTTCCTCCTGGTAAGTTATAGGGAGTTGTTAAGCAGATATGTTTGGCCATGGGTGCTTGGAGATACATCTGCAATGATTATCTTTATAACTCCAGGGGCACCTGAATGCTATCCCCCAGAGTGGAAATTCTACAAGAAATACAAAGCAGAACCAGCCACGGTGTGGTCACTGGGTAAAATGATGTTTCAGATGTTATCTGGGATTATAGAATTTGATGATGAAAAAGAATCTATCATGAATAGATTGAACTCTATATCCCCAGTCTCCAAAGGTCAGAGTTCCATACATAAGCATTTAAAGAACATTTATGCTACCACAAAATTTGTCAATCACTGCTTTTTCTTCTTTGAGCAGAAGCTATGGATCTAATTTTGAAATGTCTCAGCATACATCCCAAAGATCGCCCCTTTCTTAAGGACATCCAGATGCACTCCTGGCTCCAAGAGCCAGACAAGGCCATTAATTACTCATATTATGTGTAAAAGTTAGTAAGTATGTGCAGAACAATGGAATCGGCGAGTGCCAATGCAGATATGCAGGTGGGTTCCACACTAGCTATTCTTGAAGATCACTCTTTTAAAGACCATTGAATTTGGGCGAATGTATTTTTAAAAGTCAGGTAAGAATTTTCAAATTTCAGTTATACAAATAGATACAAGATGGAGGCAGATAACACCACATGGGTGTGGAGAATCCAAATATAATCTACGTTTAACTCCGTATGCCACCTTATTCACTGTTGTCCTGCTCAGGAGGTACTCAGTTAAAGAATCAGGTACCCTCTTCAAGTAAATAGTTGTAGTAGAACACCATTTACGTGGGATGAAATGGCTCTTCTGTAAATTGCTGATTAATAAGAAGGCTTTATTTAATGTACAAATAGAGTATTTTGTATTATAACATTTTTGGTGTGCACCGAACAAAGCTAGGCAAAACTCTCAGAAAGCTAAACCTGAAACAAGAATGCTGAATGAAAATCTTTATGCTGAATGAAAACACAAACACTTAAAATTAATTATTCGTAAATTGTCCTGCTTGTAAATATTCCTTTGTAAGTTACCCAGTTTTTAACGGAGTAACCTAAGCTCATGTCAGGCATTCTGATGATGGGAAGCCTAGAGTAGGGTTAAGGAAAACCCCTCCTGATGTGCCATAATGGCATGGTTTCATTTCAACCAGTTTTCTATTGGATTTGATTACTTGATCCTGGTTTTGTCCTGCCATGTAAGAAATGACTGCCATAGTATATTTTAATTTCTTGGGAATATCAACAAGATGTTCTGTGGACCAGAGTGGATGGAATACTCTTAATCCACGATATTTCCCTCATTTGTTTGTAAAGAATGAAATAAGTTGTCTCATGATAAACAGAGGTGCACATGGTACCAAGTTAGCTCTTTGGCTGTTAGTTATCTTTATGTTTACACCTCTGTTAGCAAAAAAAAAAGCAAAAAGCTACCATTAAGGACTCAAAAGCTTTCTAAGATAGTGATTTAAAATGGAGCATAAGCTGGAAAATACTTACCAACGTTGTGAAAAAAGGAGCTAAAGCATAGACTGGCTTCATGTGAGTAAGTCAATTTGAGTTTACAACTAAATTGCCTTCAGGAAGTATTCAGACCCTACACTTTTTTCCATTTTGTTTCACATGTTGCAGCCTTGTGCTAAATCATTAAAATTTTTTTTTTCCCTCATCAAGCAACTTTAAAACTTGAGAATGACAATGGCAAAAACAAGGCAAAAAAAACAGAAGTTTGTGCAAATTTATTAAAAATAACAAAACTGAAATGGTTTCTGGTTTCTTCTTGAGTTTTAAGCAACAAGCTCTGTGCTCCTGAATTTGGGCATTTAAAACACCTTACTTATCTTGAAAGATACCCAGAGTTGTTTTATGTCCACAGATAGTCAGGACCCTGGTTTTACGTCTCTAAAAGAGATAATGTTTTGCCATTCTGTTCTGCAGATTATCCAAAGCTGTGTCAGGTTGGATGAAGTCTGTCAGTGGATGGCTATTTTCAGGTCCTACCAAAGATTTTTGATTAGGTTCAAGTCCGGGCTCTACCTGGGCAACTTAAGAACATTCCAAGAGTGGTCCCTAAGCCACTCCTGTGCTGCCTTTCCTTTGTGCTTAATTAAATAATTAATCTCTGTACCTTCCTCTGTTCAGATTTTCCTCAACTCTCGTCTAGTCTGCTGTTCCTAAAAATACAATAGCATGATGCTGCCATTACCATCCTTGACAGATGGAATGATATTGTTCAGGTATGAGCGATGCCTGGATTTCTCAAGACATGATCTTGGTTTCATCAAACCAGAGCAACTTATTTTTCACAGGCAGGGAGTCTTTTAGGTGCCTTTTTACAAACTCAAAGTGCATTTGCACTTATTATTTATCAAGGAGAAGCGTCTGTCTAGTCACAGTCCAGATTGGTGGAATGTACTGGTCGTTGTCCTTGTGGAAGTTTCTCCTATCCATTCAGAGGTTCTCTGGAATTCATCTAGAGGAACTTTTGGGTTCTTGGTCACCTCTCTTACTAAGGTCTTTCTTCCCCAATTTCTCAGTTTGGCCGTGAAGCCAGCTCTAAGAAGAGACAATTTTGATCCATACTTAATTGTGGAAGCCACTATGCTCTTGGGAACCTTCAGTGCTGCAGGAATTTTGTATAGACTTGCTTAGGTTTCTGTCCTGAAACAATCCATATTGCCAGCTCTGGGACCTTCTAGAAACGTGTGTACCTTTCCTAATCATGTCCAATCAATTAAAGTGTAGAAGGTGTAGATACATCTCAATCGTGGTCAACAGAATGAGTTGCAGTGGAGCCAAATTTCAAGTGTCATAACAAAGGGTCTGAATATTGGCGTCAATGAGGTTTTTCAGTTTTTTAATACTTTTGCAAGAATTCCTACAATCCCATTTTTGCTTTTCACTCTGGTGTATTGAGTGTTGCTTGATGTGGGAAAATGAAATGCAAATAATTTTACCACAAGGCTGCATATTAGACATACATAGCAAAATGTAAAAAAGTGAAGGAGTCAGAATTTATTGTATACCTGGGCAAGAGAGTCCATTTTCCATTAATCTTATGGAGTTTTCCAAATGCTAACAAAATCTTAAAATTGTTGTTAGCAGCATCATTGAGTTACAACTTAACTCTTTCTACCATGTCCACATTTTTTAAAAGAGATTTAGCATTGTGTACTTCTTAAGCACACTTAGATAGTGATTGGAAATTAAATCTATACAAAGTTAACAAAAGGAAAAAAATCTAAAGATTATTCCTTGCTGAAAAAGAAGAGAAGGTAAGATACTTAATGTTTTGGCTGTAAAGGCCTTCACAGATGTGCCATCTGTTGGAAAGTCAGAGGTAGATCTACTGGATGGACACACAAATGCACAGACACACATATACTTGTCCTTTTATTAAGGTGGATAAGATGATTTCTGTCTGTTTGGCAGGTGCTCGATGTTGGATGTGTTCAGTGTTAGTGTTTGCAATGCTGTGTGTCCATCCAGTTGCTATGTCTCTGTTACATTCCATTTGGTACAGGATTCGTAAAAGCAGTGCCAATGTTTGTGATGCAACTTCTTTGGATAACAGAGACATAGCAACCAGACAAACTCAAAGACACTTATCCTTTTATTAAGGTGGATTATTTTTCTTGTTGACGCTACAAACCCTAATGCCTGTTCTTTCCCAACCCTTCCTTATTGTGTTCTGTGAGCATCTTGGCAGCAAATAGTAAGCTTATTTAATTTATTGTTTCCATAAGCAACCTGTGTATATGTGAAGATCTAAGCAGGTTCTAGTAACTATTGTTTATTTGTCTGACATCTTTTTGTCAGACATCTTGAAATATCAGCATACATTTTAACTGTTTACAGATATTTTTTACAGTTGTAAAGCAGGCAGGTTAGGTGGCTTATGCATAAGGTTCACAGTGAGGCAGAGACAAAAATTAAACATGTAGTCTTATTTAATAAAATCTTAATAGCAAATACACGACACTTGCTAGGAAGCAATCCATCGATCCATTTTCCAGGCCTTTTGTGTTTCTCACACACAATGTACATGTGGGCACAAGGTAGGAAAAAGCCCTTCATCATTAGAGACGCTCAGACTCCCCTCTCACTTGTTCATGCTGACACTCTTTAGAATCTTCAGTGAATCTTGGATGCAAATTGCATTGGACAAAAAAGGTTTTGCTTCTTGAACACTTTTGAGTATTTTATGGATATTGGCCTTCTGATCACAAGAATCACCATTACACTTTCCTATCACGTACTGCTCTGTTGCAATTCACCTGTACAGTGCAACAATTAAAACTGTAACATCTAAACGTAGGAGCACTGCAGCTGGGATATATAAAGTACTTCTGTTTCGCTTACGAATGGACTGCTGAACTGCAGAGTCTCATTACATTTGAAAGAACTGGCTGCTTTGTAAGCGTTCAATACCAGCACTGTTAAATATGGCACATAAACCACTTGTTGATCCAACAAAGATAATTTTGCCTCCTCTTCATGTACTGTAAAACATGGACAGATAATAAAATTTGTGAAAGTTATGAACAAGGAAAGTGAAGGATTTTGATATCTGAGAGTCGTTTCCACAAATACCTGATGCCAAGATAAAGGAAGACATTTTCTGTTAGTTCAAAATCTGAGACATCATCAATATCAAGCAGCTTGAAGATCTACTAGTAGGGAGAAAGGAAATCGCATGGAAGGCATTCAAAGATGATGGTGAGAATTTGCTTGGCAACTACAGAGCACCAAACTACATCCAGTTGGTTGGCAACATGCCTCAAGCTTATACGACCATGAAGTGCAACATGTTGCTGGAAATTCATTTTCTGCATTCACATTTGAACTTAATTCCTGTTAATCTTCATGCATTCAGTGACGAGAACGGAGAAAGCTTTCACCAGGACACTGCAACAATGGAAAAGTGGCACCAGGACAAGTGAAATCCATCAGCTCTGGTAAACAATAAACTGTACGTACAAAAAATAAGCAAAACGATTTCAACTTAATTGAATGAATGCAATGTGCATGCATCATTAAGAGATGAAAACATGCTAACTTCAATAAAAGTTAGTTCCATGTTTCCCCAAATTCAGATGTAATACAGCCAATCTGAAATGATATTTGTGTTCAGTTTGAATCACAAAAACCTTTTCCAGAAGCAACACTTTCAAAAAACTTTGTTGTCCAGTGGAAATTAAAGAAAAATAGAGTACTTAAAAAAACTCTTGTAGATATCGGAAATATGAAAAAACCCCACTGACACAGTAACCAAACTATAATTTAAACTTTGATTCTGGGATCAGTGAGGCAGCAGCACTATCTAAATAAATAATACACGTACATTGCTAATGATTTTGCTCATAGTTGTATCTTGCAGTTCTTTCCAAGTAACAATACATTTAAAACTGAATATGTATTTGGCAATACGATCTACAATACTGTTTCTAATACGTAACTAGTGTTATGAGAGAACGTGATCCACTTTTGGAGGAGGTTGCATCTGCTGTTTTTTATGGATCATAAAGGTGAGTTCCTGTTGTGACAGATAGTTTGATGATAGTCTGAGCGCATTTCTTCATAATGTCAGTAACAAAGAAAGCAGCCATAAAACAACAACTTATTTATTGTCATTTTGGGTGTGAACTTTATTCAAGATGACTTACGACATCAGGGTGTAGCATGATTTGTGTATATAGATTTTTTTTTTTTTTACAGTTAAGTATCTTACTTGGACACCACTTGAGTCAGGGGCCAGTACTGAATGACGACCTAGTCATTTAATGTTTAGTTTCGTAGTCACTAAGCAACACTGCCTTTCCTAGAATAATATCACTGATATTTTAATATCCTGTAATGTTTTCAAGCACCTAATATCATTTAACAATCATATATCTTACAAATACTGGTTTTCTTGTTCAGTTTTACTAGTAAGTAGTAAAATAAATGTATTAACAAATGGTAGTATCCTATAGCCCTAAAGTTATAATGACCCCTCAAAATGAAAAAAAAAACCAAATTACATGGAAATTAATATGCTAAAAATGTCAAGCTATTTTATCCTTTCAAGATTTTGTACAGAGATTTAAGTGCAAGGTACTTTAGCATGCTGTATTCTGAGATGCCTGTAATTTAACACACAGTTTTTAGTACTGGAAGCTTTAATTATTTTTAATAACGAACAAAGATGGCACAATAAAAACTTAAGTCCAAATGCAGATGCCAGTTGACCCTATTATGAGGTGATTTCTTCCACACCCATAATTACTAGAATAATAATTTTTTAATGCTATTCAACACTATCTAGTGCAATTCTCATTTTGTATATTTCATTTAATATGGACTAAATATATCTATGGATTTACGAATCAATGATGGAACATCACACAAGTATATAGAAGTCAACTGAATGCAGGAATTGAGCACATATGAAGGTTCAGAACATGGCAGCCTGATGTGATGCATTCACTTGACAGTCCCATAGCTATAAGCCAACATAAATACATTATAAAAAGTTAAGTGGAGTTATATAAGAGGGGTTGTGGTTGCAGGTGTGAAAACCCCATTTACAGTGGATACAGTAATTATTTAGACCCCTTCAACTTTCTGCACTCTTTATTATGTTGGAGATTTTATTTTAAATGGATAGAATTGTCATTTTTGTCCATCAATCTACACTCAGTACCCCATTATGACAAAGTGAAAACATGTTTTCAGAAAGGATTACAAATTTATTAAATATCAAAAACTGAAATCTCTCTCTCATTTATATCTGTATTGAGACCCTTAATTCTGTACTTTGTAGAAGCTAAATTGACAGAAATTACAGCTTAATTATTAAATAGGAAATGTCTGTAAATTGCCACTTTCAGGGCTCTCCATGGATGTTCTATAAGGTTTACGTGTGGGCCACTCAAGGACAGTGTGAGGTGTGTCATGAAGCCACTCAAGCATTGTCTTGACTGTATGCTTTGGGTCATTGTCCTGTTGAAAGTTGAACCGTTGCCTCAATCTGAGGTCACATGCACTTTGGAGCAGATTTTCTTAAAGGAACACTCTGTATTTGGCTTCATTCATCCTCTCCTCAATTCTGACCAGTCTCTGTGTCTCTACTGCTGAGAAGCACCACGTAACATGATTGAGCCACCATCATGCTTCACCATAGGGATAGTATTAGACAGGTGATGAGGAGTGCTTGGTCTTTACAAGACATAGTGCTTGGAGTTCTGCCAAAAGAGTTACATTTTTGTCTCTTTGGACCCAAGAATTGTTCTCCTCATGCCCTCAGATTTCTTGAAACTGTCATATGCCTTTAACTGCAAACTAGCTTCCATTTAGCCACTCTATCATTAATGCTTGATTGATGGAGTGTTGCTGAGTTGGTTGTCCTTTCAAAAATTTTGCCTAAGCAGAGGACCTCTGAAGCCCTGTTAGAGTGACCACTGGGTTCTTGGTCACCTGTCTGACAAAGGACATTCTTGCCCAGTTACTCAGTTTCGGCAGACAGCCATATCTAAGACGTCCTGGTGGTTCTGAACTCCCCACACTGCTCCTGGAGCACTCAAAGCTTTAGAAATGGCTTTGTTACCTTGCCCTGATCTATGCCTCACAGGAATTTGATCACAGAGGTCTACTGAGAGACTTTCATGGCTTCGTGTTTGTCCTCACATGGAGTATGAATTGTTGGTCCTTATATACACAGGTGTGTGCTTTTCTAAATGATGTCCAATCAGTTCATTTTGCCACAGGTGGACTCAAGTGAAGTTCTTAGACACATCTCAAGGAGAGGTAAACAGGGTGTCTATGATTTGGAGCACCATAGCAAAAACTCTGAATACTTACATGAATAAGAAATTTCTATTTTTGGTTTTTAATAAACTTTGTAGATACCACAGGGGCTTGACAAGCATCCCGGCCAGAAGATGGGACGGTCCCTTACCCAGACGGGAGGCTTCTAATAGGCAAAACAGGCATCCCGGCTGGGGAAGTGAAAGGGATCAGACCCAAAAGAAAGGGCCAAAAAGGATGGACGGACTGCCCACCAGAATGGGAAGGTGTCCCTGGGGACTGTTTACTCCCCCAGCACGTTATATGGCAGCCACCCTGGATAGTGGTGTCCAGTATAGAACCAGTAGGGTATGCTGGGAAGTGTTGTCCTGCAACACAGCCCTGCTGGAGCCACTGGGTGCCACAAGGGAGTGCTGCAGGGAAATGTGTCACTTTAAATAGGACTTCCGTATGACCTGGAAGTACTTCCATCGGGCAGTGGCCCAATAATAAAAGAGACTGATTGTTAATAATATGGACTGCATTCCCTTGTCCAGGTGAGACAGAGCTAGGAGGAACAAAGGCCACACTCAACTGGAGGAGGGCAGTGCAGTGGTAACAGTTGGAAGGAGAGATTTTTGTGTATTAGAGAGAGAAACTTGTGCTTTTGTACTACTTTTGTGGTACTGTGGAAGGAATACGGGTGAATAAACCATCCTTTATTTGCACCGGAACTCTTTGTATGTTCAAGTTGGGGGTTTGGGCTGTTGACGCCCTGGTTTCCATCACAACTTGCACTTTTCACTTTTTCATTATGGGTAATTGAGTGTATACTGATTGGCAAAAATGGCAAATGTATCTATTTAAAAATAAATCCACAACACAATAAAGTGTGCAAAAGTTGAAGGGGTCTATACAGTTTCTAAATCTACTGTATTCCTTTCAGTGTGAGTGTGTGGATATGCAGGCATGGTGCTGGCGATGCATGTTGCACAGAAATATTGCAAAGAGTGAAGTGATGTTCCTATCACGTTTGAAGACTGGGATAAAATGACTTTAGATATCTTTTATACTCTTCAATGGGAAGGAGAAGGAGTGGATGGACTCAGGTTTGGATTTCAGTTTTTCTCAGTGGTTGGATCAGACATTCACCATTCTACTGACGTCCATCATTTAGGCTTCCAAGGCGTCCTTTAATTTAGCCTCCATACTCTCAAAAGAGTGATCACACCCTGGACAACATTGAGCGTCTATAGAAAGTCGTCATACCCTTTAGAAATAGTTACTTTATATGTCATACAGCCTGAAATCGAAAACCATGCTCAAAAGAACTTTTACCAGCTTTATTTACAAATGTTGCCTTGCAAGATCAAACTATTGGAAAAAATTGTGACCCGCTCAGAAAATTAATTAAAAAATGAAAAACAAGAATGACAGGATTAGAAAAGTCATCATTCCCCTGATTTACGTAATACTTAGTAGAGTCACCCTATACTGTAATTACAGCCATCAGTCTTTTTGGATATGTATCTACTAACTTTGCACATCTAGATTGGGGAATGTTTGTCCATTGTTCCTTGCAGAATTGTTTGTATTCAAGTCAAATTCCGTGATGAGTGGTGATGGACTGGTCTCTTCAAGTCCATCCACAGATTTTTTTTTTACTGGATTTAAGTCGGGGCTCAGATCTGGCCACTCATGGACATTCACCTTCCCATCCTTAAGCCACTGTGTTGTTCTTTTGGTAGTATGTTTAGGATCATTGTCATGCTGGAAGGGGAATGACCTTCTCATTTTCAGCTGTATAGCAAAGGGATGAAGGTTTTTCTCAAGAATTTGGGTGCACTTGACAGCATCTATTTTCCCTTCCTGATCCTGACCAATCACCCAGTCCCTGCTGAAGAGAACCACCCCAACAATATAATGCAGCCACCACCATACTTCATAGTGGGTATGGTGTGTTTTGGATGGTGTGCTGTTTTACTTTTCGCCAAACATAGCACTTGGAGTTCAATCCAAAAGGGTACATTTTTGTCTTCATCTGACCATAGCACAGTTTTTTCCACATGGCAGCAGAATTTCCCAGGTGTGTTTAGCATAGATTGTAGCAGTTTTTTAGAAAATATTTATTTCTTCATACAGCCTTGCTTTGTGTAAAGATTAAGAGATTGTTGTCACATGCACAGATCAACCAGTCCCACCCATGAAGCCTTGTTAGTCCTTCAATGTCACCTTTGGCCTCTTGGTAGCCTCTCTGCTTAATGCCCTTCTAGCTCAGTCATCCAGTTTGGAAGGATGACCTGATCTAGGCAACGTTTGGTGGGGCCATACACTTTCTACTTCTTAATGATGCTCTGAACAGTACTCAGAGTGATAGCTAAATCCTTTGAAATCTTTTGTTGCCTGCTCCGAACTTGTGTCTTTCTTACAACTTTACCTCAGATGCCTTTGGACAGCACTACTACCAGTGAAATCTTCAAGAGACAGCTGGTTTTATTCTGCGGTAATCAAAACCACTACGAATGATATGAGGTGGGGCAGTTATCCTAGTGTCTGATCTGGCAGCTGATTGGTTGCATCTGATTAAGTTTAAAATGGTACATTCTAAGGGTATGATCACTTTACCAAACCAGATGCTTCATTAATTGATTTTTAGTAATTGTTCAACATTTTGGACTGTTATTGTCACTATTAATACACAATGAGGATTATAATGTGCACATACAGCTAAAAAATTGAGACTTAATTTTTTTTTATTTTCCATGTGACAAAAGCTATATATTTTCACAGGGTATGATGACTTTCTCTAGGTACTGTATACAGGCTGTGAAAAACATGTACTAAATTGTCATTTTTTTAGTTGAACCCAGCTACTTGGTCATTCTTCTATTTGCTTTTAGAAGAACCTGGATTCATCAGGACATTCTGGATTCATCACCAAGGTGTGGGACATGCTTCACAATCATACTGGGCCTCATTGAGACCAATGTGTCTCACAGTAGTTGCATGTTTGCTGATTGTGGATGTCTCACTATAATGACTTATTCTATTTCATCTCATGGAGGTTTGATTTAATTTACATCTGGCAAATGAGGAATACACTACATTATGGCAAATAGACAGACATGTTCTTGGAAACATTACAGGACTTTTCTGTCCAAGGAACATGCTGAGGTACTACTGAAAGTGCCTTTTGCACATAGACTGCCATGAAGGGGTGTACCTACCATACCATACCATACCATTTTATTTGTTGAGCGCTTAAAAGCACAGCATTACAACTGACCGAAGCGCTGTACAGTTAAAAAAGAAACAGGACTAAAAACAAAATATTAAAAACAAACATTAAGAGAGAATTAAAACAGAGATACTAAAAACAGGTCAGAGGACCCAATAAAATAAGAGAAATAGGAAGAAGCAAGTGGAAATGAGACAGGTTAAGAATTAAAAGCCAATGTAAAGAAGTGCGTTTTTAGGCATGATTTAAATGTGGCGACTGAGGCGGCTTGCCTAACCACTAAGGGTAGGGAGTTCCAGAGCCTGGGTGCACAGACGGAGAAAGCCCTTTCACCACGAGCTTTAAATACCTACTTATATTAAATAGACAAATGTGTGCCATAAAAACAGGGCTCACACCATTACACTGCCACCACCAGTCTGCATTGTTAACACTCATTTGGTTCCAACAGTGCATGGGGGGTTTCTTCATAATCTGGTCCTCCTTGTAATAAGACTCAGTAGAAAATACAATGCATCTGACTGGATGATGTTTTTCTAATCCTCCATTGTCCAGTGTTTGTATTGCCTAATCCACTGATACTGCACCTTTCTTGTTTTGTACCAACTGCGACTGCAAGTCAGTTGTTATGCACCATTTGGAAAATGTAAGACAAGCTGTGCATTCCAGTACGTCAATTTCAGCACTTCTTTTCCAAGTCTGTTGAAAGGCTGAGCGTAACACCTAAATTACTCCCATCTAAATCTCATGAGCCCCTTTCAGCACAATACATTTAATGGCTGCATTCTAGTAGTGCGAATGTTGGATGAGCCTGTATTAGATTCAGTCCCATTCCCGATAAGGCTGGAAAACTTTTGTGCACAAAAATTCCAGAAGGGTGACTGCTTCTGCTGCTTCTGATACATTTATGCTGGTGCATCAGGTCATTACTGGTATGTAATGTTGTTCCAAGACACTAAAATCTTTACTCCCAGTCATTCTCCCTCTCATTTATACATACCTGTAATGTTTCTGTTTAACAAACATTTGATTATGTAGCTGAACAATTAATGTCATCAGAGAATTGGGGTACATAATATTGTGGCCCTTCATCCTAATCCTGTGCTTAGGATATTTTTATAACTCACAATGTGCATGGTGTGATCAATTCAATCCACTGTCTCTGAAAATGTGAGAATAAACATGAAGTTGACATTAAATTTGACCCAAATATTTGGAATTTATAATACTACAAGGCAAATTTCTTAACTACTTAGCAGTATGGTGATTTGTAAAGTGGATGACAATTTTGTGCCAAAAAAGTGAATGCAAATGACTGTAGCTCTTTACACAGGAGAATACAGTTGGACTTGACCTTGAACGTTATCTAAATAATTGGGTACTCTTTAAAACACATAATTTATTTCTCAGTGATATGGCAATTTTTAAAGTGAAGGACAATTTTGTGCCCAAGGGGAAATGCAAACCACTGTACTCTATACACATGAGAATAAACTTGAACTTGACCTTGATACAACTTATTTTAGCTTCATACTTTGTAAAGCAAATTCTTTAATTCTTGGCAATACATTAATGTTTAAAGTGCCAAAGGTGTTAATGTGACAAAGTTGAGGAATGACTTAGTGTAAAATATTTTTCATGCTAGAAACACTAGATAAGAACTGCCTGTGAATAAGTCCTTCAGAATTCTTTGGTTCGCCAGTGACCCATATTATTGACCTCCTAAGCATGTGAACATGTAAGGCAAAAAACCTGCCAGTCAGTGCCAACTTCAAACAAAATGCTTATTTTCTCTTTTTTATATTCTCTAATATTCTGCTGATATGTTATTTGCAGTAGTGTATCTTATCATTTTCTACACTAAACATAGGGGATTCATCCAGGAGGTCCCTGGTGCTTAAGCCATCTCAGGTAAGCAGATGTTAATTCTGATTCAAAAAATGAAAAGAAAGGCACAGTTGTGTACATTGTAGGCAATGCCTTTTCAATCAAGGTCTGAGTTTGACTATTTCTAAAATATGCCTCTGCAATGCAGGTTCAGTGTAGTATCATGGGCATTATGCTGAGTACTGCAGGATTAGCAAGTCAAACATGTTTCCTAAAGTATTGTTTGCAACATTGTCATCTGATGATATAAATCTTTTCTCAGCATATCTGAAAGGCTGTACATAAATGTATTAACATTGTGTCTTTGAAACAAAAACTAATGAAATATAAATGTAATATACAGTGGGATGCAAAAGTTTGGGCGACCTTGTTAATAGTCATTATTTTCCTGTATAAATCGTTTGTTGTTACGATAAAAAATGTCAGTTAAATATATCATATAGGAGACAC